>OZ035961.1:91821490-92186490 GCA_964034945.1 Chrysopilus asiliformis | reverse complement strand
TCCAACCCCCATTTACAACAAACAAAACTAAACACCCATTTACAACAAATGTATTTAGAATATGATTTTACATAACTCAACCACACATCTAACTCGAATTGGATCACTGCTTCCCCCCTCTTCCATAAAAAAAAATACTACACTGTTTCCTCGGAAACTGTGCATCTTATCGAAAAATTTATAAAGACGAAATGTGTTTGGAATATGATTTTACATAACCGTTTCATACAACAAAATCCAGTTGGGTATGATTTTACATAACCGTTTCATACAACAAAATCCAAAATCCAAAAACAACTCTTTCTCCTCTCCCCATAGAAATGAAATAGTTTTTGCGATTTTATCGGAAACGTTGCATAGGATTGAAAAATATATGAAGACCAAGTGTGTTTAGAATATAATTTTACATAACCGTTCCAAAAATCAAAATTCAATCGCATCACCTCTTCTTCGCTCTCGCTCTTCAAAAATGTTCTTCAAAAAAAATTTTGTTTTTCCCCATTTAGAGTATTAGACCATTGGCCCGTGGCAATTATAGCTTCTCTTATGTTTAATATTCATATTTTAGAGATATAAGCTTACTACAAGATGCAAAGAACAACTTTTCAATTTTAAGAAGCTTTGAGATTAAAAACATAAAGTTTTTCAGCGAACATTTTTCAGTTGACAATTTATTTTCAATCTTTTGTAACTGACAACTGAATAAGACGAAGTTTTTCGTTTCATCTTGTCATATTTTTTGTTCCTTCCAAATATTTTTGAAAAAAATAATTTTTTAAACTTTTTGGAAGTAACATTTTGATCAATATGACGACATAAAGATCCGTACTATGTGGTCTTCTGAACTCTCATACCATTAGAAAATACCTCAAGAGAGAAAGTTTTATAATTTTTTGAAGCAAGTTTCCTCATCTCTGCTACGCTCAGATTTTTTTTTTATAAAAGGCTTTTTTTCTTACTTTAAAAACTTTTGAATGCATAAATATATTAAAAAGAGAAAATGAAATTTTCTTAATTTCCTTTCACTTAAGTTGAAATGAAATTCCTTACCAAGTTTCTTATTTTAAATTATCCGCCCGTTGCTCATTTCCCAAACTTACGAGTATTTCATTTTTATTACCATTCCCCCTTGAGTGTTTCATGATGTCCTAAATTTTGTTGCCACCGCTTTCTTGTAGATGTCATCATCATTATGCCATTTGGTATTTTGATCCCCAAACTTGAAGCGGGTGAACCTAAGACAGGGAGAATGTCACGAGAAAACCAGAATTTTTTTTTCTAAGCAATTATGTCTCATGCGGTTTTGATTAAAGAAATAAAGCAGTTTCATCGAAGAACTTTTTAAGACACCCCATTTCATAAAAAAAAATTAACATGGGGAAGCCAGAATAAGTGAAAAAAGGCATTAAAAAAGACAAATAATATAGATGTGAATGTATATAATTTTTTTTGTTATGATTTGTTGAGTTTACGATGCAAAAATATCCCCAATTTTCTCAGGATTCTAAGAGCTGGCGACAATGTTGTTTTATTTTCTTGTCGACAGTATAGGCTCTAAATAATCAAATTTTCAACAGCAATCTTTGTCGAAAATATAACCTTAATATAATAGGCTTATAAAAAAATATTCCAGGAGAAGGTACAAGAGGGGTTGAAATTTGCAAAAAAAATACTTGAGAAAGCGCCCTTTAATTTAAATAAGTAAAATTTAAATTACCTATCGGATGACTATAAGTCCTGGATTAGATTTACGCGTCCCGGAAACTAAATTTTTAACCCACATTAATAAATTTAGTGTTCTTTATTAAACACTAAGAAATGATTGCTAACCCTTGGAGCACAATGAACGCAACCAAGCCGCAACTAAGGACGCTTCGAACTGTCACGCAACGCATTTCAGGAGCGGTTGAGTCCAATAGAACCGTCGTCTGTTGCGTTGTGAGATAAACATAGAAAAATTAAAAGTGGACTAAAGTAGAAAATTATATAAAAAATGGATAATTTTGAAGCGATAATTTGCTTTGTTGGTCTTCGTCTTTGTTATTTGTATGTTATTGCACTAAGGCTATCCATTTTTCCTCGAACGTCATTTCCCCAACCTTACTTTATGAACTGTCAACGCAGACTTGTTGCGTTAAAGTTCAAAGTTTGGCAACTTTTGCGTCGATGGTTGCGTTCAATGCGTTCACTGTGCTCACTCAAAAGCATTTCTGTGAAATAAACTCGTAAGTGACATTTGGATGCGTGATGATTGCGGCTTGGTTGCGTTCATTGTGCTCCAAGGGTAAATAAGGTAAACGCAAAACATAATACAATTCAGCTGAAGCATACTGTGATTTATATTTTTTCGCATGCGATAGATTTTTCCTTGCCTTTTAGATTACCGTATTTTTTTATTAAAATTAATGGTTTTTTTATTGAATATTTATTATATAATTATATATTTGAAATCTACATATTACGTGGAGTGGCCGAGATTGTATGTATCCCCATTTGAGGCCATTCCGACAGTCTAAAGGTTAAGACTGTCGGGATGGCCCCTTATAAAATAGTATAAGAAATTGAAAAAATCTTCGCTTTGCGATGTGGAACCCGTGCTTAAAATCATTGCATCACAGATTTCACCTGCGGCGTATATTTATTCGTTTTTTTCCAAATAACGAGGTGTCCAGGAAACTGGAATAAATTTCCTCCCATTTTTTTGCAAATATCTCGAAAACTATGCACTTTTCTGAAAAGATGATCTTAACAAAATTTAAAGAATATAAAATTTTCCACATTTTTTGCTTCAGCGGTTTTTATGTATCTCTAACGGTTTTCGATTTTAACGGTTTTCGAGATATTTGAAAAAATATTGTTTTTTCTATATTTTTTCCGAAACTAAATATTGCAGAGGAAAGTTTTGTGTTAATCACAACCCAAATAGCATCGAAAAGTACGGGAACATGAGATTTGTTCTTTGCGGCTTTAAAATGCAGCAATTTACGCAATCGGGGCTAAAAATTTACACCTATAATTCACATCCGCGTAAAAGAAGCGAAAGAAGTGACGAGCGCGTCGCACCGATTAATAATGCGTCTGCAAAGCCACAATTGCTTTAGTGGGGAAATTGGTGACCCACGGTTCATCTTTGGGGCAACATTCGCTTCCATGGCCGAATTATACAAGGTCTGCTTGACAGCTCAGTCTCTCTTGGCTCTGACGTCATCGGCAAGAAATTCTTATAAGACTTAATGGGAATTTTCCCTAATTCTCAAATCTAGCTAACATCTAGCTAAACAACTCCGTACGCACAATCAACATTACAAAGAATTTCTTGCCGATGACGTAGCAAAATGGTGGCTGTCAAAAAATAACCAGCAGACCTTGTATAATTCGGCCATGATTCGCTTCATGAAAACTCCTGCAGCGATAGCAGCATTTGATGGTTTTCGGGTCGAAATAGTCTGCCACTAAAGTTTCATTAAAGCTCCCCGTCTGAGAAACACAAAAAAAAATTGATGCCTTCAGCCGCCATATTTCTCACTGATATTTGATGGAAACGATTTCGTTTCGAGAATTAAATTTCTTATTTCAGGCGAATGACTGAAGGATATTGCATAAAAAGTGGATAGCATACATTTTTGAAACAGCATAATTTTATTGGCATCAAAATTTCATTGCAAAAGAAAAAAAAAATTTACCGATAAAATAAAATTAAAGAAATTTTTGATTAAAAACAAAATAATTCGATGGCCCATTAAAATCTGTTTTAATTTCAGATCCAATATTGTCGAAAAATTTTAATGGCAACTAAAATCAGGACATGCAATCGGAAGAAAAGTCCATTATAAAATAACACTCCACAAAAGTTTCCATTAATTTGTCGCCATTAGATTTTTCTCGTTCGTCTTCTGCTTACGTTTTTATTTGTTCATCTCTGTTTACTAGCAAGCATTCGAGGGAGAAAGAAAACCTGCTCGATGATTTGTGTAATTGTGTGATATAATGCCGTCAGATGACGCTCGCGCATGAGGCAACTAATTACGTCCCTGTCGTTATAATTGCGGCGCCGCAAACCGCTGAAAAGTGTTCCCCACTATGGGTCTCGTTGCGCGTCTCGTTGGCACAACTAACTACGTATTTGCGACATAAATTGCATATCGCCGCGATTTGCATGGTGACGAAATATGGGGATAAACACCATAATTGCTGCTTAAAATGCTATTTGGGAACTGTTTCGTTTTGGTTCAGTTCAGCCATATTTGTTAAAAATGGGTTGGATTTGATTCACTTAAATTTTGAGTGGTTTTTTGGTACGGTTCAAAAGACCGGTTTGCATCTCTCGTGACTTTAGCGATTGACATATCGCTCACCGGGTGCAATAGTGGCACAACTCATTTTTTTCAATTTCTAGATATAAGCGATTAAAAATCTTGCCTCTTTTCAATTTGGTAGAAAAGCGAAGAAAATTTAATAGCACTATCGTCATCTTTCGGAATTAATAAGAGATATCGAACTGCCGATTTTACAAAATTGTGGAGAGTTAAATTTTAATCATAATGGCGTTCACAGTTTAAATTCACATTTTTTTGAGTTGTGCCACTATTGCAGCCGGTGAGCGATATGTCGTCACGATTGGCGTAAATGCTGCTTGCGTAGGTACAGTATTTTTTCAAACAAAATTTGCTCACCATGAGTTCATAAAAAGCCCCAAGTAGCCCAAATGACCGTAAAGTGGTCGTCGCGACCATAAAATCACCAAATTAAAGTTGCGGCGACCACTTTACGACGTTTTTTTATTCGTTGGGAGTTCTTAACTCATATGTTTTCTATTATTCAAATGATTGAAATCATCCTCGACAATTCTGTTAAAGTCAACAGAATTTTGTTTTGTCAATAATATTTTATATTCCTTTTGCACGTTACAATATTATGATCTATGATGAGTCCAAGAAATTAATTAATTGCGTGCATAAATCTTATCAGGACTTTTGATTTATGTCTCTCGATAAAAGCAAAACACAGCTTTCCTGATGGTATGGTTTTTAATATTCCCTTTACATTAAAAATATGCTGAGGGCCGCCACCCACGAATAGGACGCAATTCTGATGATGGTGGTAGTCAAAGAACTTTATTATTATATGTGTTGCCTTCGCCAGTAGGGGGTACAGTATTACAAAGGAAACTGGAATAAATTTCACAAAAAAATATAGTAAAACATACAACTATAATCTCGACATGGCGATGAATGGAAGCGAAATCGAAAATTGGCAAACATTAACGTTAATATGGCGGCAAATTGTTAAAGAAAATTTGCGCCTGACTAGCTACTAAGGATGTAATTCATCCGGTATAGTAAATTGTTATATCCCTTCGCGATTCCGTTTCACGTGATTTATTTACCATTAGAAATGAATTATTACAAATATTTTATTTTAATGGTATACAAGAACAAATTTTGTGCTGTGATTTTGTTGTATCTCTATTATTTAGATATCTTGCTCGTCATTCAATTAATTTGAAGAAGATGTAAATTTCTTAATTGAAATACTTACATTCAAAGGGCCAAAATAGTTTTGACTAGCGATTTTTAGAAGCTTTTTTGATGTTTGCGTGTGACGTCAATCTATTCTAAATTGAGTCACCATATTTATTTTGTGTGAATCCGTGGCAAGGTTGGCGTAGTAGGGGTGTTGTAGGACACATGAAAACAAAAGAAATATATACCAGAATAGACTTTCATTTTATTCGTTATATAAATTGAAAAGTTTTCTGAAGAAAAGCTGCACTGAAAAACAAACTCAGAATTATTGCAAAATTATGTATTCTTCTAAATAACAAAAAATTACTTAAACAAGGATTAGAATTGAAGTCTGAGAAAAAAATATCATTAATAATATTTTTCTCAGATTTAATTTTTGGTTCTTGTATGAGTCATTTTTTACGCCCCAGGCGACTTTTTTAAAAATAGAATGTGGCGAAATAATGCAAGATAAGAACGTCTCAAGTTGAAAGTAACTACCATTTTCATGCTTTTCTCTCTCTCTCTCTCTCGCTCTTTCTCTCGTCAGCTGTGCGTCCCTAGAGAGCTAAACAGAATGGGAGCGTCAACAGCAAGCGACAACGGCGGGCGGCATGGTGTCGTCGTTGGATGACGCTGACTTGACACAATGAGAAGCGTCTACGGCGGGCAGCGGCATTTGCTGTCAAATGTTATTTAGTTAAAGATACCGATAGTAGTGCCCCTCGTTGTGCACATTGTAAATACTTTAGCATAAATAGTAGCGCCACTAGTCGTCAGTTTTGTAACTAAAAATTTGCCGCCGCGACACTTTTTGGATTTCGTTCAAACTCAGCGACGAAGACGCCGTTGCCGTCATCATTCTGTCAGTCTCAATTGCGAAAAAATGACGTGGATGCTTGCTGCTGATGCTCTCATTCTGTTTAGCTCTTAAGCTAGTCCTGGCTGCAGCAATAACAACTCTCTAATCCTCTTGTATCTTTGCTGTTTTTCCACGTTCCATAAAAAAAAATACAATTAAAACTGTGGGAGCGCCAACACAAAGAAATGTGCCACAGACGAATTTTCTTTAAAAATATATGCGTCCAGATGAAAATTCATTGAAAAAGAGCGCCGCAGGAGAAAATAATGTAATATGGAGCAAACTCTGGCTCAAGCATTTAGAGAATATTTTGATAACACTAAATTGAATGTTCCAGGACAAAAGTCTCATTTCTGGGATATCGGGACGAGAATTTTGAATTCAGGACTTCTTTAAAATGGTTTCTAAATGACAAATTGTGACGTTCTCAAAACATTTTTATTTCTCCTACGCAAATTAATCTAAAAATCACAATCAAATTTGTTAGATTTTTATAATATCTAATGGATGTTTTGTGTATTAAATTGCGTTCAGCGAAACACATTTAATATTTAAATGCTCCAAAAACCTTTAGATATAAATCTCTTTTGCATAAAATATATTTATTTAACACGAAAATTTCCCGTTTGACATTTAAATTATTTGAGGTATGTTGGAATGATTTATTATTCAATTCCTTTACACTGTGATCATTATAATTCGTTCAAGTGTTTTTAATGTTGAAAATACATGTTTATCAACTGTCCCTATAAAAAAAATCAATATCTGCATATTTAAAATTTTTTTTTAATTGTTTTTATGTGAACTTGTTTATTATAATATCTTTTTTGTTTGTATCTTTGAATTGTGTTAAATGAAAAATTAATGCAAATATTCCACATAACAGTCAAGTTATTTTTCAATAAAAGAGAAAAAGATAATTACAAAATATGGAGTCCAGTAATGGAATATTTTTTTTCTGATTAAGTTATGCAAAAAAAAAGTTTTTTCGTACCAAAATTGAAATACGAAAAACGTCGACAACAGATTCATATGACGGACATGTGTACATTTTTTGATATATTAATGAAGAAGTTTTTTTTCACAAGTTTTTTTTCCACATTGTGATAAACTTTTATTTTATAAAAAAAGCTCTTTCGTTGCTTATGGTATAATGAATGTAGCTATAGATTTATCATTGGGGGAGGGGGATGGGTGGTTTAGTGAGAGCCAAATATACTAAGGATAATACTTGATTTCTTACTAGCTTGCATACCCGTCGTTGCCGGGTTAAGTTTTTTCAATTTTTTTTATGGTCTATGTTGGAGCTAAACTTTAGGCCAATCGGCTCGGTAGTTTCCCCGCGAAAGGGTAACATAGCGCAAAAACTAAGTTTCGAAATCACTTTACCCCCTCCCCTTACTCCCCCCACCCCTGTCGCTACTTTTCCGTATGCCTATATTGGAACCAGAACTACCACAGACACTCATGCCAAATTTCAAGTCAATCGGTTCAGCCGTTTTTGCATGAAAGAGGAACAGACAGACAGACAGACAGACACCAACTCATTTTTATATATTAGTATGATATGATAGAACAGCAGTCAAACTCAATTACTACAAAAGGGTCACATTGTTTTTACTGCACAATGTGGCCCTTTGTAGTAATTGGCCCGCGGGCCGGATTACGCAAAAAATTACGGTAAGATTTCTTTAATATTAGCACTGAAATTTAACTTAGAAATAAAAAATAACTTTATAAAATTTATAAAAGTGTTTCTTTATAAAATTTTTGATTATGAGACATTTCTTCCTAAAAATTTTATATACTGTCAAAACATAAGGGAAAGAAATGCGCCGCAGGCGAAGTTGTTTAAAGAATCTATTTTGGACGCGAATGTTTTTAAATATGAGCTACAATCGAAATTTAAAGTATCGAGCTTAAATATATACCTTAAAACAATATTTTTGAATAATATTTGCTAATACTCTTAAGTTGAAAGCTGTGAAAGCTATTCGAAACAAGGCCGTCAAACTCGAGAGCTAACTCGGCTAGAATTTCGTGATAGGTAAATGTTGTGATTGGTCATTAATTAAACTTACGGAAGTAAAAGCAGTATTTTGCGTCACCTGCCTTTCTAAAAAAAAATGAAATTTTCAAAAAACTTGAGTTGCAGAGATGCTTAACGGTTCAACCACAATGAAGGCGGGAAGCGGCAGCGGCGACGGCGGGCGACACTGCGCCGCCACACATACCGCCGAGCCAGCTACAATGATAGCGGCACCGTCGGCATATGCTTCTGTCAAAATTGAAACGTTAAAACTTATGTAATTCGTCCGCTACTTTGCTCCATTTATTTTCCTTTATGTCTGTCCTTTTGTATTGAGGATGGGCCAAATCGTAGAGCATTCGATTTCCTTTTACGACCTCTTTTAATTTTTCCTCCGTTGTCGGCATCTTGCGAAATCAAAACGTCAAAAAGCTGCATAGAATGTGGCGCCGAATGTGGTGGTTTTCATAAAACATTTTGGGCGGCGCGGCGGCGGCAAGTTTGACTTTGTTTCAAACTCGGCGGCGACGGAAAAAGTGCGCTGCCGTTGCCGCTGTATTGTAGCAGCTCTCGTTGCGCTACGTCAGTGCAAAAAAAAAATGCCGCCCGCCGCTGCCGCTTGCCGCCTTCACTGTGGTTGAACCATAACGGTTAGAGATGCGTAAAAACCGTTAAAGCAAAAGATGTAGAAAATTTTATACTATTTAAATTTTGTTGTATTAATATTTTCCCAAAAACGCTTAGTTTTCGAGGAATTTTCAATAAAAAAATTTTGTTTTTAAGTTGTATGGAAGATACCAAGTGTTGCTTTTCTAACAGCTGATAGAAAACCACGATTTTCGTAAAATTGACATATAAAAAAATTCAAATCGCTAGCTCAACGCATTCTTGAGTTATTTAAGATATGAAAAACGGACTCACAGATGTACGGACATCCTCTTAATTTTGCCTGAAACGAATTTCGTATTGATCAGAAAGATTCTATCTGCTCCCGTTCTCGAGTCGGTCACCGTCATGGATATAATATTTTCTTTCTTAGCTACGCAGAGCAAAGCAAAAAAAACAAGTTCTAAATATACGACGTTTCGAAATAAGACGCAATTTTGCCCACCCAAAAACGTCGTAAATCGAGGTACAAACCTGTGTTTAAAACTTTTGGGTAATTGTTAAGAATTTTTGCTGTTGTTGGAATAATAGAAGAAAAGAACATTGCTATTTTGGGTAATTTTTTCTATCAGACATCTAAATTTTGAGAGCATTAATTTAAGTGGTAAATTGAAAAAAATGCCTTGAGGGTTTTTAAATGAACGGTCTGTTTTGTTTCAGATGTCTTATAATATTAACTTTTTTGTTAAATATCTACCTTATTTTTAGCAGTAATTTGTTTCAATTTAAAGAAAAAAAAAATTAAATTAAATAAATTGAGCAAAGACACTGCTGAAAAAATGTTTTCATATCTAATATTCAGACTTTTTTTATCTGGTAAAATAGGACAGAATTATTTCGCTTCGAAATCCTAGACACAGACAGAATTATTATTAATTTTTCAAGTATATAACATCGCGTTTACGTTTAAAAGATTGTAGGAAAATGGAAAATGAAATATAATCACCCATCACTTTCATACTTTTTTTTTTATCAAAAGAAAAAAGTTTCATTTTAAATTTTGTGTCAGCTAGGGAGGAACTAATGAAGGCGAAAAATTTAACGAACAACTTAATAAATATTTTGTCGTTCACCTTTTACGTGTTGCTACATTGGCACATAACCTTTTGCCTGCCCCCTTGTGCTTTCCGGGAAATGGCATGAGGTCCACTTTCAAAAAAGGTGCGCAAGAAACATGGAAAAACTCCAATGTTTCCGTCAATGATTTTGTTGCTGTTTTCGTTGGTGGTGGCAGTGTTTTTTTTTAAATACCTTTCAGGGATTTTTCGTCTTTTTTTCGCGCCTAAAACATTAATTCGATTATAAGGGGCTTTTTGTTAGTAGAGGGTTGATGTAGATGCCCAACCAATTTCCCACTTTTTTTTTCTTGTCCTGCCTACCAGTTGGAAAACATCCATAAAGCCGGAATTTGTGTGAGAGTCTTGTTGGGCCTACTTTAGTTTCCCTTATCCATGGCTATACGTGAGCGGAATACAAATTGCGGCAATGATTTCCTCAAAGGGGGAAAAAAGGAAAAACGCTTTACGTGTCAGTAGCTCACCTAGTTACAATATCATATATTTCTAGGTAGGTATAATATCAAAGTTTGTATGTGTCTATATTTTAGTTGATTTTGTATTTATGCACAGTTTTGTTTCTCTGAATTCGATGTATAAATACTGAAATTGTATGCTGCTGTATTCGTTATCCTTTGAGGAATACGCTTAACACACTTCTGAAATCATAACCTCAGCCCGGATAAGCCATTTTCATTGGATAATGGTGTAAAATTTCCTACATTTCGTATAGAAATTGTGTTTTTTTTCTCGGTTCGTCCCTTTTTAATGTGTTGGCGTAATGTTTGCGTGAAGGAAGCGAATTAACACCACTGAAAGATTTAAGATAAATTAAGGCACAGGGCTTTGCACTTTAAGCTTTTAATCGGGTGCTACTTTAGCAATTGCGGAAGCTTAAGAATTATTGCGGCCTTCTTAGAAGTATGCCATGCCGTATGATGTTTGTGTATGAGTCAATGTTTTACTCTATAGTGTTTTTAGGTTTTATGCGTCGTCGTTTGGCTTTCATCCTGCGAAAGCAAGCACCAAACACTCGGAACCAAGTAATGGTACATAACTAACGCGGTCATGTGAATGAATTTGTTATATCTTTAAGTTTACTTTTAGATGATTACCGAGGGGGGGGGGGGTTTTGAAATATTGCTTTAAATGTCTTTACGCTGATTTTATATCAAAGTAAAGTTTATCCTCGATAGCTCTTCAAGACATTTATAGATAAGAGCATATCGTTATAAAGACGAGATGAAATTATTATTGAGTTTGGTTAGGAAAAAATCATTTGACTGTATAATCTGAAGGCAACAGTGAACAACGATAACTGAACCTTGAGGAGTCAGGAAGGTTGTGTTATGTTTATATGATGTAACAATATATTGGTATGAGATCAAAAATCCTTGCTTCAAGCTTGGTTAGCGATGAACAAGGAAGTTCTCCACTTTGGGGATAAACAAGGAACTTTTCACGAAAGATAATATATTCGTTAATTCTCATGTGCGAATCTGATTTTATGCTCATGATACTAGAAAGGAAGGAAGCTAAAAATATCTACTATAACCGCAAAATAAAAAATCACCCATCCAACTATAGCATAAAGTATTTATCATGATATTTAACGGTGAAGTCAAGTTGAAAATTTAATGTCCCATAAATTGTATCAACGAAAGTTTATGCGTTTCTAAACTGGAAATATGATGTGACAACAGAATTGATGAGACACGCCTCACTAGAATATTGGAATATCAAAATTAAATTTTAGAAAGGAGCTGTCCATGAAATCTGTCACAACTTTTAGGTGGAATGGGGGATGCGGTTGTATCGGGTCTTTCAACAAGGACATAACAATTTTGTATTTAAATAAAACACAGAATAATTGAAATATCGGGCTGAAATTTATTCCAGGTGTAGTGGACATGTTACATTTAAGTATGAAATTCGATGTCGTTCATATGGCCACCGCTAGCACGTTTGCTGATTGATTCTTTGGAGCCAATTTTCCACCACTCTTCCACACATATCGGCCAGAACGTTGGCAATTTCGCGTTCGATATTGTTCCTGAGCTCCTCTAACGTTGTAGGCTTGTTGGCATAAACCAACGACTTAACATAACCCCATAAAAAGAAATCCAACGGCGTTAAATCGCATGCGCGAGGTGGCCATTCGACCGGACCATTTCTCGAGATTACACGATTGCGACCACAGACTCAGAATTTCGGTAGTAAGTTTTAATAATTTCCAAACGTTGCTCGTTCGTGAACTTCACCATGATAAAAATGTAAAGGCCCAACTATGATAGACATAAGAACGCATATGTAAATGTCAAATTCCCAACGAATGTTGACATACAAAGCTGTCAACATAAAAGCTAACCATAATAGGCATAGACTGACATAAGTAAAGTCAAATTCTTCTCGATAGTAATTGACAAAGTTGAAGGAAAAAATGAGTGAATTGAAAAAAATTAAAGAAATATTTGAAATTGTGAAGTGCTTAAAAGAATTAAGTGACCTGAAAGATGAACTGGATGGATACGGCAGAAAGAAGCGTTCATGTGATGTACGAGAAATCAATCGCGACAGGAAAACGCACGGATACTACGTAGTCACCTTCTTAAAAGTAAAAAGGCTTGATCCGGATCAATTTTTTTATTCACACGAGAATGACCACAAATGTCTTTGACTATCTGTTGTCCTGCTTGAGTCCCTTTTTGGAAAAATTTTAGGTTATGTTCACTATTTACATATGCCAGTTCCATTTGTATCGAATTATTCATGCTTAACGAATGTTTAACGAAGGTTTGAAAGTGGCAACACTCTTGACATGTCTATTGTGGGTAATAACATTGACTTTCTTATTCTGGAATTGAATATGCAGCTACATATGCGTTCTTATGTTTATCATAGTTGGGCCTTAAACCTTGACTGACGTTTTAGCATTGCCAGATCATAAAAAAAGTTTTAGGGTGCGTTATAGGCTTGCTGTTTTTCAAATTCTTCCTTCTTATCCCCTCTCCTGATATCTCTTGAACTGCTAAAGGTATTTTGATCCAGTTTCCATCATCAAAGAGGGCAGCCCTCAAGAAAAATTTTTGTCCAGCAATATACATATATCCACTCGTTTCTCTGTAGATCTTCTCACCTGCTATTTTCTGCAAGTCTGAATGGGTTTGGATCTAGTTCTCACCATTACAGAGGTCAGACGTTAAGAAGATTTGTTTCTAACCAAGATTTACCCCTTCCCCCTCTCTGTTAACCCCCTCACCAATTATTTTCTGTAATTCTAAAGGGACTTTGATCTGGTTTTTACCATTAGAGGGGCCAGCCTTTTAGGAATTTTTTCTGCCTACTGGCTCATTTATTGAAATATTAGATCAAGGGTCAAAGTCCGAGTAAGTACCGATCACGTGAGGGTGGTATTGGTCCACAGGCGAAGCCTGTATTATTGTATTATTTTAAATGTGTGTGAAATTTTATTATGTGTAAAAATTTAATTCTTTCAAAGTTTATTTTGAAATTTTCTTCGATTTTTACTAGTATGAATTGATGAACTAAGCGCACCGAGGAGTGAGGGAAGGCTGTTGGTCAACCAGGGCAAAGAGGCCGAAGGACGATCTGTGAGGGGGGGGGGGGGGCGGATGAACATCGATGCGATTCGGGGCGCAACCCCTAGTAAGTACTTTGTAGGTGTAATCGTATTATAACTAAAATAGTTAATTTCGATTACAATTGTAGTCAATTTAACCACTACTAACGGCCAATTTATTCACTAGGAGTTAAATCGCCTTAACTCCCTTAACTCACCTTTTACATGGAAAATAACACTAGCTAACTCCCTTAACTCACTAACTCGGCTTAACTCCTAGTGAATAAATTAGGGGTAAAAGTAGTTAAATTTGTTATAAAAATAATCGATTTTGATTATTTTTGTAATTGAAATTAAATATTTTAGTTATAGTCCCGAATCCCCATTATAAAATAGTAATATTCACTATTTTTTCTCTGTAAGGCCGGCTAAATTTAGAGCTGTACATTCGAGCACGGGAAATCTAGGGAGCGGCATAAATATTTGGGGATAGAAAACATTTTTTTTTGCCCTATGCAGAGGGGCAGCTAGAGCAGGGGTAAGACATTAACTTGAATTGAAACACCGCAATTAAACCGATTTGTTTAAAAACATTTATTAGGAAAATTTGGCTAAAGAATATGCCAACCAATTAAAATTAATGATCACCTGTTATAAATAATTAATTTAACGAGCATACTATGAACAACAATAAATGACTCACAACTCAATAAACAGGCAGTTTTCATGTAATATGTGACCAATTGCATTCTCAATTAGTGAGAATAACATCTGAAATTGCAATATGGTGCAAATACATTAACAATTTATGATATTATGTCTCTTTCCGAATTAATATTGATAGTTGGCAGACCTTAGTTCATTATGCGTAAGGTGACCATACGTCTCGGATTCGACAGTCTAAGATTTAAGCATGTTTTCTCGGCGTCCCAAAATATAAATTTCTGTCCAGGGTTATTCAATTTAGCATAGAAACAGAAAAATTTTGACTTGCGGCACAGTTTTTTTGTTCATAAGTTTCTACTTGCATCGTGTTTTTTTTAAATCGTCTGCGGCGTATTTTATTATAATTTATTTTTGATTACATCGTATTATATCGTCTCCTAAGAGATTTTGCATGCGGCGCAACTTTTGCAGTGTTCTCAAAAAAAAAATGCTTCAATAAATTATAAAAAAAATTCAATTTTTCTTGGGAGAAAGATAGTTTTTTGGACGTAAGATAGTTTTTTCGCGGGCACGACTTTGACTTGTTTAGTACTTTTCGAGATTAATTTCGAGATATTAAAAATTTCCTTTTCCTCACCCCGCCCTTCTTCTAACCAATCATAAGCTACGGATTCGAACAAAGAAAAATATGATCACCCTAATTATGCACAAAGTTTATGGATATGTTTAAGAATACACGTGTTCTTTGAAATCATACTAAATATTTTATGGTTTAATTATGTCGAAGTAAATTAACACTCTCGAAAACTTACACCAACCCTCATTTATCAATTCTATTCCGGGGGTAACCCCATGACACCGTCGCCTATAGAAAAACACCATCAGGAAAATAGCACTAATATCATCCTGTCCAAAATCATTATTGGACTCAGCTAAACATCCCTCATCACGGTTATCGGATAAGCCACAGATTCTGGCGTTGCTTCAGGTTTCAGGTTCCGATTCGGTTATAGTTATGGTTCTGGGTTGCCTGCCTACTTCTATCAATCTTTCATTTAAAGGTAATTGAATTTTCTAGACACAAAGTAGATAAATGGATGAGCCTATTTTATCCATACATTCAGTTAAATCAGGCAGGAGGCGCAAAGCCTCAATCCTCTAAATAAAATACGTTCGTATATATTTTATAGCTGTTGAATTACTCGATATTTCCTATTCACGTATACACCCAAGCAGCCAACCATGTTTACACGTTGGTTATGCGACGTTATACGAAATGTTTCTGCAACATTTATGCAACCGTTTTTTCCAGCTTTTTTTCGATTATCCTTAAAAAAACTGTTGTGCAATCATTGCCGCAGACATTATTTTTCCACAGACAAAGAGTGAGAAGGGGCAGATCAAGTCTGACGTCAATCACAGACATTATTTTTCCACAGACGAAGAGTGACAAGGGGCGGTCAAGTAAAAAAGTCGTTTCACAAAAAGTATGAAGTTAATTATTTATACTTCGATAGCACTATTAGTAAGTAAATTATAAACGATCATGACAGAAACAACGAAAAACAACGACAACTTTCCGATTGGTGACAAAGTGACCGATTTGCAACGATTTTTTTATGACCGGTTACACATTAACCGATTTGCAACGGGTTTTCAGCGACCAGTTACAAAACAACCAATTTCTAATAAGTGACTTTGCTTAATCGGACACAAAGTAACCAATTTGCAATGGTTTTTTTTCGACCTGTTGCAAAGTAACCAATTGGCAACCGATTTTATTGTGACATGTCACAAGGTAACCGTTACATAAACTTATTTGCAACCGCTACTTTGCGACCAAGGTCACATTGTAACCTGATTCGCAAATGGTTACTTGGGAAGATCTATTCAGCCAACGAGACAGCAAGGATTTGAGTCAGACTTTTTTTTTATCTAGGGCTTGTTTGCGCAATGCTTAAGGCTGAGTAATCTATATAGTGCCTATATATCGCCTTCTTGCCTAAGGTAAATAC
This sequence comes from Chrysopilus asiliformis, assembly GCA_964034945.1. Lineage (NCBI taxonomy): Eukaryota > Metazoa > Arthropoda > Insecta > Diptera > Rhagionidae > Chrysopilus > Chrysopilus asiliformis. The sequence goes on along the minus strand of OZ035961.1, from coordinate 92,170,113 downwards.
GAGTATGGTAAACATACAGATATTTGATAATTATTTACATCTATGTAAATTTATGTATACAAATTTTTACGAGTTCTGATCTATTCAATTAAATAAAAACATTTTAATTTGGAATCTACCTTTTGATGTTATTTTTAGTAAACAAATGTCTGTATTTGATTTAATAAATTACCAAATACAAATATTTATTCACGAAAAAAAAAATTTAAAAATTCGAAATCATTGCAAGATAGAATAATTTTCATGCAAAAATTGTGTATTCATTAATTTGGCTACAATGGTAATACATTAATTGAGAATAACACAAAATTTCATAACGAAATTCTTGTGGAATAAATATATTTGACGTGGTTCGTAGCTTTTTTCTCTCTCGCGACCTCTTTTTACAAAATTTAAATTTATAACAAATAAAATAAAAAATGTGAAAAAAGCTTTTATGTATTACTATTTATGTACATTAAAAAGAAAAAAAAGTTCTCTGGGCGCTGTTTATCAGAAATAAAAACGAGATAATTATTTATTTTGTTTTTTTTTCGGTTTTATTTCTAAAAAAATATATTTTTCTTTTTAGTGAATTTTTCCAATTTTTTTATTTTTTATCCTTTTTAGTCATTTTGTATTTGATTAGTGAAACTAAAAGTCAAAAATAATTCTCGCCACGCTTATTCCTTTAAGGCCTCACACGATGGTTGTCTCGGTTTTCCAATCACAAAAAAATCAAGTGATGCGTCAGCCATTTTGTTTTTTTCTGAAGATCGAAAAACAGGGCACCAATCGTGTATCGCGACACGTCTCCGTCTTTGAGCTGAGACACATCGACGCGACACGTTTTTCTAATCTTGTATCGCAACACTAAAAAAATTCTTAAAAGTCTGAAATAATATAGATTTATTATAATTTAAACACGAAAACCTATACTATTTACTTTGGTTCCTCCATTGTGAAATGACAGGCGAAATGACATTGAGCGACGCCTTGAACTGTGTCGCTGAACGAAAAGACACGTCGCTAGTATGCAACGACGCGTCGCGTTACACGGTTGGTGCCCTGCTTTATGGTGGGTACTTCATTTGTATGATTCTAACAAAAGGACGTCAATAGTCCGGCATTTTCTTTTTTCTTGAGTTTCCTACATACATTGATAATTCTTTTCCGAAGCTTTTTCACGATGTGGACTTCGTTTCTTGAATTTCAACAAATTGTTGTCCGCCATTTTTTATCTCGCATATGCATACACACATATTGCATAGTCATCGGAGTTACGAGTGTGTTCAAAATTTCAAGTCAATCGGTTGAGTTGACGTGCATCAGAATTAGATACCAATATTTGACCCTGACAGACAGACAAGTAGACAAAACCCAAGCTAATATAAGGGTTTAAAAAGTTCAGCGACCGGAGAACTGTGGATAATGTGGTTTAAAATGTCCGTCAGTTTCGCATCTCCGCTAGTAAACGCCGTCTTGTCATTTTTAATTTTTTGGTTATTTAGTTTTTGCCCGAGAAAATGTATGGCAGAATTGTTAAAAATATCTTGCAATGGGAAAGAAATTCTAAAAGGGGCGTTAGTATTTATAATGTACTCAAGTGTTATAAATGTAGGAAATTTGCATTTGAAGTGCATTTTCTTACTAAAACTGAATACAAAACAAAATATTCAGAAATATATTTTCTAGTATGTATTTTGTGTTGTACTCGTATTTTCCTTCTCAATTTTGACTATATCTTAAAATATTACTGGAAATAGATTCTTTTAGACAAGATGAAACAGCATGCAAACGATGGGACTCTTTGAATACCAAATAGGATTTTGTCAGTAGCTCTTTCTGATATTTAAGGTTATTGGTAAACGGAAATTGTGTTTTTGCCAAGAGTTCAAAAGTTAAAAACAACTTACAGAGTGTAAACGAAGCAAAAATATTATTCAACGTAATGACATAAAAGCAACTAGTATCCTTTTTGAATTCTATTTAAATGACGCTGATATTCAGTACAGATAAAAGTGCAATATTTTCATATTGTACAGAGCTTCGTGCCAAAAATTCAAACTATTTTTGATACACAGGGAAATCTGCAGGGAGAAGGTATGGTCTCATTGAATTTCGGTGCAGAGAAAAGTTATACAAAACTGCTTTTTTTTAAATTTTTTTTTTTGAAAAGTCGCAAAAAACTGTTTCATTTATATAGAGGAGGAGGGAAGTAATGGTCCGATTTTGCCCGTTCAAGAACATTGTAGTGCCATTTACGAGAAACGCAACTAGACAAAATTTCAAGTCTCTAACTCAATCCGAGCGCCCGCAATCCGCGCCACAGACGGACAGACGGACGGACAGACAGACAGACGGACGGACGGGCGGACAGAGGGACGGACGGAGATGCTAAATTCAACTTTTTTTTATCATTCTAAACACACTGGTGTAATTCATTTTTTTGTGTGATGACGGGATCTTGGCGTTACAAACGGTAAGGCAAATCTAATATACCCTTTGGTTTCACCATACGGTTATAAAAAGAATTGTTGTCATCGGAGAAAAGTGTTTTGTTTTTGATCATTAGGTGTCTAAAACTATTTAAAATATACATAAATCTCTTCATTATTTTAAAGAAAATTTTTTTTAAAATGGGGAAAATTTTTCCTGGATTTAAGGCTGAGATTATTTTCTAGTTTTAAAGAAATTTATGTACTAATACCAGTAAATTGGTGGTAAACCATGGCGGTAAACCATTATCAATATTGTATGAACTAAAGTATCTTCTTCTTGAAATATAATAAGTATTTTTTTGAGTGTAGATTTTATTTATCATAGGATGTTTAAAGTCTATTTATTGCATTTAATAATTATTCTGAGTGACTTTTGTGACTGAATTGTTAAACTTTACCGATTTCTTTTTTGAAGTTTTTTTTTGTTTTATTTGTTGCTTTGAGGGGGAGAATTTATCAGCGTAGGGAGAAATTCGATTCGCAAATAAAAAAAAATTTCTTTGGAATTGACTCGTTCGCAAGACGAATTTTTTAAAATAAAATTGGCGAATGGTTCTTTTCGAAGAGAATTCTATTTATTACTTTCTTCTACGGAGTATAATAAAGTATTGTATTCATGAAAAATTTCGACCTCTTAATTTTGCCTAAAAAACATTTCCCGATCACTCCTGAGTCGATTGGAGTCATATTTAAAAAATGTCTTTCTGTCTGTCAGTCTGTCAGTCTGTCTGTCAGTCTGTCAGTCTGTCTGTCAGTCTGTGTACAAGATTTCTCAAAAACTAATAGAGCTAGCGCCATGAAATTTTATAGGCATGTTGGGTCCTGAAATGGGACGATCCTATCAACTTTTGGTGGAAATCCGTTAACCGGAAGTATTCAAAATGGCGGTTTTTCAAAAATCGCAATTTCGTTTTTCTCGATTTACTCCCAAACTACGCGTTTTTTAGTGGCCTTAAGTATGACAAAACTTGGAGAAAATAAAATTTCCCACACTTTTGTCTTTAGCTATAACTCGATATCTCAACCTATTATCGAGATAAACCGTTATTTCCAAAAAAAAAACAGTTTTTCGCGATTATCTCGAAAACTAACGGGTTTTTGCTGACTGAATGTATGAAGTGAATTAATGGGAATGGCATTCTGCACAATTTTGTTTCTTACCGTTATCCATTATCTTTTACCGTTATTGAGATATTTTCATTAATATGTAAAAAATCATATTTTTGCGAATAATTTGCAAACTAACAGTTTTTCGACAAATCAGTTAAAAGAATAATTAAAGATGTTAACATTTTCTACCTTTTTGCCATTTACCGTAAATTGATATCTTTTACCGTTCTCAAGTTATCTCAAATTTTGTACGTTTTTGATATTTTTGAATAAACCAAGAATTTATTGGGAGGTCGTCTTAGGTTGACAACGCGACTGTGCTCTAGCGTAAATTGCGCAGGGTCGTAGATTTTGTAGAAGAAAGTTTTGTATTGATCACAACTGATATTTTTTTGGATTTGCTCGCGAATGAATCGAAATCCATTTTTAGCTGTTTAATTCGATCGCGAGTGAATCGCGACACAACTTTTCGATTCGCGAATGAAAAAGAATCGAAAAGAATCGAAAAGAATCGAAAAGAATCGAAAAGAATCGAAAAGAATCGAAAGGTATCGAAAAGAATCGAAAAGAATCCAAGAGAATCATTCTTTTTGATTCTTTTTCGTTTCCTTTTCGTGGAGCTAAATTGGAGTATTCGTTTATTCGCTCGTCACTAATACATAGTACTGATAAATTCTTCCACCCCCACCCTAACCCCTAATTAACCCCCCCCCCCTCCTTTCACACTTCCTCCGACACTCTTTTTTTTTTGTTGAGTAGACATATGAAACTGGCCTAACTTTTTTTTTACCTGACAAATTGGGCCGATGGGTCTCAACCTGAAGTTTCGCATTGCACTTAAATATGTGGAATTTAAAAAACAAAAATTAGTTTTTCTGGAAAAACCGTGAATTGTTCGCGATTGGTTGTCGTAGACACAAATTTTCGTATTAAAATGTACATTGTCTGAGATTAACATGGTCTGAACTTTTTTTTCAAAACATGATCAAAAAAATTGTCAAAAATTTTCCGGGCGCTAGAAAATTTCGGAAAAAAACAAAAACCCTTATCTTACCCACCTATTTGCTTGATTGTCCTTTTGTTAGATATCAAAATCAATTACCTTTGACTAATCATCCGAATAAAAGTGGTATCTCTAATTGCACCTGAGGTATAGGAAAATGTCATTGTTTATCAAAAGTCACGATTGGTTAGTCGTAGAAGAAATATAGCGAAAATTCTCCAGGGCTGTGTAAAATTCAGGAAAATTCGAGGAAAATAATTTTTTTGACTGAGTTTTTTTTCGCACAACTTTTTGGGGTAGATGGTAAATCCAATATTCTTTTACTTATCCGAAGATATACAAGAAGATAACCCATGTGTAAAGAAAATTCATTTGTCCTATCTATACGAAAGGTACATTAAAAGGGTATTTCGGTTCAAGGTATAAGAATGCATATTTTCCCTTCAATATATTTTTTACATGTTTCTATCAATTGATTTAATTTTTTTTTCACACATGTCTTTCGGCACGTGCAAGAATCACTTGTGCAGAGTGGCCCATATTTTCTAGAGAAAAATCTGTTCCGGTGATACTAATTGACATGAATTAATATAAACGCCGTCCTTGTGATTTTTCCGATCTCTTTTTTTTTTGGGAGACGTTTTTGCGCTTTTGCAAACTCGTCTCCATCACAAGTCGACATTCTTGATTGCTAGCACCGAAGTCACGACGCGTTGCTAGAAAATATTTGATGCTTCAAGTGTGGTAACAATTTCGCTATATTTTCCTCACTTTCCCACTATTTACCAACGTAGATTTTTCCCTATGCTGATATTTCCGCGTAACGCTTAGCTTTCTTCACTTTCTGATACCAGGCGACATTGATTGATGGCTGACAGTTTAACATGCAGGCGAAATTCTGTTAAAATCAATTCTGATAAATTGGGGTACACGCTCTAAGTGCAAAGTCTGGTCCTGAATGGAAGGATGATGAATGTGGCCGTCACTTATTGTGAGTCACTGGCACCTGAAAAAAAACCCTCGACAATACGCTCTGGATGTGAAATTGGTGGGAAAAAATTGGCGGCAACAAACCAAACTCTCAGGTGAATCTGACCTGGCGAAAAAATTTCTGCAAGGTGTACGATTTACGCTGTAAGGAACCTCTGGGCCTGAATCAGCGTCAGGCGAAAAGCTTCAACTGTGTTAACCATGAAAATCATGGCCTGTTAAATGCTGAAGCACATCCTTGACACGGATTCGGTGAGAAGTCACACAAGCACGTGCGATCTGTAAAAATGGGAAAATCATAATTTTTTATTCATGGTTTCATTGCTTTTAAATTATTTCTTTATTATTTGATTTAAATTGTAATTATTTTGCAGCAAATATTTAAAAAAAAAAGATTTTAACATACCTTTAATGAATTTATGGTGCTCTTTTAGTCGGGCACTAGCAATATTGAAATTGTTGAGATTTTTAAAATTCTTACGTTTTCTTTGAACGAATTAAAAACGCGAATGAATTAATATGAGATATTTTGTGGTATTTCGTGAACGAGTAGTGGTTTCGGGATTCTGAGGTTCATTCCGGTGTTTCTTTCGTCTTTTTTTTGCTTTGTTTCAGAGTTCATTCCGGTGTTTGGTTAATTAATTATGGCCTCAGGTGTAATATTCAAGAATGTGCTTAGTTAAATGAACACGTTTTGTACTGTTGGTATCTTTGGTACGTGATTGGAACATCAGGTGAAATCGTTTCACCTTTTGTATAAACATTGGTTGGTACTGTTATATAATAATTTAACTACGAGTATCTATACAAGATAGCCATTTATTCATTCATTCACATAGAATTTAACTTTATATAAGGTATATATTATCTATTTGGATGTCTGTAAATGCAGATGAGTCTTATCCTGTTTAGATTTCATTATTTGTGTCGACAAATAATGCGGTTATTCATTAATAAAATGGTGTCATAGATGGATTGCTTTAAACATTGATTTATGAATGTTTTTTGAGTAGTCTTTCCATGGTAACGCCAATAAAGATTTCGAGATGTATTTTGAAATTATTAAAACTTTATGAAGCTAAAAAAATCTGAATATTAGAAAATGGGTGACACTTTTAAGAGAAAAGGATGGCGATGCAAAAAATGTGATAGTGATGCAAAAAATCCTGAAGAATCGCGAGGGACGGGGGAAGGAGTTCAAAAAGCCTAAGATTAGCGCCGTATTATACAAACAGCATCACGTGTAAAAACGTGTATAATTGCCAATCTGGCAATCATTGGAGACCCGTATGGTGATATTCGTATCAAAATTCGAACAGTTATACCAAAATTCCACTTTGAAGTCAAACTTTCCAATAAGATTTTTTAAAATTTATTCCAATCGGATTTTGATGTATGGGAGTTTTATGTAGAATCTAATCCTAAATAACTTTTGTTCTTGGACTTTTTTGATAAGATGCACCGTTTTTGAGATATTCACAAAAATCGTTTTCATTCGTATGAGGGGTATCCCCCCATTGGTCCATTTTTGCCCATTAAGAAACTTAGCCTTGCATTTTTCAGAAAACGGATCTGCGTCAAATTTTAAGTCTTTAGCTCAATCCGTGCGCCCGCAATCCGCGCCACAGACTGACAGACAGATAAGCAGACAGACAGACAGACAGACAGACAGACAGACAGACAGACAGACGGACGGACGGACGGGGGACGGACGGACAGACGGACGGACGGACATGCTAAATTCAACTTTTTTTTATCATTCTAAACACACTGGTGTAATTCATTTTTTTGTGTGATGACGGGATCTTGGCGTTACAAACGGTAAGGCAAATCTAATATACCCTTTGGTTTCACCATACGGGTGTAAAAAAAATTTATATAGAAAATAAAACTTGGCTTGGACAAAAATCAAGGTAAAAACATAACAAAAGCTATAATTGCCAATCTGGCAATCATTGGAGACCCGTATGGCGATATTCGTATCAAAATTCGAACAGTTGTACCAAAATTCCACTTTGAAGTCAAACTTTCCAATAAGATTTTTTAAAATTTATTCCAATCAGATTTTGATGTATGGGAGTTTTATGTAGAATCATATCCTAAATAACTTTTGTTCTTGCACTTTTTTAATAAGATGCACCGTTTTTGAGATATTCGCAAAAATCGTTTTCGTTCGTAGGGGGGGTACCCCCCCTAATGGTATATTCTTGCCCATTAACGAACTTAGCCTCGAATTTTACGAAAAACGGATCCACGCAAAATTTCAAGTCTCTAGCTCAATCCGTGCGCCCGCAATCCGCGCCACAGACGGACGGACGGACAGACAGACAGACAGGCAGACAGACGGACAGACAGACGGACGGACATGCAGAAATTAAATATTTTTATCATTCTAAACACACTGGTGTAATTCATTTTTTTGTGTGATGACGGGATCTTGGCGTTACAAACGGTAAGGCAAAGTTAGTATACCCTTTGGTTTCACCATACGGGTATAACAATTAAAAAATCTACGCTGTAGGCGACTATTTTTAAACAGAATGCGACGTTAGTATTTGACTCAAGAGCTTATATACCAATGCCTTAAAGAACTAAAGAAAAATCTTATTTATTACTTAAAGTTATTCATGCTTTTGAATACATTTTTGAATATTTTTTTTTTTGAATAACTTACAAAAGCCAATCTCACATGATTGACGCTAAAATAAATATAACAAAGTCGGTAAATTCTTGTAGGCTAAATAAATGTGACTAATGAGATATGAGAAAATTTCAAAGATAATTTCCAATGTTTTCAAGAAACCACATTAAGATTCTTTGGGGGTAGACCCTATTTGAAGTTTTAGACTTCAATAGAACTTAAGTTTTTATAAAATGGTAAAACAGGATAATGAAATGAAATTCAATGATCTCTATAAGCGGCTTATAAGTGTGTGGTATGAATATTTACAAAATATACGGAAGCAAAAAGAAGATTTTAAGGGAAAGTAAATAAAAAAGCAAAAGCGGAATATATTCTTTAATACCCTATTTGATGTGGTTGTGAAAGTAAAAAGTTTTTGATATTTTTCGTATCTAACTTTTTTTTTTACCAAAATGTTTGGTACATATGGTTTTGTTTACTAGTTTTGCCTTTTTTTAACCAACATTTTTTAAAATTATAAAATTAGTTTTTTATACCACGACGTTAGTTTATGGTACACAGAAATAGTATTTGCGTGCAATATATCGCATAGGGTAGAAAAAGGTGGTCCTATAAAAATGATGACCGTATTTCGAATAATATTTATTATAATAAACAAATTTATAAGCAGAAAGCAGGGAAAAATGGAAAATATGGAGTTGTATTGTATATTGTATGTTAGAAAATCATTGATAAAAACTCAACTAAGGAAGGAATGAAAGCTGTTTGTGTTTTCTTTATGTCTTTGCAGAAGTCTAAAGCTGGTTAAATGCTACCATCTTTAATACCAACCGGAAAGTCTCTTGAGATATTTTTCCCCCTTATTTTTTTTATATCTACTTTATATCGATCTCTATATATACGCAGATAGTTTGGAAATCTAGAAATTATACATACATATCCTGTGTGTGATTCTGACTTTATATTGTACCTTTTTTCACTAGACTTTTTCTTAGGACATTTATGAATTTAGATGGAAAAGGAAGAGATAGAAATAATAGCATTAAAATATAAATCAACTTCCTTAAAAAAGGATCAACCGAATTAGATAATAATATCGGTTTAAGACAAGTAAGTCAGTATGAATTTCAGACATACATAAAAGTCAACCTTAAAGAAATACTTTATTTTCAAAGTGGAGGTTATCGATTGGAGTCTAATATAGTCTTGTCTTCAATATTTACTTTTGGTTTACAAAAATACAAATAAAAGTTATCAGATTTCCGAGGAAACTCTAAAAGAATAAAGGTTTTAGAGAGGAAACTGAAAAATATATAACAATAATTTTTTTTTCGCTTTTTAGGAAAAAATCAGCTATAGATTAATACCATAGATAAAACACTGAGATATCGCAAGTCTAACGAAGAAAATGGGCTTTTTTTGATTCAGTAAACTTTCAAAGTTTCTAAAAATCTTCCATCAGTATTGAAGAAAGCTTTGAATATCGAATGGACTTCATGTTTGAGTGTGTGTATCCGCCACCGACCAATGTTGAAAAGATCGAATTTTGCATTCCGTGTGAGTTTTCTGTAAAAACAATTTCATCATTACAGCTGGAAGCTTTTTTGAGCTTTTAAAAGTTCACTGAATCAAAAAAAAGGTATTTTTTTCGTTAGACTTGCAATATCTCTTAAAAAAGTTAAAAAAATTAAAAAAGTTAAAACATACAGCTTAAAAAAGTTTTAAACATAAATTTGGAAAAAGTTAAAAAAGTTAAAACATAAAAAATATATATAAAAAAAAATAAAAAAACCAAAAAAAAAAAAAATATTAGAAAAGCCACAATTCCGAGGGGGCAATCATCAAATATTCTATTTGAGGGTAGATAAAATTTTTATGAAAAAAATCCATTTGCATGGGAGAGAGAGGAAGAAGGATTGATTCGATTGGATTTTGATGTATGGAACTGTTATGTAAAATCATATTTTAAACACTTTTCGTCTTTATTAATAATCATGCATCGTTTTCGAGAAAATAGAAAAAAAGGTATTCAATTTGTATGGGGGAGGATGGAAGTGGTCCAACTGGATTTTGATGTAGAGATAAGTTATGTAAAATCATATTCTTCATGAATTTTTCAACAAACGTTTTCGAGAAAACTGTTTCATTTGCATGGGGGGAGGGGGAAGGATTGGTCCGATTTTTCCCGTTTAAGTACTTAGCTTTGCCATTAATGAGAAATGCAATTATACCAAATTTCAAGCCCCTAGCTTAACCCTTTCGAAAATTATGGTGTTCACGGACAGGCGGACGGACTTGCGGAAATCAAAATCGTTTGTCATGCCTAACATTCAGGTGTAGTTCATTTTTGTGTCCGATGATTGGTTGGGTGCGTTACAAACGGTATACTAAATCTAATATACAGTAATCCCTAGAACTGCGCGGTAGATACGTTCCACAAAAAGAGCGCGTACTGCGAAACCGCTGTGAACCCTACTTTGTATGAAATATTGGGATTAGGTCTTACATACCTAATGTTACAATTTCCACTAAATATCCTATAATATAATACAAGGAATGTTTGTCTGTCTGTCTGCACAAACGATCTCGAAAACCCGCCAAACGATTTTCACGAAACTTTGTGGTTAGGGATTTTCGGGGACAAGAAATCGATCTAGATAGGTCTCACCCCTGAGAAAATTCCCCTTCGATACCCCTCACCTGTTATCTTCGAATTGGGTGGTCCGATTTTAATGAAACTTTACAGTATTACTAAGGGGGCTGGGGGCTTTCGATTTTTCTACTACAAACCTGACTTTTCCCTCTCCTCGATACCCCTCGCCTGGTATCTTCGAATTGGGTGGACCGATCTTAATGAAACTTTACAGTATTACTAAGGGGGCTGGGGGCTTTCGATTTTTCTACTACAAACCTGACTTTTCCCTCTCCTCGATACCCCTCGCCTGGTATCTTCGAATTGGGTGGACCGATCTTAATGAAACTTTACAGTATTACTAAGGGGGCTAAGGGCTTTCGATCTTTCCACTACAAACCTGACTTTTCCCTCCCCTCGATACCTCCGGCCTGGTATCTTCGAATTGGGTGGTCCGATCTTAATGAAACTTTACAGTATTACTAAGGGGGCTAAGGGCTTTCGATTTTTTCACTACGACCCTGACTTTTCCACTACAAACCTGATGTTTTTATATAAAAAAATCAACATTATACCCAATTATATTCGTCATATGAAGTTTAATTATGTAAGAAAGGTATCGTCTCACCGTTAGGTGGATTAGACTGTGTTTTTCTAATATATTGCGTGTTTTTTTCTAACAGAGGTGAGACCTATCTAGATCGTCTCACCTCTCCAAAATTTCAGCAAAAGGACGACTTTGAGGTGGCCGAGCATAGCTCGGTTTTCCTGGTACTAAACACTAATATGAGCACGAAATTACCAAATATGTACGAAGATACCAAATTACCAGCTGATTCCTTCTTGTCGGGGATTCACCAAAATATATGTTCAGAACATGTTTTTTATACGGAAATTATAAAAAAACCGCGCAGCTGCGAAATTTTTACCGCACAGTTCGAAATTTTGGTATTTTGGCACAAAAAAATTTAGGTGGAGATTTGGCCTAAAAGCAAGATAAAAGTTATAATGCAAAAAACCTCAATGCTTTACTTTGCCTTTGGTTTTTAGGTTAAATACCTAAGTGTTTTTTTTTAATTTTCTTTTTTTTAGTACACTTAAAAGCTTGCTTTTAGTTTCTATTTGCCCCCTTTCTCGAGTCGGCCTCCATCATAAATACAATACTTTCCCTCTATAGCAGAAATAAGTAAAATGTGTCAAACGATTTAAATTTTCTATGTATTCTACAAATTTCTAAAAAAAAAAATTGGGTCTGAAAGTTTTCTACCTTTTTGTCTAAGCCAAAAGACCACCTTTTTGAGAGATTCTTATAGCCGGTTTTCTTTCATTATATGTTAATAAGGTGCAGCTGAAGATGTGAATTAACGAAAAGAAAATCAAATCATTTCGTTAAAGAAAAAGAAACAAATTTGAAGGACGTACGGAATAATTTTTGCAAGTTTAAAATCATCTGCATGGTGTTGATGAGAAGGCCAAAGAAATATAAATAGTTGTAGACTTCGGTTTCTATTTAGTTGAATGCGAGTAATTATTAAGCATCAAAAGTTTCTCAACTCATTTGGAAAGTATCAAAAATGGGATACAAAAGTCATTTGGACTAGTTACAAATGTCTAAGGCATAAATTATTTTCAAGACACGAACAGAATTTTCTTCTACTTCCGCAAAACTAAGAGATAATTTGTCAGAAGCATCTTCAACAATTGCATGACAATATCAAAATACGAGTATAGTTTCAGATTGTTAGTTTCTTGGTGATATTTTCTTATTGTTAGTCATGGATTGTTGTCTTCAGTTTTCATACAATTGAATTGTCACGAACAGCTGTTTTAGGGGTTGCTCAGCAGGAAAATAAACTTTATTACATCCGGTAAAGTACAAGTAATGATGAAAGCTCATCTCATTCCATTACACGTATTATTTGACAACATGAAAACAAATAATTTATGTTTGTATAGCATAGGTTGAAGATCAGTTCATAAGACAGAATGTTGACCTCACTCCCCACCTTGCTTTCAATTCTATCTCATGGGATTTTATTGTATTCCGGCTTAGAGAAAATATAATGGAATTCATTTGGTTTTATTCTATTCTGTTGCAAAACTAAATAGGCTTTTAGTAAAACATGAAACATAATTTCATATATAAAACACTTACGTTGATGCAAAGAGCATTTATTCTGGGGTCATTTCCTAATTTTTGTAATTGGATCTATGCATTAGATAAGAAAATCGATAATAATTTCATGGGGAAAATTAACAACCAAAACCGTAACCGTTATTATTGGCAAGGGAAAAACAAAAAATGTGGAAATACTTTTCTAAATGAATGGGAAATACTTAATGCAAAAAAATTATATTTGAAGGCGAGGCATTTCCCACAGCAATACCAGCTAGCGGCAATGTCATGCCATTAAAAATATACGACTGGCATATCCAAAAAGTGAAAAAAATTGACCTTAATCGAATCTAAATGCTTTTGGCCACAAATACAAATGGCATCGAAAAAGGACCTAGTCACCATCACCTCAACGGAATAATAGTAGCCTATTGACGTTGAAAATATATGAATATTGTCCTGTAATGGAGTAACAGGAGTAAAGCAGATAAAATATACCTAGTTCTCTTACATTTTCTCGCTTTTTTTTCGGCTTGCCTTCCAAATGCCAGGGAAATTTAATTGAAATTCTTTTCTCTGGGGCGAAACTGAAAAATTGAATAAAATCATAATCAAAAAAAAAAGTGTGGAGAAATAACGGCCGGGGGGAAGTAGATCGTACTATTTTGGGGTAGCGAAAATAGGTCTATTAGACCGTCACATAATTTCCATCATTAAGATGTTGCGCCATTCGATGGTTTTTCAATCGATGGGTTTTCACCATAGTATACAAGTATGAAATTGAGAAAAGAATTAAGTTATTCAAAAGAAATGCCAGATACCACAAAAATTTTCGCTTCAATTAGCAGAACAAGAAATTAATTTCATTTTTTTTGAATATAATGTTCCAATTTTGCTTTGAGAAATCTTATTTTTATACTCTATATCAGTGCTGCCCAACCAGGCGATCGCGATCTACCAGTCGATCTCGACACGAATTTGGGTCGATCTTCTACTACAGACTGGAAATGTTAAAAAACTTTTTTTTTGTAAACACAAATATTAAAAAAAAGGGAAAGTGAAAATTAAGTAATCACACTATCTACTTCTTTGTTTTTTTGCTGTTAAAGCAAGTGCTCTATTTTACTTACCCCACGACTCCATTAGACTTTTTAGAATCATGATTTTTTCCCCCACTCCATATTTTGGCGAATAAAAAAAATCAGCGCGTGGGCATTTTCAGTCATGATTTTTCATTTTTATTGTGTCTCCATAGCGTACTTAGAAATGTCAACCAGGAGGTAATCAGGGCAGCCAACTAGAAATCAGCCAATTTGACTGAACAAGTGTCAAAAAAAAATCCTACTTTTCAGCAGCCGAAAAAATCATGACAGTACGGAGATTTAAATCATGATGCAAGATTTTTTGAGTCTCCATTAGATTTTTTCGTGATTGAATTTAAATACAATCTGGAAAAAAATCTAATGGAGTCGTGGGGTTAGATACCTTATTTTAAATTTTATTTTACTTGCCTATTTGAAGTAGGCATTGAAAACTTGAAAATTACTAGATTCTCGCGGTTTTTTTGAATTTGACTCATGTTTAAAATTTGTTTAAATAGTTTAGTTTCGATTTAGAATTCACGAGCCTGTTCACATTAGGCGATGCGAGACGCTACGTGTTATCGCAAACGTGAAATGGTTTATTTTCAGGATTACTGCGGCACCGTACGTGGAGTATCTTTTGCTCTGGCCGTGTAACCACACGTATATGGGTAGATCTCGATGTAGTTCGATTAAAAACAGTCGAACGTTAGTACAAAAAGGTTGGGCAGGCCTGCTCTATTACATATAGCAGTATATTAGATTTAGTATACAGTTTGTAACGCATCGAACCAATCATCGGGCACTAAAATGAACTACACCAGTGTGTTAGGGATGACAAAAGAATTTGATTTCCCCTTGTACGTATGTCTGCTCGTCTGTCCATCTGGCCGTCCATCTGTACGTCTGTCCGTCCGTCTGTCCGTCCGTCTGTCGGTCCGTCTGTCTGTCCGTGAATAATCAGGGTATTCACAGTCCTCTTTTAAATTGCGAATAATTTTACCGCTCGGTAATTCAGTCAAATTTAACAGATTTTTACCGAGACGGTAACTTGGTTCATGTAAAAATGAATTACCGGATTCGGTAATTGTAGACATGCCTTGAGTCTTGTTTTCCGGCCCGGTTATTCGGTATCAATGTGACATATTTTACAATCAAATTCGCAATTCATGATTTGGTCACGTATTCAATAAAAGCGCTGTTCTCAAATCTGTGCTGTGGGATGTTCACAGCAGAATATTTTCAGTCTTTTAATATTACCGAAAACACCGAATACCGAAAATTAAAAGAGGACTGTGAATACCCTGACTATAATTTTGGAAAGAATTGAACTAGAAACTTGAAATTTTTTAGAGAAGCGTTTCTTTTAAATAGCAAGGCTGCGTTCTTGAACGGGCAGAATTGGGCTACTCATTTCCCCTCCACCATTTAAACGAAATAGTTTTTTGCAATTTTCTCGAAAACGGTGATTCATATTGAAAAAGTTATAAAGTTAAAATGCGTTTAGAATAGGATTTTACATAACTTATCAATAAATCAAAATCCAATCGGACCACTCCTTCCCCCTCCTACATACAAATAGAGTACTTTTTTCTATTTTCTCGAAAACGGTGAGTCGTATTGAAAAATTTTAAAAATCTTTTACCGTTATTGAGATATTTTCATAAAAAGGTGAAAATTGGATTTTTGTGGCTTTCTTAAAATCTAACGGTTCCTTAAAAAAATATTAAAGGGAAAAATTAGAGACATTTTCAGCTGCAGCGCAGTTTCCTCAGATATTGCTACTTCCAGCGCATTGTTTTACAAAAAATTCCTCCTGCGGCGCATTTCATTATATGAATTTTTATTCATTTTTTTTTTATATTTTGAAAACATAAAAATTCAATTACACCATTGTATCTCACGTTTCCAATACGAACATTTGAATTTGATGCGCATTTTGTTGTTAAGAGTTTCCAAATAGAACAAATTAAATGTTAAACCGCTATTGAAACATGCTGAATTACATAACTAGATAGTTTTTTAGGATTTTCTGATTTCATTATATAAATAGCATATGAGTCAGTTATATAATGGATATTAAAAGAAAATATATTGCTCCACTCAGAAACCTCAGGTTCAATTTATTAGCAGTAAAGCGTATGAATCTATAAAAGAAAACTCCCACATCATAAAATTTGGTAGAAAAAAGAGAATAAAAAAGAAATTGTAATTAGCAATTGGACCATTGTTCCAAAAATGTCGAATTTCACCAGTAAAACACCAGAAGACGTAATCAGCATAACATTTGGGCGAAAGTGTAAAGATTACTTTTTGTCTAAACCCTTCTACATATTTTACTTTTAGACTTGGTACAAGTCCACGTCTATTACAAATGATGTTTACCTTTAAAGATTAATGAGTCGCTCAACAAGGTGTAGGTATCCATCAACAAAATCCATTGTGATGTTGCTTTTTCTTATACACGACAAAACGAACCAACTGGGAAGGAAAAAAAAAGATTAATTCTAAAGAGGTGAAAATAAATGAACGCCATTTACCCCTTAATTTTCGCCCTCATCATCTTATTCGCACGGAAACATTTTTCTATATATAAATAGGTGTTGCAAATTCTTACTTGTGTAACCTTTCAACGATAACATTCAACTGAAACCTTTTTTTACGGTTTCATTGTTATTTAAGGTCTCCGTATATTGTCGTTTTAGTTAATAAATTAGTTTGGCTCGTCAAAAGTTGAAGTTTTGTTTATTAAAAAAAAGCTGAAATTCAATTAACAAGAGTTTTTTACCATATATTTAGATTAGTGGTGCCCGACATGCTTTTTTCGCGACCTCTGTTTACAATATGTAGTGTTATAAAGGATTCCATTACCCATCTTTCGTTATTAGATTGCTTAAAAAATGGTTTAAAAAGACTATGACGCAAGCTAAAATAGTTTAAGATAAATGAGCCGCAGGTGAAAATTTCCATCGTTCAAGGTGATTAGTTATATCTCGCTAACAGTGTTACGAGCCGCCGGTTGGGAAACATTGGCCTAGACTAATCAAGTCATTGATAAACAGGCTACTCGAGTTAGTTCGAGCAATACACACAAACATTTTTCTAACCGAGCATTTTTGTAACATAGGGAAGCGCCGCTTACTATACAGCAGTGCTGTGCGCTCGATGGTACAGAGCACTCCCTGAGCATTTCTCAAAATATAATCAAATAAAATACAGTAGACTCGCGATTATATGAACATTATATTATATGAACGGCTGTATTAAATGCATAGAAAATATTTGAGATTAAATGCTCTGTTATATGAACAGTTTTAAATTTCTTGTTCATATCATCGCAAGTGTACTGTATTTACAAAATAAAAAAAATGTAAGCAAATTCTTCAATTCAATCAAAGCGAAAACTTTCTTTTCCCTAGTACTTATGTGCAGAAAAAAAAACTGCTCCCAATACTCAGAGAGAATTTACGATCAAACAGTCGCATGCAGGGTTGGGACTTGAGAATGTGTAAAAGGTACTATTTTTGCCCAAAAATGGTACTAGATTGAGATAATGTGGTACTAGATTTTTTTTAACTATCATACAACCCAAATCGTTTTTTATGCTTATTACATAGGAGTCAAGAGAAATCTAAATCTCGTAATTTTAGAAGAAAATCCTTAACCCATATGGATTGACTTTTGCGCTGTAAATATAACCGTTCCCGGTCAAAAAATACTCTAGAAAAACTCCAAGAACCAATAAAAATTGTCTAGATGTATTTGTTTTAAATTTTCGCTTTTATTTCAACTTTAAATTTTTGTATAAACTCCATCTAAAAACTTTAATTTCGAGAAGTATTTTGCGCTATTGCTATATAAATCATATTTCCATGGCCTACGATTGATTTTCATATCTCCCTTAATAAGACGAATTCAGTAGTCTTTAATTGAAGAGTTGTGGCGGGATCATTTGAAAAAGTACTTTTTTTTCTAATACATAGAAAAGTGATGTATTTTTAAAGGGAGCTATAAATTCAAATAAAATCATATTCTATATAAACCATGAAAAGGTACCAGATTCATGGGCTGTGGTACTAGGGTACTAAATGAGTCAAAAAGGTACTAGATCTAGTACATAGGTACTAAAGTCCCAACCCTGGTCGCATGCCGTCGCATCTCTTGTAGTACTAGCATAGAATAAGGAATATATAGAAAAAACTCTGCCGAACAAATTTTTGACAAATTTCCCCTTCGAAGGGGGGAAAAATGTCCCTATCATTCACTAGCTACGGCCTAAAAGCTAATTACTTTTAGACTAGGGAGCACGAAGCAGAGAGAACATTTTCTAATCATTTTCGTCGTATCTATTCAATGAGATGGAGGAATCGAATGGATGATTTTTTCCGTGTTACATCGGATCCTCTTGCTTCATCTCGCAGTGGAAAAATTTTCTCTAAAAATTTGTTCTAAGAGTTTATTCTCTAGATTATTTGTTCTCTGGTACTAGTTCCCGTATTTACTTGAATGCTCTCCGATAGAATTTGTGTGTAATCAATAAAATACAGGGAGCAGCATTTTATGGCTTGTTTTCTATGGCTGCTTTAAATTGCTGTCGGTGCAGAGCATTTGGCAGCACCTATTTGAAGCAGTGGCGGCTTTATAGGGGAGGCAACGGAGGCATTGCCTCCTCATAACATTTTATAAAAATGTTTTTCTAACGTATGCCTTTAATTTTTTATACCATAATGGACTGAATAAAAATCTGTATGTTCAGAAAATAATAATTTAAAAGAAAATCCTATTCTCTAATGTCGAATTCTCTAAAACATAAACTACAAATTCTCTTCATAGAGGCTAGCCTCCAATTCGTACAAATACTTTCATACAGCTTTTGCTAAGCACAAGCATCGGAGGCTAGCCTCTATGAAGAGATTTTTTTACGGAGATTGGTGTTCGTATTCTATATGTGGCTATGCTTGTTCTTAGCAAAAGCTGTATGAAAGTATTTGTACGAATCGGAGGCTAGCCTCTATGAAGAGATTTTTTTACGGCGCCTAAAGTTAGTTAAAACTAAAGATAGTCTCAAACTTGTGAAATTTGAATTTCGCGGCAAACGAAATTTGAATTTCGCGACCTTATACAGTTCAGTGAATGCGTTCAAGTACGATAAAGAGGGAAATATTTTTGGGACCATTTTTCAGCAGAACTTTGTATGGTGACAGTTGTTCTATGTTCTATAGTTCTGTGGTCGTATCATAAAAAATTTTATAGAACTAAAAAAAACTTTGCCTCCTCATTTCAAATATACACGAGCCGCCACTGATTTGAAGATATCTCGATAACTGCACAGAAAGAAATAATTTTGTATTATTTACAAAATGGGTTTTGTTAAGCCTAACAAAAAAAAATTCGTAAATATTACTGAAGTTTTGTATATACTACGAAAAAATGAACCAATATTTTTTCGTATAGTTACTAAAATTTGTTAATATTACGAAGTACATTTTGTCAAATCTGATTTGCATCATGGCGTCATTACGATACACAAGCTTTTCTATTAGTGATCTCATTAGCCGCTGTAAGCATCCAATTCCCAATTTCCATGTTTGGATGCCTGCAGCAGGTAATTAGACTACTAGTAGAACTGCGCCACACTTGTGCATGACGAAAAAATGGCGACGATTTAGTTAGTCGGTTCGCCAGTTCTAAAAACTCGATTTTAAAGCGTTTCCAATAATTTTTCATAAAACTGATGCAAAAAATCAGTTTTTGGAAAGCATTTCTTAGTTTAGACATTAGTTGGAATGCTTTTTTGAAATATTTTTTATGCCAATTTTTTTCAGATTTCGATAATTTTTTCGCATTTTCGAAAAGTACTAAACGCGAATAGTATTTTTTCGAGGTAACACAACAACATTCGTCGAGAGAATTCATTCGTTTGAAGTTTTTGTAAGAAAAATAATTCAAAACAAATTATTTTCATTTCGCATCATATTGGCCGTCATAAAACATTTCCTCCATACGAATATTCAATATAGAAACTATCAGAAACAAACAAGCATCTCTTAATTTTTGAAGTCATCACACTAAAACAATTTCCGCTCATTAGTTGCATATATTAACTTCTATGAACACACACTAAGCAAGAAACAGAAAGAGATTCCATATCAACAAGAGAGATTTGTTTTTGTAATATTTACAAAATATTTGTAATATTTACAAAATATTTGTAATATTAACTAAATTTTTGTGAAAACGAAATACAAAAATACAAAAACTTAACAAAATTGACATCGTACCATTAACAAAATATTTTGTCGGCCCATGGGGGACAAATGGTTTCGTAATATTAACAAACGTTTTCGTAATATTTACATACTTTTTATTTTCTGTGTGTAAGCGAGATGTCACACTGGCAAATTAGCTCCTGCAGCTGTCTGATCCCCACATCAGTTGCACATGTAATCCAATGGCGCATGGCACACTGCAAAAAATGTGCATCTGCATGTCTGGGACACAGAGCTGACTTTTTTGAATTGACCTACTTGTAGCTGATATCAGGAACATGTCGGGTAGTTTCTAATGTCATTTTTGTTAGATTAAATAAAATAAAATGATAATTATCAATATTTTTTTTCGTCTGGAGGTAATATTCTATTAAGGTAGCATGGCCACTCTCTAGGTTATACGCTCTCTACTTCATATAATGTTGACTTTAAAATAATTACTAGTTGGGAAAGCTCTTCCTCCGAGTCCGACATTTTGACGTTTGAGGTCAGCTGATCCCAGTTCAAAGCTGATTTACAATGCAGCAGCAACAGCAACAGCAACAGCAACGTCACGGAGAAAGTGTTTTGATTGGTCTAGAATGGACTCTGTGACGTCAGATTTTCAGAGAGATATTTTGCTGCCGATTTTTTTCTAATCATTTTGAGCAGCAACGTTGACAGCTGGTTTTTGTTGGTTATGTATAGAAGTGATTGACAACAAAGTTTAATTTTGGAAACGAATTTTGTGTTTAAAAGTAAGTTTCAGAATATGGTTAAGATTGTTATTTATTTAATAAACATTTAATTTAGATAATCATGGAAGAAAGGTTAATTCAACAATTCAGAAACATCAAGGTGACCTGATGTCGGCATCAGACAGCTGCAGGAGCTAATTCGCCAGTGTGACATCTTGCTAAGAGATATCGATTTAGGATGAAAGAGAATTTTATTGTCCTTATTTTTAATTTTATTAATTTTATTCCAGCTGCCCGAATTTTCCATGCTTTGGTTGAAAAGCTGGTTTAGAGGAACAAATTGAATTACACGTATGAGTTATTTTAACAGATTTAAATCTAAACAAAAAATTCTAGGAAAATTTCAAAAATATTTTTGATTGTTTGAGATCAATTTCTTTCAAAAATTTGTAGCGTAGGATGAGTTTGCTGTAAGTTTCACTTTCAGGTTGCTATACAAGGACATTTACTCATAAATAAAAAAAATCGTGGAAGTGGTTTTCCAATTAAATTTCCCATGGTAACTATTTAGAGATCTTGAAAAATCTGACAATTTTTCTCGGTAAAGTTATTAATAATAGCTTACCATTTAAGAGGAACGAACATATACTTTGAAAATATATATTTTTAGAATATGTCCAAAAAGTGCCGATATCGATTAGATATGGTATCTACAGAAAATTCTGCGCAACACTAGTATTTAACTACCCATCTGCTACCATCGCGACGATATTAAATCTATTATACATTTTCTTTTACGTTAATATTAGGTTATTTACTAGTCAACATTATTTGGCAACTAGGACAGAAGTTGGATGTTTTCAAATTGTCTTTGTTGCTCAAAGAGCAACTGACATTATATCCAGTATTTGAGTCCTAGTGCCCAGTTAAATAGCAACTAGCCTAATGTCAACTGGTCATTAGCGATAGAAAACCTCATACGAGAGATAATTTGGCAGGCTAAGTACGGAGCGCGGTTAAGAAAAGAAATGAAATGCTAGAACAACTAATTATATTTAGTATTTTTTTTCCTATAATGAGCATCTTTTGATTCCTTTTTACTTTTGGCCATAAAACTATTCCATACTTGACAAATTTAATTTAATTATTTCATCTTGTTGAAAATGTTTCTTCTCTCTAAACATTAATCTAACAATTTCCGTTTAAAAATATTTCAAAAAAAAAAAAAGGAAATTCTAAAGAAGCGGAAGAAATTGTACAGCATATATAAAATGTAAAAAAAACTTTATTGTAGAAAAAAAAAAAGAAAATGAAATTGAAATCCTTCAGGTTAACAAGTTCAATTGAGTTCTAGAAGAAATGCTTTTGTATCGAAAGAAAATTTTGTCAATTCATTTCCGTCATAAAAAATTCCTCTAACGAAGGAAAACCAGAATGAAGAAAAGGACTTAAAATTATATGAAAACATGAAAATATATATATTTTCTACCAGATGATAATAAGAGGATTACCGACTGGGAAAACATATCCGGATCCTTTTTCTTGAAGCCTGATTCTTACTTGCTTTTTTCTTTCATTTTTTCTCTATTCCTTTTTGCAAGATATAGAATTTTAACTGAAGGGTTTTCCGCATTTACTCTTCGAAAGCAACATAATGTGAAAAATATTGCGTTATCGAGGATAAAAGAAGCAAATCCAAGGGAATACAACCCCAAAAGGTTTGGGCGAAAGTTCGAAAGTATTAAAAAGTCAAGTGGAAGTAACCCTTCGGAGTAAAAATGTTCAATATTCAGACTTCCGGGAAATGTAAAAAACGATCAATTAAATGGTTTTTTTTAATACTGCTATAGAAATTAAATGAACGCGTTTGTAGTTTGTTGATTTTATATACGGGGAAAAATTTATAATTATTCTGGAAAACTGATTAAAAAATAACAAGACTTTGTAAAAAGTCAAGACGGAGATTTTGCTCTTGTTCACTTTCAAAGACAATTTTCATTGATATAAAAGGAAAAAATCTTAAATTACATTGATTGGTAGATAACTTACAGTTTTTATATTTTGTTTATCTATTTATATAAAATCGTTTATCCTGACCGACTGTCTTATCAACGCCAAACTCAAAACTTTGGAGTTAGAAGCATGAAATATTTCACAGCATATTCCTTCCATGACGTAGACGGTTTTTGCGCGGGATTTTTTGAAATGCCACCCCCTAAAGGGATACACAAGGCGTGGATAGATGTTTTGAAAGTTTGATTTTTGTCAAGAAACCTGTCGGCTAGAAATGTCACTCGGGGAGTTTTCGGGGTCGCCGATCACGAATCTGGTGTTGGAATTCCAAAAATTCGAAACAAAAGGTCCTGTAAGGATAACGCAAATATCTTTTCCCATTTTTCCTCGGGAAAACTGACATTAGGGGGTTTTCGGGGTCGATGATCTCGAATGCGGTGTTAATATTTCAAAATTCGAAATGGAAGTCCAAAATGTATAACGATATTTTTTTCAAAAATTTCTTTTAGTGCAAAAATTTGAACCAAACGACGATGGGTATGTAAGCTAGTTTATTATAAAAGTCTAAAAAGATTTTTTTTTATATACGACTTTTTATTTATGGCTTTGTAGTGTTTATAAAAATTTTTAAATTAATTAAGTGGTATAGCGAATAGAGCTTTTCAGCTTTGATTAGAATCTAAAAATATTTCTTTGTTCTTAAATATTCATTTTTTTTAGAGTACGTACCTACAATTACTGAGGTAAGGAAAATGTACATAGTTGTTAAAAAAAGTGATTGAAATGGGTAAAAAATCTACAACAGTTGACATTTTTAAAAGGATCAGTCGTTATTTAACGGACAGATACCTATCGTATGAACCAAAATATAAAAAGACAGGTAAATAGATGAGGGTTTGAAGAACTTAAGTGATTTTCATGGTGAGAGTGTCGACTGCCATGCACTTCATTGTGATAGTTGTCAGTCAATATAAGTCTTGTGAAATGAATTGTTTGCCGACAAAAGGTAAATGCTACCTGAAATTAATGGAAAAAATCGTTTATTTTTCGGTTATTTTTATTTTGGCTTTTTAGGAAACACCAAGGGATATGTAGATAAAATACACTAGTAGGGTGGGAAAAATAAAAAAGAAAAAAAAACGAACAGGAAATTCTAGGCAATGTGTCATAAAGCGACTGTCAATAAGATACGTTACTCTGATTTTAGCCGTTTCAATTCCGATCTTCTCCTTCCCTCCCTTCCTCCCACGATTTTAATCGACGCCATACTAGCACAGACCCCCTTGCCACTAAACAAGTGACGTATTTTATGAACAGCCCCAAAAATATTCATTCATATTTAAAAAAAAAAACTCCATCAAACCAACATACACGAGAGTACTTAATTTATTTCAACTGATATATAAATTGCAAACGTTAATGTGTCATTTCCCAAAAGGATGTTCGCGTCTGTTTGGCAAGAGAAGGAAACGATATTGTTGACAGAAAGGAAATTATAGAAACCGCCGTGTAAATTATTTTCCCTTTTAAAATTACATTTTCGGATGCCAAAGGACGTAATGTCGATATTTCATACGATATGTAGACAGAACTGAAACGAAATAGAGAAAATCATATTATGTAAGTTGTTTGGTAACTTGGTAAATTTTCTTGATGTCATTTTACTATATTTTAATGAGCTGAAATGACGAAACAAATAAAAGAGTTTTTATACCCGTATGGTGAACCCAAAGGGTATATTAACTTTGCCTTACCGTTTGTAACGCCAAGATCCCGTCATCACACACAAAAATGAATTACACCAGTGTGTTTAGAATGATAAAAAAAAATGAATTTTGCATGTCCGTCCGTCTGTCTGTCTGTCCGTCTGTCTGTCCGTCTGTCTGTCCGTCTGTCTGTCCGTCTGTCTGTCCGTCCGTCTGTCCGTCTGTCTGTCCGTCTGTCTGTCCGTCTGTCTGTCTGTGGCGCGGATTGCGGGCGCACGGATTGAGCTAGAGATTTGAAATTTTGCGCAGATCCGTTTTTCGTAAAATGTGAGGCTAAGTTCGTTAATGGGCAAAAATGGACTATTAGGGGGGGTACCCCCCATACGAACGAAAACGTTTTTTGCGAATATCTCAAAAACGGTGCATCTTATCAAAAAAGTGCGAGAACAAAAGTTATTTAGGATATGATTCTACATAAAACTCCCATACATCAAAATCTGATTGGAATAAATTTTAAAAAATCTTATTGGAAAGTTTGACCCAAAGTGGAATTATGGTACAACTGTTCGAATTTTGATACGAATATCACCATACGGGTTTTCAATAATTGCCAGATTGGCAATTATAGCTTTTGTTATGTTTTATTCAACTTTTGCAATCTTATATGGTTGTCTTACGCTTGCGATGATATGATAATCAAATGATAGTATACTATTAGATTTAGTTATACCCTTTGTAACTCATCGAATCAATTGTCGGATATAAACATGAATTACACTAGGGTGTTAGGGATGACAAAATGGGCCTGTGGGCCTCCGGGTGTAGCGCTATGCTCACGCCTGGGCGCGCGCGGTCTTCTCAACCTAACCTAACCTAGGGATGACAAAGGATTTTGATTTCCGCATGTCCGTCCGTCTGTCCGTGAACACCATAATTTTAGAGACTTGAAATTTTGTGTAGTTAGGTTTCTCGTAAATGGCTAGGCTAAATTTTTGAACGGTCATAATTGGACAATCCCTTCCCCCCTTCCTCAAACAAACGAAGCAGTTTTTCGCAATTTTCTCGAAAACGGTGAGTCATATTGAACAATTCATAAACATAAAATGTGTTTATAATAGGATTTTGATTTTTTATATAGGACCACTCCTTCAAGTGGAATACTTTTTTTCTGTTTCTCGAAAACTGTCCATCATATCAAAAAATTTATAAATGTGAAATGTGTTTAGAATATGATTTTACATAACCGTTCCATACATCAAAATCCAATCGTACCACTCTTTTCGGTCTCTCCTTAACACAAATGGATTTTTTAAAATAAATATTTTGTCTGTCATCAAATAGGGTATTTGACGATTGACCCCTTGCAATTGTAGCGTTTCTTATTTAAAAAAAAAATTTTTTTTATGAGCAATGTTAGATAAATATTGTCTGTTGAAGGGTAAAACCAAACTGTGCTTATCTACAAAAACTGAATAAATTGGTAAAAATTTGCAAAGGAAATCTTAAAAAAATACTTTTAACAATTAATTAGCTTGTTCATAATACCAAAAGAGCAGGGAAATCTACTTGCGGTTACCTCGTTGCTGCAATTTTCCATTTTAGAAAGCTCTTGTAGTTTTATTTACAAACATTAAGACTGTAAAGGAATAGTTCTTGAGGTTTTAAGTTTTATTTGCTACAGAATGCAATTAAGTGTAGAATGGAAAAGCATAATTTTGTATATATCCAAGTCTACGTTATTACTTTGGCTTGATTTTGTGTAAGAAAACACTAACCAGGGAAAATGTTACACACTAGTTTCATATATAGCGAAAAAGGTGGAGATAAAGTTCTCTTACAGTTAGAAAGTGGAACATTTAAGTATCTCATTCAGGTGCCCCACTACGAATTTACTTTAAGAGATTTATGCATATTATATACGTTGAAAAAAATTCTTCACATATTAAAGCGGTACACATCTGTTGCAAGGAAAAGTTTTGCGCTTTAATTTACTTTTCAAATAATACATTTTGTTGGCAACATTCATATAATGCATGAATTTGGAATTTAAATTCCATGAAGGTGAGTTACAAATGTTTTAATTGCTAATGGTGTTTGTAAAACTTTTTTTTTAGAAAAACATTTTTAAAATTTTAAAAGTAAAACAAAGCAAAAATTTGAACTACATATTTTAAATGTTTTTGAAAATATGTTTTTTTTCCAAATAGTTTTAATATTCCAAATTTCTCTCAGTTTTTCAGCCTTTATTTACGAAAAACTGCTTCTTTTAAAGCTAAAAATCATGTAAATTCTGCATACTCTGTAAATGGTTTTTATCGCTTCAACAATTTTCTCGTTCACTTTGATTTGATTGACGTGCTTTGACATACGACAAAACTCCAA
The DNA here is from genome assembly GCA_964034945.1 of Chrysopilus asiliformis. Taxonomy (NCBI): domain Eukaryota; kingdom Metazoa; phylum Arthropoda; class Insecta; order Diptera; family Rhagionidae; genus Chrysopilus; species Chrysopilus asiliformis. The sequence goes on along the minus strand of OZ035961.1, from coordinate 92,143,009 downwards.
TAAATTCTGATTATATTTTCTTCTGTCCATAATTTTATTTGCCCCGTCATTCATGTATGTTTTATGTGTATATATCAAGCAATTGCACACATTGGTAATGTAATCTCATCATTCTATTTTCTTCACTTGTTATAGTCTTATATCTACAATTTCTAATCTAACAATATTTCACATGTACACAATATTTCTAAAGCAATATAGCCAACGTTTAAGCCGCAACATTTTGTCATTTTGTCGTTTTGCGATTATACTCTATATTCCTAAACTGGTTGCTGATAGATGAAAATCCCGAGAAAATTGTCCTTCGCGACTAGATGCTTTCTATTGAGAGACATTTTGCGTAGACTTTCTGTCTCCAGTACGGAAAATGTTTTATATAGATGGCCCAAAAAAGGATCGTCTTTCAAGAACACAGACATTCAATTGCACAAAAACGGGACGAGGCAAACGACGAAATTGGAAGAGGGATGCTCGTCTATATTTAAGTGCTCTCATGTTATCTGCAGAGATTTTCTTTGTAGGTTCCTTAACCTCAAATAATTTTTTCCGACCATTACTCACTCCATGTAGCCAAAAACAAGTCAATATAAGAGAAAATAAACAAAGATGAATAGTTGAAGGAATTTTTCTTCACTTCGCTAACTCTTTTCTAAAACAACCGAAGTAAATGTACAAATAACGAAAGCTCGAGTAAATATCATTTCAAAGTCAACCAAAGGGTCATAGTTTCTAGCGAGGAAATGCTGTAAAGTAAAGTTTTGTATTTGTTTTTATACTTTATTACATAAGAAGAGCTACAATTGCCAGAGGCCAATCATCAAATACTCTGTATGAGGACAGACAAAACTTTTATTGAAAAAAATCTACTTATCCGGAAGAGGAGAGAAGCGCTGGTCCGATTGGATTTTGATGTATAGCATGGTTATGTAAAATCATAATCTAAATACATTTTGTCTCCACAAATTTTTGGATACGGTGCACCGTTTTCGAGAAAATCGAAAAAAAACCCATTCGTATGGGGGCTGGGAGAGGGAAAAGGTCGATTTAATTTTTGTGTGTGAAAGAGTTATGTAAAATCATATTCTAAAAACATTTAGAATTCATAAATTTTTCGACTTAACTCACCGTTTTCGAGAAAATAGCAAAAAACTTTTATTTGTATGGGGGAGAGGGGAATAAATGGTTCTATTTTGCCAGTTTAAGGCCTTAGCCTGACTATTTATGAAAAACTCATCTGTACAAAATATCGAATCTCTAGCTCAATCCTTTTGAAAGTCAAACAAGAGTGTTTGGGATAACAAAAGATTTTGATATCAGCATGTCCATCCGTCTGTCCGTTTGTTCGTCTATCTGTCCACTTGTCTGCCCGTTTGTCCGTGAACATCATAACTTTCGAAAGGAGTGAGCTAGAGATTTGAAATTTTATATTAGTGAATAGGAGAGCTAAGTTCTTAAACGGGAGAAATTGGACCAAATTTTCTCCCCTCCCTCATACAAACGAAACAGTTTTTTGCAATTTTCTGGAAAATAGTGAGTCGCATTGAAAAATTTGTAGATGTAATGTGTGTTTAGAATAGGATTTTACATACATCAAAATCCAGTTGAACTACTGCTTCCCCATCCCCCACACAAATGGGTCACTTTTTCTGATTTTCTCGAAAACGGTGCCAAACAAGTGAATTTTTTTAAATAAAAATTTTGTCCGTCCTCGTGGAACATATTTAAAATTACAAAAATGTAGTATTGGTTTAATTAGATTCTCTTCTAGTGTGAGTTTGGAAAAAAATTGAGAACGAATGCATGAGAAAGTTCCATAACTTAGGCCCTAAATCAGAAAGGTGAACTCACTTTTAAATCCTGGCTTTATCGATTTTAAAAATCATTTTTTCAAGAAAATAAACAAAAACTGAATTTATTTCAAACCTTTAAAAACCCGTTTGTGGTTCTTTAAGGACAATACTACAATACTATCCTTGTAATGATTTATTGATAGAAATAAAACTTTTATTATCCAACATTCTGTTTGAAGGACGGAGAAATCAATTTAAGGAAATCGCTACATAAACGAATTCAATTTTTTGTGTCTCTACTCGGTTTGATGTTAATATGGAACAATTCATTGCACATGATATTGGAATAATCTGTAACATTATAGTATAAGTCTATACACAGATAAAGACATTGGGAAATACTGGAGTTTTGCAGGACTCTCTGTCTTAGATGAACGAAATGAACAAAATGTATCCCTTATTCGACTACTAGATATAGTATTTCTCGAAAGTAGGTACTAACCAGTAGTACAGTTCGTACTTTTACAATACACACCATGATCATGGGTAGGGTGACCATATGTCTCCGATTTAGCCATCGAATCCGGGAATCCCGAAAGCTAAATATTTTGTCCCGCATTATTTGATTGGAGGACACCCAAAAATGGAAAGCTTCGGGTCGAGACCGGGACCTTTGTCAAAAGGCATTGGCAAAACTGAAAATCGGTTGTAGCTCGAAAGAAAACGAAGAAAAAATATTTGATTAAATCTTGTACTTTTTTAAAGTTTTTTAACTTCCAAAATATTTTTTTTTTTTTGAAAAATAGATCATCTGCGGCGCGTTTATTTATAAATTATTGGATTATGAGATATTTTTCCTTAAAAATTTTGCCTTTGACACTTCTACCAATAAATTTTGCACTTCTACCATATTCTAATAAAAAAATGAGCATTTCTTTCGAATAAGAGGGTAAGTTTTTCCGCGTATGTCGCTTTTTCTTTGACTTTTCGAATATTTGGAGACATTAAACATTTGCCCATCAACGCCACTACCTACTGGTTAAGTAACCCGAATTCACACAAAAAAATAAGGTCTGGTCACCCTTATCATAGGTATAGTTTGCTACTACTACATATAGATGAAAAGTATTGTTCGTTACTCAAAGCATACAACATAATGTTAGATAAGAATTAGTTTTTTAGGAGCCATATTTATTTTATGGCATTTTTATGAAGTCCGCAGTATCTGCTGAAGCTGTTTATCCTCAAGTCATAAAATCTTTTCTTATTAACTTTCGCCAAGCTAGAAGAATGATTTTATGAACTAAACCGAATCCAAATATCAACTCTACGCATTATAGTTACCTTTAATTCTTTTTATTTCCACCCAGCCAAATTCAATGAATCACATAGAAATTCATTCAATTTGGCTAGGCTTAAATGAGAAAAAGTTAAGTCTTTAAGCCAAGTATTTTGTCACATCGTTTTTAATCACATTTTGACTTAAACACGAAGATTTTCAAAGGTTAGATTAACCTAAGGGCTGCCAGAATTTTGTTTATTAAAATCATGGGTTTTTGTTTTGAATATTTGTTATATTATATTGAAATCGTGGAATCGCCAAGAACTATTGAAACTGGTAAAAATAAGTTGTAATAAAATTTCGTTATGTTGAACATTTCATTTATTAATTGAAAATAATTTAAAATAATTCTAGAACTATGGAAAAAAGGAACGTTTTGTTGTAAATAACCATGAGAACTTATCGGTGCAAAATTTCAAGTCTGTATCTCAATTCGTCCTAGAGTTTCCGGGGTAGCGGACAAGCGAAAAATTAGCAGCTTTTGCCATTTCGCCATCATAAACATACTGTGTAGTGGTGACGTAGGGGGCTGTCCATTACGTCAAACTAACCGCTACACGCAATCACAAACCCCTAAGTCCTAAACGTGTAATATATTTTATGGACAATCTCAAGGTTATTCTAAAGTTCTGTAGAACTTTAATCTCTAATAAAATCCAGATTTTAGTTCTTATACAGAATTTTGAGATTTCCAAATTGGCAATTATGGTTTGTTTAAATATAGTTTTCTGTGTGCTTCCACAAAAGGTAAAACATATGGAGAAACGCTTCTCTAGCAACTGTCGTCTCAATTGAAGCTAGAATTGTCTCTCCTGCCTCTTATCCACAGATATCCCAAGAAACAATTTGTAACCGTGGTTACAAAAAAACCTTCAATTTAGGTTACATTTTGGTTACATTCTAGATGGTTTCCGAATAAACTCGCCAAAAACGGTTGTTTTGAAACTAGCTTCTAAATAGGGTTTCTAAAACGTTTCTGAAAGGTTACAGAAACCAAATGTGAAATTTTAGAGTTTTGTTACCATGGTTTCAAATACGTTTCTTAACCAGAATGTAACCTCAAATTGTTACTTAGGATTATACTCTGTTTAAGGCGTCCGGGAAATTGTTTTTAAGGTGTTCAGGGCACTGCTTTTGTAGGGCCACATTATGCTACCCTAATCTTCAAAAGAACAAAAATAGCTGCTGACGCCCTTAAAAAGCGAACAGCTGCCGGGGAAAAATAGGGTGTTATAGCAACCCTATTTAAGGGTATATTTAACCTTAGTATTTAAAACTTTTCATTACAATTTCTACCTGTATGTATTTTGAATAAATATTTTGCCTGCGGCGCAATTTTAAACCAAAAAAAACTAAGATACTTCCCAATTGACCAATGTTGGAATTTTTGTACCGTGTCCAAATGTGCCACGCAATTTTCCTTTATAAAGTTTAAGAATATTTGTGGGAACATTTGGAATTATGGACCTTATGGTACAAAAAGGACCATTTTCACAGGAAAAACTCTTGGATTTCCAGTCAAAATTCCATAAATCGTACCTTCGGTACTTGGTACAAGATGATTGGAAATCCAATTGGTTTTCCAACCAATTTGGTCAATTGGGTTTTCAATCACAAACAAAAATTGAAACAAACCTCCTTTCTCTGGTCGGTTTTAGAAAATTTCCTAGAATACACAAAAATGCGATTTATTATTTTTTTTAGAAAGGGAGGTGACGCCAAATATAAGTTTTGCCCCATACGCGGCTTTGCTCAAACATGGCCTTGGTTGGACTGTAAATTTACGGCACTATTTGAAGAATGTTTTTATGAGATTTAAGACAGACTTTTAAAAAGAAAAAAACTCTGAGATGTCACTTATGATGTCTTCAGTTAGTCAATTTTTGATCGTAAATTGATTCCCAAATTGAAAAAAAAGTGTTAGGTTGGTTGGGCCAAAAACGCTAAACATAACAAGTGCGACCTTTAATTTCTTTGAAGGACATTTCGAGGGATGATATTCGTACCATTATTAGAAAGTATCCTACTCTAGGCTGAGTCGAATGAGCCCCAGAAAGTTATCTCAACACTTTTTCACACAAATTAAACCATTGGTAGTAAGAAGTTTTTTGGGCAGGGTGTTTGTGTGCCATCATATAAAAAATCGATTTTTTAAATATAAAAACCGATTTGCTGAATAAAAATGTGCAAAATTTTTAACAAAAAATTAAAAAAATTGTGCAAAACTTTTGGGTGGAACTTTTTACCTTATGGTGGTATTTTTTGCCGCACGAGTCGCGCAAAAAGTCGACACCTATGAAATAAAGTCATTATAACTTTTTTTGTATTAATATATGGATTTATAAGCTATATAACTGCAAAATTTGGTGGCAATAGTCTCTTTAGGATAATATAAAAAAACGCACTTGTTTTCGCACCATACCCTACAAATAAATTAAAAAAAAAGAAAGGATCATTGAATGATAAACAGAAAAATAAAACAGAGTTGAAGCAAATAATTTTAATTTGCTTTATTGTTATATCGTATATATATTTATTCTTATCGTTTTGTGTTTAAGTAGTACTCGAGTCAATTTGGTTTATTTTATTTAAAGAATTTTGAGGGAATTTTTCACATTTCCCAGAAAATTGATTTCGCTGCCCTTACAATGTGTTCTCTCTGGTATAAAGTTAAATTACGACGATGACTTGTTTAGGAAAGTACACACTTAAAAAACTTCTACCAAGAAAACTGTATTAAACAATTTTCCTGTACTTTTACCTCGTCTTTAACCTCTTGAACGTTTCGTTATTCTTGGTTTCGTTTTTCCTTTTTGTTAATGTTCAATTTGTGATTCTTCACAGAATTTTTGCCTGAAAGGGAAAAAAATTCCGTGTTTTAGTGTTTTTTTTTTTGTTTGTTTTGGTTAAACTTTCATGTTTTCTAAATTGTCATTTATCTTTTATATTAAAAAAGTTTCACAAGTATTTTCTTAATTCGAAATTAATTGTAATTTCTCGTAGCTTTTTCTTTTTCTTGTAGTTGCTGCTATTTCGTCCTTCTTGGGTTTTATTAATTTTTATTTCATCATTATAATTTTTTTATTTTTAAACAAAGGAAATTAAAAATTTCTTGATTTTAAGTTGAATGTCTTCTGGTTGCTAAAAGGAGTCTGAAAAAGTCGGTGGTTACCAAAAATAATTGAATCTTCTCGAATGTTTTCTTATGCTCGTTATAAATAAGCCACTTTGTTGACAGGGATTTTCTATATTTTGAAATATTTTTAGAAAACCATAATAAAGAGGAAGGTGGCTATATTTCTTAAACATTTATTTATAACTTAAATATTAGAAAGTATTTTCAAAATATGCTGAATCTAAAAACACTCCCATCCCATGTGAATAAACTTTTAAAGGATGACAAATCAAATACCCATGGAGAAATAATGTACAAAAATATAAAAAGGCAGCAAGAATATTATGTAAGAAAATATTGAAATTTGTCCCTATTTAAGGAACAGAAATTGCGTTTCGTTATGTTTTTATACCTTAACATTCACCGTTTTCGTTTATTTTCAATGAACATAAACTTTTAAAAAGGCGGCTCTATCGCCGGGGTGGGCCAATCATAAACGAATGAAAATAACAGAAACGTAGAAAAATTTCCAGAAAAAAGGTCGAATTTTTTCACATTTTTATGCAAGTAAGATATTTCAATCATAAAATATTCAGCGATTCGTATAAGGGAGCCAACCCAGTGCGACAACATTTCAATGGGGAAAAAAAGTAAACCAATTCAATGTAGGGTTGTATTCCCGTCTCGTCATAAGAAATTGCTGTGTTGCCGAAACTTACTCTGTAGCGAATAGAGGGGCGAAAAAAAATTATGTCGGAAAATTTCGCACCCCTTAATGTAATAAAAATTTATATAGGTGCGCGTAAAAAGTTAAACTTTAATATTTTCAGCGAACAGGAAGCCAATGAACTACAAATTTCCCTGTGAATTTCTAAGCAAGTGAATTGTAGAAATTTAAACTATGTAAAAAAGGAAAAAAAATAATAATAATAAAAATAAAAAATAAATAAGACAAAATGAAGTTAAATAAATGGCATGTTGAAATGAAAATGAGGGCGTAGAAAATTTTCCACAATCTCTCCCATAAAGTCTTAGTATTTTTCCTAAAAGTGTTCATTTTAGAGTGGTTGCGTTTTAATTTCACTTGACGGCAAAATTCGCGAATATTTAAGTTTAAAGTGTTATGAAACTTATGCTAGTATGTACGCAGACTAAAGATAAACATTATGTTTGGCTATCGGGTAGTTGCAGGGGGGTTTATTGCTATAGAACTGAAAAAGACCGGAAGGTGGTGCGGTTAAGGAAGATGAGAAAATTGGATTTAACTGGGAGGCATTAGGTACTTTTTTGTGTACCCAACAAATGGAAAACAATTTGTAATACTCGAAACTTTTCAGAGTACATTAACCTTTTTAGAGTTTTTGCAGAGCTCAACTACCCCCATGTCGCAGCAGTTAAACCCCATATATCTAATAGAAATAGCAACAGTATAATATTTGCTAAAAGCTAGAATGAAGAATGAGCGATTATTATGAAACATTTGAAAAACAGTCCACATTTCTAGAACTCCTGTTAGTTGTGCTTTCTAGTTCACAATTTCTACTGTTATATTTATATTAATGCTCCATATAGCCATTCAGCATATTTGGTTTTCATATGCGTACACATAGTTGTATTAGAGCAATGCTCCTTTGAGCACATATATTCAAAGGATACATGCAAATGATACAAAATATTAACATATTATACGTTATCAAGTGTCGGTTTTGCCGTTAGGATAATAATCCAAAATGAAAGTTGCCCAGCAACATAAATACACCCATGCATACATATATGTGAGTGATATGATGAGAAGACAAAATGAGATTGACAACGTTTCAAAGATTTACTTACCAACACATGGTATAGCTTTTTGTATCTTTCAAATGGGAATCTTAATGGATCGCAGAAAATATGGAAATTTAAAGATATTTTGTATTAATCCGAATGCGAAGGAAGTCTATTTGACAAAGACATTCTGCCCTTTGTAACTTTTGTTTTGTTTTATTTTGTTTTGTGGTTTTATCGGTTTATGAAAATGTATCACAAAGGAGATATTCATTTATTTACCATATGCACGAATACATTACATAAATTACAAAAAAAAAAACTCTCACTCTCAGCTTTTCGATTCCTTCATTCTATTTATGGATTTATTAAATGTTATTGAAAATACGGTTTTAATTCATTAATTTTAACTCCGGTTTGATGGCAGTGAAAGCTTGATTTGTGACATTTTCACACATGACGGAACGGAGATGGTAAATATATGCGTTTGGAGTGAGAGTTTGTGTGTTTGTTTGATCTTACCTCATAACGTTTGATCCACTCAACCTCTTTTTGGCTCTTTTTGGCTTGGTATTACTGCAGGGAGGGTTAGGTGCAAAAAATTCACCTTTCCTCTCTAACTTTAAACCCCTATCCTGATATCTTTTAATTCACTGAACCGATTTCGATCCTGTTTTCGCTATTTGGCTGGAAATAATGAAAGGGATGTTTAAATGTACAAAAACTCATCTCTCCCCATAACCTTAAACCTCCCTTCTAAACCAATTTTGATCCCGTTTTCGCCAAGCGGTTCACTCTTCATCCCCTCTTCTTGTATCTTTTAATTCACTAAACCGATTTCAATCTCATTTTTATACCCGTATGGTGAAACCAAAGGGTATATTAACTTTGCCTTACCGTTTGTAACGCCAAGATCCCGTTATCACACACAAAAAAGAATTACACCAGTGTGTTTAGAATGATAAAAATAATTAATTTTTGCATGTCTGTCCGTCCGTCCGTCTGTCCGTCTGTCCGTCCGTCTGTTGGACATGTGAGCTACAGACTTAAAATTTTGCGCAGAGCCGTTTTTTGTAAAATGAGAGGCTAAGTTCGTTAATGGGCAAAAATGGACCATTAGGGGGGGGTACCCCCCATACGAACGAAAATGTTTTTTTCGAATATCTCAAAAACAGTGCATCTTATCAAAAAAGTGCAAGAACAAAAGTTATTTAGGATATGATTCTACATAAAACTTACATACATCAAAATCCGATTGGAATAAATTTTAAAAAATCTTATTGGAAAGTTTGACTTCAAAGTGGAATTTTGATACAACTGTTCGCTGTTAATTTAAATCACCATACGGGTTTTCAATAATTGCCAGATTGGCAATTATAGCTTTTGTTATGTTTCATTTTGAAACAAAAAATTTTGAATCTAAACCACAGTATGAAAATACGAGTACAATGTGCTAGCAGGATAACTTGATATTCAATCGGATATTAAAAGTTTTTTTCACTCTTGCCATTAAAAAGATTGAAAAAAATATCAAAATTAAAAATTTTGAAGAACTCCTGGCTAAACAAATCCTTAAAAAATTAAAAAATCCCCGGAATGACAAAATAAAATTCGAAAACCCTCGAGTAAACAAAAATCTTTATTTAAAATTGAAAAGCACCGAAATAAAAAAAATCCTTTGAAAAGGGTAAAATAATATAATCATTGTAATAAATTTAAAATTGGTGTGGGTTTGGATAGCATTACTACACAAATCCAATGACAAAAAGATTTTCCCGACACACACACCAATTTTAAATTAACTCCAATGATTATGTTTTTCATCCTTTTTAAAGGATTTTTTTTATTTTGAGGTTTAACAATTTTTTAAGAGTCTCTTTAGTCAGGGAGTTTTTTTTTATTTTGCTGTTTATACTCTATATGATATATCATATAGATAAGTATATTAGATTTACAGCCGTATTCTGGCGTTGTGATATTTAAGTCACAAGTCACAAGTCCATAGAATTTGAGGCTCTTGTGACCGGGTTGTGACTAGTGACCGTAGCTAGAATAAGGCTGTTAGTATACCATTTGTGACGCTTCGAACCAATCATCGAACACAAAAAAAAACTACACCAGGGTGTTAGGGATGACAAAAAATGTTGATTTCCGCATATCCGTCCCTCTTTTCGTCCGTGAACACCATAACTTTCGAAAGGATTGAGTTAGAGACTTGAAATTTTGTACAGTAATGTTTCTCGTAATTGGCTAGGGAAATTCTTGAATTGGAAAAGTTTCTTCCCCCCTCCCCCATACAAATGACACAGCTTTTTGAAATTTTCTCGAAAACGGTGACTCATATTGAAAATATTATAAAGGTAAAATGTGTTTAGAAGAACATTTTATTGTACATAACTCAAGCGTACATCAAAATCTAGTTGAACCACACCTTATACCCTGTCTCATACAAATTGAATACTACTTTTTTCTATTTTCTTGAAAACGATGAGTCGTATTGAAAAATTTATAAAGGTAAAATCTGTTTACAATACGGTTACACCTAACCGTTCCATACATCAAAGTCCCATCGGACGACTTTTTTCCACCTCATTTACACAAATAGGTTTTTTTTTTAAATAAACATTTTGTCAGTCATCGTATACAGAGTATTTGACGATTGGCTCCGGGCAATTGTAGCTTCTGTTATGCTTTTTACTATTTTGTTACGAGTTTTTTTTCTATCGTTGGCGAGTTTCAATTTTTTTAATTTGTTTTATTTTTTGTAATTTAACTTTTTAGTTCAAAATTTTCCAGAGCATGATCATTTTTTAAAATTTTTTATTAAAGGTTTCAATTTTTTTTTAATTTTTTTTTTTTGGTACGTTTATTGTTGATATTTGTAAGTTTTTTTGAGACCTTTCATTTGACACCCATCAGGATAGGTCTTATATTGGTACGGTTTAAACGAATTAAAGCCCGACATTCGCCATTTTGATTTTTTTTTTGGAATATTGTGTACATATTTATGAACATTTTCTTAAGACTTTTCATTTGACATCCATCAGGATAGGTGTTATGATAAGACAAACTAGACCAGGGGCCATCAAATTAACTAAAAATACAGTTCAATGAAACACATCTTTCCACGGCAATGGCTTGACATGAACTGATTTAAAATGAAATGCGTCATGCTAATAATGCCCCGATTCAAACTCAAACCACGATTCGTTTTATTCCTGCGATCCGAAGCCGCAGACACAAGCATTACAGCACACAATAAAAGGTCGATTATAGTGGCTACGCTGTTAAAGCCAATCTGTGTGATGAGCCAGCTGAGCCACTAGCTAATGATGCCTGATCTAGACAATATATTCTTTGAGTAAATACAAATCAGAGACGAACGTTGATTTCAATTTTCTCAAAAATAACTAAATGGAAATTATCAAAGAATTTACGATTACGTTACTTTTGTCTGAAAATTCTTATTTTTCGGAACTGTTTTTGTCGGTTTGAAAAGAAAAAAATTTTATTACTTGACTGTGGGTAAATGTATACCTGCTTTAGATCACAGCCTATTTGGGACTCCCTGTGGAAACGAATGATATCATTTCTGGTAGGATATTTTTTATATTTGTCTTTTCCTCATGGTATAAAATCTATCGAAATACAAACACGCATACAACAAACACAAGTAGATACCTTTTATTTTCTACTTGGGAATTTTTTTTATGTCATATTCTTTGTATCTTGGATACTGAATGAGTATAAAAAGAGTAAAAAAAAAAATCTACACACATTATGTGGCATGAGTCTCTTGGAAAAAATAAAATTCCCAATTCTAGACTTTAGATGAGACCACTTTCTCCCTTCTTTTCTATATCTCATGCCCGTAAAAATCACAATCTATGTATAGGGAAGGATTTCTACATTTTGTGTGTCAATCTTAGCTCAATTACTTGACTTATAATGTATCTCATGGGTAAACCTGTGACTTAGCAAATTGTTGTATAGTAATATTTCTTCCGAAGCCAAAATGCTTTAGACTTAACTCAGGGCGATTTTGTTATATTTTTTTTTCTTTTTCGAAACTTTGACTTTGATATAAAAAATTTCCCCCGGAGAATAAACAAAATGACACTAAATTGAGCAAATGAATTGACACAAAATATTTTGCGGATGTTAAGACAAATGACAGAGATTTTTTTTTATTTTTGTGTGAACTTTATATTTTTTTTGTTAAATAAATATGTATTAATTTATAATATTTTGGCCTTTTTATTTATTTTTTGATACAGTGGAGACGTTAGAACGTTTATCGATGCCTATTCCAGTTTGCAATTACTGGTGACTAACGTTTTCTCATCTGTTTGTGTTCAATGGGGCCTATTTATGTTTTTCTTTCAGTTTTTAGATTATTCTAACACTACGATTTAAATTCTGGTTTGTTTGTTACCTCAAAACTCGAAAGAGGGTGGCTTGTATTTTATGAAACTTAGAACAAGCAATAAGGGTTAGGGGAAGCTGGGGCACATTCGGCAGGTTTTTTTCAAAGTCATTTCCTGCCAAATTCGTTTGATGAATTTGAAAATCTTGAAAATTTGTAAAAACTTTCATTATTTTACTATTAAATAGGAAATAGATTTTTTTTGTAGCTCTAAAGAAATATACGATTTTTACTAATTTTAAAAAGGAGGCCATTTTGCTGAATGTACCCCATGCCAGGGCACATTCGGCTTTTGAAGGGGCACATTCGGCGAATATACGTTATTTGTTTGATTTTACTAATTGAAAGACTATTAGATTTGAATTCATTTTATTAATTCTTTAAAATAAAATAAAAAATAAAAATTCATTACATATCACATACAAGAATGATTGAAAAATCCTATTTCACGAAATAGTTATCGAAATTTATATTAAAAATATATTATGTGGAATATCGAAATGTGCCGACAGGATTCATTTAAATTCAATCTATAATTTAAATTTAGTAATTTAAATTCAATCTCTCTTCTTAAAATCACGGATGTATTCAATCTCACTTCTTAAAATCACGAAAGCCGAATGTGCCCCAAAAGTGTCAGCTAAATGTTTTCAGATTTTTTATCTAAAATACTGTAAATTAAAGGGCATTCTACTTTCGGGATTGAAACTTAATGTTTTTAAATGCTATTTGCGCGAAATTTTTTAAGCGTCGGACGAAATTGACTTCAAAAATTCCTTACGCACCTGCTTGGGAAAATTACATCAAACTTCCGAAAAACACAAAAATACCTCTTGCTCTTCTGAGCGCCGAAATAGAACTCTCAGACTTTATTTAAATTCAAGTTATTGCATTATTGTGCATTTACGTATTTGATCGCTCCTTTCTGAAGCATTCTTGATACTGAAAATGGCAATGCCGAATGTGCCCCTTTGCCGAATGTGCCCCAGTTTCCCCTATATTGTTCGAAACATAGGCTATAAATAGGGTGAATACAGCATAAGATAAGCGCGGGGGGGGGGGGGGGTTGTTGGCTGAAACTAACCACCAACATAGATGAGTTAGACGACACTCAAAAAGATTTTTTAAAGCAAAATGTGGCGCATTGGTTTAAATCAAGAATTACACAGCCTTATTCTAAATTTAGCTTAATTTTTTGCGCTCTTTACATTATACAAACACTCGCAACGGAAGTTGTAAAAATACCAATAAAGAGAAATGCGCCGCACGTCAAACCTTTTGAAATACATGCGCCCTTTGTGGAAAATCATTAAAAAAATGCGCCGCGGGTGAAAAAAATATGATTTACAGCAACCCGCAGTCGAGGTAGAGTATTTATTTTTGCATATTTAGTGATCCTTTTTTTACCGTTTGATAAATTATTAAACTAAATTGATAAATCGTGGTTTGTTGGTTAGGAGGTGTTTTTAGGAGGTTTGTAAAAGTTCCACACGCACGTGCAGACCTCCAATTGGGCGTATGAAAATTTTCGGATAAAACTTTAGTTTTCCGGGCGCTGGGAAAACATGCTTCAATCCGGGACGGCCCTCGCCATTTCGGGACATGTAGCTATAAAGTGATTTCGCTTCGACGTTTCCTTTATTTCTTCCCTACCCTCATCGTCTTTTCCAAAAAGCTTTTTAAGTTTCACTTTATTGAATTTTAGCATGCGGTCAAGCGCATGAAATCACTCGTTTTTTGATTTTCCAAATAATCAGGTCGATATTGGATTTTCTTGAAAAAGCGCATTTTATTGTGAAATTTTTGAATAATATGATTTTACATAAGCATTCTCACCCATGATCACATTCAAAACCACGGTTTTTTTTGTTCTGGTATTTCTGTTTGATGTTCAGGACGATGTGAGCAACGTTTTGATTCATCTCCTAGAAATTAATGTTCTTGTAATTCACCAACATTTTTACCAAATTTCGATAAACAATTTTCTGTAGCAACAACTGAATTAATTAAAGGACTTCAATAGCAACTAAGTGGCTTTCTTCGATATTAGTATGTTGAAAATGATTTCATGAGAAAATCTTCAAGAACGTTTAATAATAAAATTCTTGATAAAATTCTGGATACCTTTTTTAATTATGCTTTCCGAAATCATGAAAGCTTTCAGTGACTCTCGGTCTGTTAAAATATTCTAATTGGAGCAATTTTTGTTCCTGCTCGGATTTATTTTTTCCAACTAGAAAACATAAAATTCGGTCCAGGATCATTTAGTACTTAAAATTATAATCCTGTTTGTCTAAAGTTTCTAACAAAACAGGATTTCTTGTTATCCGTTTTTTAATTACAAGACTTTCGGAAATGAATGAAAAAATGCTGCATAAATAGGTTTAATTTGGAATAAAAAATATCTGACGTGAAAAGCACATGACTTTCTTCTGCAATATTTTAAGTTTCGTACAAAAATGTGTGAAAAGAATAGTATATTACGAAACAAGGGGCGAAAGTCAACGATTTCAAGAGTGTGAAGTTAGCTGCACGAGCGAAGCGAGGGCAGATATCACACGAGTGAAATCGGTGACTCCGCTCCGAGTTGCGTATACAATTTTTCATAACAAATTCATTGAAAATATGCCTTGAGATGCCATTTAAGCGCGATTTTGGTATTGGAGAGTAATGCAAAAGGGGGTTTGGGGGGCTAAGCCCCCCATGCGGGGTCCAGGGGCGAAGCCCCGGTCAGGGGGTTCGGGGGGCGAAGCCCCCTGATTTCAGCAGAAGTGAATTTTTAAAAGAAACAAAATAACTATAAATTCGTTTATTACTAAGAAATGTTGGTCAAAACAGATTTTAATTTTTAAATTTCTTTCCTTTGAAATAAAAAAATCAACATAACAAAAAATGGAAATCGACAATGCGCAGCTAAATCACACTGCGCTGCGCTAACTTCACTCGTTCAGTTTCATTCATAAATTTTCGGTTTACGTCGCGAAAACACAGTTTCGGCCTGCTAATCGCACTTTCGCCCCTAGGGCCGAAAACGCAACTTTCGACCCGCTACGGAGGCATCGAAAGGCATATTTTCGATGCATGTGTTATGAAAAATATTTTTTTTAAATATCTCGATAACTGTTAGATACGTATCTCTGTAGGAAATTTTATTTCTTTTAAGATTGGTTTTATGTACATATTTGGAGCGCAAAGTTTTCTGGAAATTTTCAAAACCCATATTAAAAAAAAATTGCATTGTACCCGTTATAGTTAATGATCTTTTTCCAAAAGTTGATACAAAACTACGATTTTGTGAAACTCATCCACAAAAAAAAATAAGTCGCTAACTCAACATGTTCTCGAATTATTTAACACGTTGGCTGCCAAAGCCTTTTCAGGATTTTGATCGTGCAGTGCCAACGTCTTTTCACGATTTTGGTCACCTGAGGCCAACTTTTTTTTGTTATTTTTTGTTTCTTTGTGCCTAAAAATCATTTTTGACTACTCGCGACTTTATTATTGGTCCTAATTTTGCAGTTATAACGGGTTTTTTGTGTCGCACGTTTTCGTGCGACGTGGCCTGGGAGAACATAAAACATCCTGTGGAGCCACGTCGCACGAAAATGGCAGCCAACGTGTTAAGATATGTAAAACGGACAGATAGACCGCCAGACCGATTGACTGACAGCCGGACAGACCGACGGACCGATGCACGGACATCCTCATCATTTTTCCTGGAACGGATTTTGTATTGATCAGAAACGTTCTCAAGTCAGCCACCGTCATAAATACAATACTTTCCCTCTTAGCTAAGCAGAGGAAAGTAATAACGTGGACAAGCTTAAGAACAAAAAATAAAATAAAAGGAAATGAAAAACCGTACGATGTGTTTAGGTGGCAGTGGGCAAAAATAGGGAAATCTATAAAAGCTTAGCTGTCCATCTTCCACTTCTTTGCTGAATAATGATCAACACCCTCCATTTCTAGTAAATTTTATGAATAAACGATGATCTCTTTATTTCTCTTTTACGACTACCTTGAGCAGAAAGCATAAGACCCCGCCTGTTTTGGTCTAAATTAAGGCTATAAAATAGGTTTAGGCCCTGTACTTATTATACATTACGAATACGAATATAGGTATTTCTAATTTTAATATAATACTTGTATATGAATTGTATCACTGTTGAAAATATATATTCTGTATCCATAGATATACAATGATAGAATAAAAAAAAAAATTTAACATGCCATTAACATTTAGTTAACTTCATACTTGAACAGTACTCCAGGGTCCTTTCAAAGATACTTATTAGAATACATTTTTGCCGTCTTTAAATTGTAATCTCTTGGCATAAATTTTATCAGCGCTCAGGTAATATGTTCGCGTTAAACGTAAATGTAAATTTTTATGAGAAAAAATCTTATAACGCCTATAATAACGTCTTAAATTTCATTTTTATTAAGCATAACGAAGAAAAAAAAATCAATTTCATTCTATTCAAGGAGTTTTCTTTTCTTCTTTTATTGAAAATGATATCAAATTCGTATGCCTTTAAGACTTTAAAAATTTATTTATTTTCATCAAATTCTCTTTAGATTCACCTTTCCACATTAAATTGAGATTGTCATTTGATATTCAATATGTATGTTTATATTTTTTTTTGTGGGTTTCCATTCAGTGTAATGCAAAACACGTTTTCATTGATTTCGAATTGAAATCGTTTTTATCAGTCCTAAAGTTCTCTCAAAATAACGCGATTTTATTCGCTGTTTTTCATTTCATTAAATAATAATACAAATTACAGCCATTTACTCATTCATCGTTAATGATTTTTTTTTCAATATTTAAGACATTCTCGCCAGTTAAAAAATATCTGGAAGAAATATTATTAACAAAAAAAAAAAAATCAAGCATTAGCGTAAAGTGTTTGAGAAAATGTTGAATACAGTAACACCTTTTAATTGGGGCACTCTGTAATCGGGACACACTCTGACCCTCCCTCTTATTCTTCATAGGCGACAGCTTCTGTAATCGGGGCACGTCAGAATTGGAATATTAAATTGGCGTCCTTGTTGTGTATTTCGAATCTCTTAAATCGGGGAGTCCTCATAATTTGCACTTGGGGATATGCCAATCATAAGGCTAGACCGCAATATAATACACTCTTGAAAAATCCGGCGATAAAAAAATAACACCTCTTCAAAACATAGCGGAAAGTAAAAACCTCGTAGTGATATTTAGAGAAAATTTAACACCGTAGTTATTTTACATTCCTGTTTTAAGGAGTTAAAAATAAACTAATTTCGGCCTTAATTTTGAATGAATTCCGAAAAGGATTCAAAAGTTCACTTGAACTATTTTTGGGAGTTATTTCCATTGTAAAGGATGTTAACGTTCAGGAGACTCTCTTGCCAATTGGCTTCAATATATTAATGTGAAGGCGAATGGCTTACAAATCTAGAGGTCCCAGGTTGGAGTCCCCCGATAGCGACATATAAGAAAAATGTTATTAACAAATATCAACTTTGAAAAACGAAAAAAAGAATATCATATCTTTGCAAAAAAAAAAGCATTTGTGAGATGAAATTTATTTGTTTTTTAACTCCTCGAATAAATTGCTTATGCCGCGGTCACACGACGCTGTTTTGCCAGCCGCTGGCTGCTGCTGGTTAGTAGCGCTGGCAAGTAGCAACAGCAGCCAGAGTACTGAGAGGGTTCACACAATTTCTACTTTAGTAGCGCTGGCAAGTAGCAAAACAGTGGTTTGAGATTTGAATCTGGGAGAATTTTTTAATAATAAACGTAACACACAAATTTAAATAAATAAACGTACAATAACAAGTTACAATAAACAACCTTTACCACTTATCAGACTTTTGAAAGCTCAGAAACCATGTGACAGGGTCACGTGATCCCTAGTAGCGCTGGCAAAGTAAAACGGTCTCTACTTCACTAGCGCTGCTAAAATCATCACGCTGCTGCTGGTAATAGCAACGCACTAGGGTTCACACGGTGCTGCTGAAACGGCTGCTAACAGCCAAACAGCCACTAGCGCTGGCAAAACAGCGTCGTGGGACCGCCACACAAGAGACCGAAAGTTTGTTGAAATTCAACACCCACAGGGATCTGTTGAGAACACCTCAAACCGGAGTTCGATTTTCTCCGACAGGAGATGAACTCCATCAAACTCCGTTTCGGTGCGTGATCGACTCCGGTTTTCGCGACCATTACAAGCAGATCAATGGGTTTCAAATAAATTATATTTGATTTTAAGAATTTACCATGTCTTCAATGATCGGGACAGGAAATGGTGGTCCCATCGGTGTCCCGATTTGGGAATTTTTCGTTTGGTTTTATTCTTGGTTTTATTAGAGATCCAAAGAGTATATACAGCCATGTTCAAAAGTGTTAGGCACCATTTCAAAATCAATTTTTTCCTGTTTACGTGTATAATATGATAGTGAAACCATGTGATTTTAAGAATATCAAAATTTATTTATCTGACTAATATTAGGTGGGCCCACCCCTAGCCCTTATTACAGTAGCGAGTCTTTTCGGCATTGTCGCTACAAGCCTATTTTCGTGTCGTCATTTATAAAATCCCATTCCTCCTGAATAGCCCTTTTCAGGGTATCTTCTGATGTTATTTTTGTGTTTCCGGATATTTTTCTTCAAAATACTCCACAAATGCTCTATCAAAATCTATGATTTCTTTGTAAAAAATGGGGGTGCCTAACACTTTTGAACATGGCTGTATGTCGAC
This sequence comes from Chrysopilus asiliformis, assembly GCA_964034945.1. Taxonomy (NCBI): domain Eukaryota; kingdom Metazoa; phylum Arthropoda; class Insecta; order Diptera; family Rhagionidae; genus Chrysopilus; species Chrysopilus asiliformis. Next base: position 92,123,823 of record OZ035961.1, on the reverse strand, counting down.
GTTAGCAGTTGACATATGGTGTATCGGTAATATGTCAACTACTAACGTCACGGTTGATATAAATGCTGCTTCGGGAGATGAAAAAAAAAATGTTATTTGCAACTTTTTTGCAATTAAAATTTAAAAATTTTGGGGTTAGCCTTTGATGGTCTATGTTGGAGCTAAACTTCAGGCCAATCGGCTCGGTAGTTTCCCCGCGAAAGGGTAACATAGAGGAAGAGCTAAGTTTCGAGATCACTTTACCCCCTCCCCTTACTCCCCTTACTCCCTCCACCCCTCGCGCTACTTTTCCGTATGCCTATGTTGGAACCAGAACTACCACAGACACTCATGCCAAATTTCAAGACAATCGGTTCGGCCGTTTTTGCGTGAAAGAGGAACCGACAGACAGACAGACACCGACACATTTTTATATATTAGTATGATTGGGGTTTATATTTCGATATGTGCTCTTGTGGTCGTAATTTGATTTTCAACTTTAAACAAGCTTTTTCGCATACAAAATTAGGGGGTGGTTATAAAAAAAACATCAAGAGAGCTTCAATCTTTTGTGGTTTTTTGTATGAAGTTTGGTGTCACTCACACAATTCGTCCGGACCTCCCCTCTTTCTTAAAAGTTTGGCGTACTTTATGGACAACGTTTTAGATAGCCTTTTTTTTGTGCGAATCTTTTCTCCGATTTCTGTCGTAAGATTCTTGTAAAACCTCTTATGAACATAACAAAAGCTATAATTGCCAATCTGGCAATCATTGGAGACCCGTATGGTGATATTCGTATCAAAATTCGAACAGTTGTACCAAAATTCCACTTTGAAGTCAAACTTTCCAATAAGATTTTTTAAAATTTTTTCCAATCGGATTTTGATGTATGGGAGTTTTATGTAGATACATATCCTAAATAACTTTTGTTCTTGGACTTTTTTGATAAGATGCACCATTTTTGAGATATTCACAAAAAAACGATTTCGTTCGTATGGGGGGTACCCCCCCTAATGGTCCATTTTTGCCCATTAACGAACTTAGCCTCGCATTTTATGAAAAACGGATCTGTGCAAACTTTCAAGTCTCTAGCTCAATCCGTGCACCCGGAATCCGCGCCACAGACAGACGGACAGACAGACGGACAGACGGACAGACAGACGGACAGACGGACGGACATGCTAAATTCAACTTTTTTTATCATTCTAAACACACTGGTGTAATTCATTTTTTTGTGCGATGACGGGATCTTGGCGTTACAAACGGTAAGGCAAAGTTAATATACCCTTTGGTTTCAGCATACGGGTATAAAAAATACGCGGTTAGAGAAATATTTGAAAAAGCAAACACAGCAGATTAAAATTTCCAGAGTTCAAAGTAAAATATTTATATAATTTTTGGAAAAATTTATTGAAGTTGAATTTCCTTCCTTAAATAGGACAAGCTTCATTTATTTGTTCATATATCCGTTTCTCTTATCTATATCTATAAATGGATGTTTGTGTGACTGTCTGTTTGAGATTACAAAACTCAAAATCTACTGGACCGATTTTCTGCGTTGCCAAGAGCTAGATTTTCAAAATTCGAAACAGAAGGTCCTTTAAGGATACCGCAATTATCCTTTTTCCCATTTCTCCCCGGAAAAATTGGCATTATAGGCCGATCACGAATCCGGTATTAGATTTTCAAAATTCCAAACGGAAGGTCTTGTAAGGATAACGAAAATATCCTTTTTCCAATTTTTCTCGTAAAAACTGGCTGTGGGAGGTTTTCAGGGTTGCTTATCACGAATCCGATGTTGGAATTTTAAAATGCGAAACATAAGGTCCTGTAAGGATAACGTTTTTTTCCCTAAAAATTTTAAGTTATTTATGGTTTTTTGGCATTCTAAAATTTATACAAAAACTTTAAGCTGGCAACGAAGGGTCTGCTAGTCTGCTAGTAAAAAAGGCAAAAAAAAAATTAATGGAAAAAATGCGTGGCTCACATTGGGACCCTCTTAAAAATTTGTGGCAACTCACCGCGAGGGCCGCGATCGCCGAAATGGGGAACCTTGCCTTCAACCGATTGTTTACTAGACATTAAAGAAAATAACTCTGTTGAAAGCGTCATAAAAACGGTTGAAAGCGTCATTTGGTCAACTAATTTGCGTTTTTCCGCCCAAAAATAAAATGTAAAGCTACTAAAATTACAATTTAAAGTAGGACCTACTTGTAATAGTTCAACTTAGTTTTTATTTTAATAGCTACAATATGTAAAAAAGCTCATAAAATAAAATTTAATGGAACTACTACTCACAAATATAAATGCAGTCGTGATTTGCAAACTTGAAAAAAACCGCTAGGAAGTAATTTAGAAAAAAAACCTGCGTAATATCATTTACGTGACAAAATAAATAAAATAGAAATTTAATTCCTGTGGCAAGGATTTTTGTTATTTCAGTTCTTTATGTTTTTATATCGACATTACTTAGTAAGTAAGATTCGTAAGCAATTTTATTGTTCTCCTGTGGGCATCATCATCAGACAAAACGTGATAAAAATACTTTTTCAAACGCAGAGATTGAAAAATATACGTGATGATATTTCTAATAAAGGGTCACTCATTCCTGGAGATCTGTGTCTTCATCATTACCCTTGACCATTCCTACAGCTTCGCTTCGCATGTCCACGGAGATTTTTGTTTTTTTCATTTTCATTGCCAGGATCGTCGCGTCGCCCCATTTGACAACATTAGTTCTGAATCCTAAAATATATGCAATTGGAATGGGAGGAAAATGTGATTTTTTTCACTTGTATTTTATAAGGATTTTTCCATTTGGATTTTCAACTTGACATCAAATTTTGGTTCTGTTGACGATTTGTCGTGTCCTGTGAAACGGATGTTTCAAATGGACCCCTGTGCCATCCCCTTAGGACGACGAACGCACAATAATGCAGAACATGGTATGAAAGATGGCCTTTCCAAATGACATCCAACTTATTAAAGAGAATTATTCTGCTAGACATCCGTTATAAATCCTTCGCTAGATTGAACAGATTTTCCATTCCTCTAGGCAACACAATTGGCTACTCATGTCTTGAAGCTGTTGCTAGTAAATGTGCGGCCAAGGGAATCTATTTTAGATCTGTCTCATTTTATACATGATTTTTTCTATCAAGAATAAATTTTTTTTTTCGTTTATTTGTTTTTTCTTTTTGTTTTTGGCAACACACGAAAAATTTTTGAAATTGTTTCAAGCTATGTTATGTATTTTACTAAATTTTTTTTTTGTATTTTCAGTTATTTAAATTTCTTCGAAAACAACTTAATGTGAAGAATGAAGACTCAATTCAGTAAGTTAAAAGAAAATACAGTAATCATAAAAAAACCGCGCAGCTGCGACATTTTTACCGCGCAGTTCGAAATTTTGGTATTAAAAACTTATCCGCGCAGTTGCGAAACCGCGCAGTTGGAGGGGTTGCTGCACGATAATTTAATTTACCTACACAGAAAATAAAAAGTATGTAAATATTACGAAAACGTTTGTTAATATAACGAAACCATTTGTCCCCCATGGGCCGACAAAATATTTTGTTAATGGTACGATGTCAATTTTGTTAAGTTTTTGTATTTTTGTATTTCGTTTTCCCAAAAATTTTGTTAATATCACAAATATTTTGTAAATATTACAAATATTTTGTAAATATTACAAAAACAAATCTCTCTTGTTGATATGGAATCTCTTTCTGTTTCTTGCTTAGTGTGTGTTCATAGAATTTAATATATGTAACTAATGAGCGGAAATTGTTTTAGTGTGATGACTTCAAAAATTAAGAGATGCTTGTTTGTTTCTGATAGTTTCTATATTGAATATTCGTATGGAGGAAATGTTTTATGACGGCCAATATGATACGAAATGAAAATAATTTATTTTGAATTATTTTTCTTACAAAAACTTCAAACGAATGAATTCTCTCGACGAATGTTGTTGTGTTACCTCGAAAAAATACTATTCGCGTTTAGTATTTTTCGAAAATGGGAAAAAATTATCGAAATCTGAAAAAAATTGGCATAAAAAATACTTCAAAAAAGCATTTCAACTAATGTCTAAACTAAGAAATGCTTTCCCAAAACTGATTTTTTGCATCAGTTTTATGAAAAATTATTGGAATCGATTTAAAATCGAGTTTTTAGAACTGGCGAATCGACTAACAAAATTGTCGCCATTTTTTCGTCATGCACAAGTGTGGCGCAGTTCTACTAGTAGTCTAATTACCTGCTGCAGGCATCCAAACATTAACAGCAGGGAATTGGATGCTTACAGCGGCTAATGAGACCACTAATAGAAAAGCTTGTGTATCGTAATGACGCCATGATGCAAATCAGATTTGACAAAATGTACTTCGTAATATTAACAAATTTTAGTAACTATACGAAAAAATATTGGTTAATTTTTTGGTAGTATATACAAAACTTCAGTAATATTTACGAATTTTTTTTTGTTAGGCTTAACAAAACCCATTTTGTAAATAATACAAAATTATTTCTTTCTGTGTAGCGGGGTGAAAATGCGTTTTTTTATATATTTATACTTCTTATTACAAAGAATTCAAAACCATAATTACCATCGCCATGTCTAGGGGGATGTGAAGTAATACCCACCCCTATGGCCGTCCTGGAGGCACCAATATCACCACTAGCCGGATGTTAATTTTAAACAAATACAATAAATTAAAAATATTATTCCATGATTTGGTAAATTTTCTTTGGGTCTGGGTTCTAATGCCCTTACGACCATATAGATTTCTTCACAACAAAGTTTCCCTGCGGAGCAATTTTTATACCCGTATGATGAAACCACAGGGTATATTAGATTTGCCTTACCGTTTGTAACGATCCCGTCATCACACAAAAAAATGAATTACACCAATGTGTTTAGAATGATAAAAATAAATAATTTTTGCATGTCCGTCCGTCCGTCCGTCCGTCCGTCCGTCCATCCGTCTGTCTGTCTGTCTGTCCGTCCGTCTGTGGCGCGGATTGCGGGCGCACGGATTGAGCTACAGACTTGAAATTTTGCGCAGATCCGTTTTTCGTAAAATGCCAGGCTAAGTTCGTTCATGGGCAAAAATGGACCATTAGGGGGGGTACCCCCCATACGAAAGAAAACGTTTTTTTGTGAATATCTCAAAAAAGGATATGATTCTACATAAAACTTACATACATCAAAATCCGATTGGAATAAATTTTAAAAAATCTTATTGGAAAGTTTGACATCAAAGTGGAATTTTGATACAACTGTTCGCTGTTCACTTAAACTTCGAACAATGCCATATCACCATACGGGTTTTCAATAATGGCCAAATTGGCAATTATAGTTTTTGTTATGTTTATTGTATACTAAAGACTTAATACATTCTTACATAATTACAAACATAAATTGAGACAAACCTTTTCTGAATAGTCTTTCAAAATTTCCAAACAACGGAGGTGGCGCGAAATATTGGTTTTGCCTGGTCATCGCTTTGCCTTGGCACGGCCCTGATAATGACTGTACATAAATATATAAGAAAAGCCTCAATTGTCAGGGCCCAATCGTCAAATACTCTATATGATGACGGGCAAAATTTTTATTTAAAAAAAATCCATTTGTATTGCAGAGGGGGAAAGAAGTGGTCGGATTGGATTTTGATATATGGATGAGTTATATAAAATCTTATTCTAAACACATTTCACATTTATAAATTTTTCAATACGACTAACCGTTTTCGAGAAAATAGAAAAAAGGTATTCAATTTGTATAAGAGAGGGGGAAGCAGTGGTCCGATTGGATTTTAATGTATGGGTGAGTTCTCTGAAATTCCATTCTATGCCACTGACGGTTTTCGAGAATATTGCAAAAAAATACTTCGTGTACAGTGGGATGGGGAAGGAATGGTCCGATTTTTCCAGTTCATGAACTCAGACTTCCTATTTACGAGAATCGCAAGTCTCTAGCTTCGAAAGTTATTGTGTTCACGGACAGACAGACGAGCAGACAGACGGGCAGACAGACGGGCAGAAAGACGGGCAGACATACAGACGGACAGACAGACAGACGGGCAGACAGACAGACGGACAAACGTACGGAAATTTTTTTTGTAATTCCAAAAACCATTGTTTAATTTTTGTGTTCGACAAGTGAAATTTTTCAAACAGATTGCGGCGCAATGATTTAATCAAAACCTACATAGCCCCAAGCCAACATTAACATAATTTTTTTTACGCCATTTACGTTCCATAAATAATCACAAGGAAAATAGAGTAAAAAAAAACTAATAAATGAGCTAGAGGACAAATCTTTTGAGATAAATGCGCCCTTTGTTGTGGAAAATCGTTAAAAAAAATGCGCCATTGGAGATAAAAAATGTAGTTTACAGCAACCTTTAGCCGAAGTAGAGTGTTTTTTACATATTTAATGATCGTTTTTTCTAGCGTTTTCTAAAATTATAACAATAAATTAAAAAATCCGGTACTATAGTTTAGTTTCCGGCCATTCCAGGACTAGTTATAAGGAACATTTTGTTGTTTTTTTATAGGTTGTAAGGCGAGAAATTTTAATAGGAAGCTGTGGAGTTTTTTACCCACATTTTATTTTATGCTTTCATTTTACCCACTTTGAAAAGTGTTCAGGCTTTTAAGAAAACCTTTGATGTTTTTATTTAGCCCACTTCTTAAAGCTTCTTCCATATTCATCTATTAAATAATAGGCTTGTGTTAAAAAGCGTGCATAAATTTTACGTGATAGCTATTTGATTTTGACACAAATCAATATGTATATGCACATAAAATTAGGGCTTTGGTTCTTTTGCTGAATGTGTATCTTTTCGGGATAAAAAAGTCCAAGACTTTTTTTTATAAAGAAAAATGTTGCAAACGGAAAAAAATACTTCTGAGGAAACCAAAATATTTTTTTCTACCCTTTCAGTTGTGTTAGGATTGTTCATGGAGTACTCGTACTTTTATCCCCAATTCCGACCCAATTTCTTTTGATGTATTTTGACTGTGAAATCAGCACACAGCTAAACCGCTTTTGTTATTGCACGTTTTTTCCTCTCGAAAACCATCATTGGAAAATAAAACACAATTTCGTTTTCATTCTACTATAACTTTAAAGTTGGCTCTTCTCGCAGATTATGAGTACGTAAGTGGAACACATAAAAATAACCACTTTTTATACTTCCTAGCCCTTATCAGCGTTTTTCTCTACTGAATTATGTTATTGTATCAAACGAACAATAAAATACCAGAAATATAAAACGCTAGATTTGCAGAAAAAATGATTTTTTTTTTCTCTTCTGTTTCTATGGGATTTCCCAGAAAAGCCGAGAAGTGTCTCACAGGTTCCATGCCCGTAATGTATGAATACGAAAAAAAAACTTCCTTTTGTACGTAGCCGAGCATACTAACAAAACAATAAGAAAAGCGATGAAAAGGCGAACTCTCTATAATACGTTCCATAAATTCAACTTTACTTTCGTATATACGGTTTAATAATAATAATAAAACAAAGAGTAAAATTCAAAGGAGTGCACATGTCTCTCAAAAGTCATTTCAAGAAATATTTTTAGCTGGAATCGTTTGATAAATTCCCTTATCGGATCTACCGAAGTAATATAAGCATTTTCTTTTGTGCCTAAAATTCTACATAACGCCAAAAAAAGATTCTTTTTTTGGAGTATTAAGCTTTCAGTAGTAGGTGTACTCGAAAAGCTACTTCCATTTTACTTATATATTTTTCAATTTTAAAAATATTCAAGATATGTCAGCAATCGCTGATGTATGAGATTTTCCAACCGAAATTATTTTTCTCTGAATATACAAAATGTGAAAATTTATTACAGCTTTCTTAAGAATTTTGTAAATTTATTTAAAATAACTGTTGCTATTTTTAAATTGAGAAAGTCATATAGCAGGCAATTAAAATTTTACATAAATTCTCTACAAAGTCGAGAAAAAGTCAATTTTCAGATTTCGTAGAAATTCATTGCAGTCATAATTTTTTGGAAATATTTTTAATGTAGTCAACAAAAAGTTTCTTTTGCATTAAAATCGTTAGAATTATATTGTCATCAACTGGATTTATTATAAATATTTTTTTCGTGGCATTTTTTGAGAAATCAATGAAGCGTTATCTTGCCAAAAGGGTATTAAAATATCAGTTGTGATCAACACAAAACCTTCCTCTGTAATATTTAGTTTCGGAAAAAACACGTAAATTTTTTTTTTTTTTTCAAATATCTCGCGAATAGTTAAAGATACAGTAATCCCTTCAACTGCGCGGTAGATACGTTCCACAAAAAGAGCGCGCAAACCGAAACCGCGCACTGTGAACCCTACTTTGTATGAAATTTTGGGGTTAGAAACATGTTTTTTTAAACGAAAATTATAAAAAAAACCGCGCAGCTGCGAAATTTTTCCGCGCAGCTCGAAATTTTTGTATTAAAAACTTAACCGCGCAGTTGCGAAACCGCGCAGTTAGAAACCGCGCAGTTGGAGGGATTACTGTACGTAAAAAACTGTTAAAGGAAAAAATGCAGGAAATTTTATGTTTTTTCGAAACTGGTGAAATGCATTTTTTCATAATAGCGCATAGTTTCCAAAAGATTTTCAAAAAACCTAGAAATTTCAAAAAAGGTCTTTTTTTTAAACATGTTTAGGGCCGTTAGAGATACGTAAAAACCGTTAAAGTAAAAAAAGGAGGGAAATTTTATTTCTTTTAATTTTGGTTATACGGGCTTTTATATGGAAAATATGAATGACATAAATAATTTATTAACTTGGTGCTCCAAGAATGATCTAGTCATAAATGTTTCAAAATGTGCTACTATGTCTTTTAACTACAAAATGAATCCTATTGAATACCACTACACTCTAGATGGTGTCAGGCTTACACAAGTAAATTCTATGAAGGACTTGGGAGTTATATTTGACTCAAAAATGAAATTTAATCTTCACTACGCAGAGATTTGCCGTAGGGGTAGTAGGCTTTCCGGTTTCATTCTAAGACTATCGAAAAAACTTCAAAATCTTAATGCTTGCATACTTCTTTTTAAGTCTTTAGTTTGGAGTATACTGGAATACTGTTCAGTGGTTTGGTCGCCTCATTACAATTGTGATATCGCGCAGATTGAATCAATCCAAAGAAAATTCACACGCGGCCTATGCCGAAGATTTGGAGTGGTTTTTGAGTCTTACGAAAATCGCCTAACTATTTTAAATTTGCCTTCGCTGAAAGTCCGTAGAATTTACTTGGATGAGTGCTTTTTGTTTAAACTGGTGATGGGTCATACTAACACATGGATCAATAAGTCCCGAGACTAACAATGAAAACAACATTTTTTTTGCAAAATTTTTTTTTATTCATCAATATAATCACCTTTTAGGGTGATACAATCGTCACGCCATGCGTATCCCAAAAAACTGACGCCATGACTTTGCCAGCTGACTGCTGCGTTTTCGGACGCTTCGGACGGCTTTCGCCAGCTGTGCGCCACTCAGATGACTGCCGCTTCGACTCTGGAGTGTAGTGATGTATCCATGTTTCGTCCATGGTCACGTAACGACGCAAGAAATCTTTTTTATTGCGAGTAAATAGCGATAAACAGCTTTCTGAATCATCGACTCGTTGCTGTTTTTGTTTCATCGAAAGCAATCGCGGCACCCACTTGGAAAAAACCTTTTTCATGCTCAATTTTTCATGAAGGATAGTAAATGCACTTCCATATGATATCTGTGTTATCTCAGCAATCTCACGGAGCTTCACTTTACGATCTTTCATTATAATTTTTGTCACTTCACTCACATTTTCCGGTGTAACGGCTTCCACAGGTCTACCCGAGCGTTCCGCGTCATTTGTGTCGGTACGACCACGTTTAAACTCGGCAAACCACCGACAAATCGTTGCTTTTGATGGACAAGAGTCCGGGTAACATTTTTCAATCCATTGTTTCGCTTGCACGGTGTTTTTATCCATTAAAAAACAATGTTTTATCAGAACACGAAACTCGGTTTTTTCCATTTTTTAAACAAACTACAAAACGACTTTACTCCAACCTCGATAACTCAGCTGTTTCTGGTCCGATCGACTTAAAATTTTGACACGTTTCAAGCAAAGGTTAGTACTCTAGAAAGACGTGGTTACTGGTTTACTACGAGCGTCATCTCTGGGTTAGTCTCGGGACTTATTGATCCATGTGTTATGTCATCCGATCTGTTAAATTCATTGTCTCCCCGCAATCTTACTCGCGTCTCGAGAAATGCTATTGTTTTTAATGTTCCTTATGCTTCTCATAACGTTTACTATCATTCTCCACTTCTCAGGTTACAGCGTAATCATGATACTTATGAATTTGGGTTTTTTCCCGCTTCAACACTGCAATCTTTTCAAAAACAACTTAAAAAATTATTATTTTAATATCTTAAACCACTTTTAGTTTTTTGCTGCAGTGTTATTGGATTATATCTGTACTGTAGTTATAAATAAATAAATAAATAAATAAATAAATGGAAACACATGGAAAACACTGTATTTCTTTCAATGGGAGGTGTCCGTTATAGCTAACGTCAAAATTTCAAATTGGGAGCTCAACGCGATCTCAAGTTATTTAAGATGCGTAAAACGGATAGATTGCCAGACTGACAGACCGACTAACCGACAGACTGACAGATCGACCAACAGACAGATGCATGGTCAGCCTCAAAATTTCGCCTGAAACTGATTTAGTAGGACCATATCCTTGGGTTTCTAAATCCTGAAATCTAGCAAGTGTCCGTCTTTAGGGGCTTTCGGCGCGGCGCAAGGGGACTTTTCCCTACTTTCTTTACAATTTAACCACATGATTAATAACAGGTACGCTGCCTCCAGTCTACGTGTTCGAAATTTGGAGTTATGAAAGTTGTTGTAAATCTATATGGTTATTGTAAGAATCCTTCAGTAAAAACATGCGCCAGGTGAAACTTTAAAAAAACCTTACAAATGTTGCAATACCTCCATGGATTGTAATCTATGTAAAACTGTAGGCTTGGACAAAGTAAAGAAAATCTGTTGCAGAATTGCAAATTTTCACTAGAGTGTAAGAGAGAGATAGAGAAGAAGCAGGGCAGTGAAGAGAGAGGTGGGTAGAAACTCGGGAGACGGACTAGAGAGCAAAAGAGACAAAACATCTGTACGTTTTAGTGTGCAAATAATAAGAGTCGGATACACACAGCTATATCATTTTTGGGTAATCCATTCTCTTTTTTATCAAAGTACCAGGAATACCGAGCCATGCTCGGAGACCTCAAAATCCTCCTTTTTGCTGATTTTTTTTGGAGAAAAAAGAAGATTCACGTTATCTTTATAGTTAATTTCCTGATATTGAAAATTCCCGATCCAAAAACCCTCTCTGCTAATTTCCTCTAGAAAAAATGAAAGAAAGGATACTTTTGTTATCACTACAAGACTTTCGTTTCGAATTTTCAAATTCTATTGTCAGATACAGGATTAGCGACATAGAAAATCCCTTTGATATTAATTTACTCGAAAACAGGATATTCGCGTCATATTTTAGGACCTTTGATCCCCCAAAAAACCCCTAATGCCAATTTTTTCTCGGAAAAAGGATATTCACGTTACCCTTACATTCGCCGGAACAGTCCCGGATTTAAGCATAATTCGATTTAGTCTGTGACGGAGTTTCTCTATAAGTTTCTATCTTCATCGTGTTTTCCTTCATTTTTTCCAAAAAATCACCTGCGGCGCAACTTCTTCTTTTGCCTGCGGCGCATCAAAAAAAAATACCATAAAAAGTTATTGAAAACTTGGGGGTTAGGGATTTTCGGGGACAAGGAATCGATATAGATAGGTCACCCCTCTGAGAAAATTCCCCTCGATACCCCTCGCCTGGTATCTTCGAATTGGGTGGTCCGATCTTAATGAAACTTTACAGTATTACTAAGGGAGCTAAGGGTTTTCGATTTTTACACTATAAACCTGGCTTTTCCCTCCCCTTGATACCGCCCGCCAGGTTTATAGTGTAAAAATCGAAAACCCTTAACTCCCTTAGTAATACTGTAAAGTTTCATTAAGATCGGACCACCCAATTCGAAGATACCAGGCGAGGGGTATCGAGGGGAATTTTCTCAGAGGGGTGACCTATCTAGATCGATTCCTTGTCCCCGAAAATCCCTAACCCGCAAATTTCGTTAAAATTATTAGGCGGGTTTTCGAGATCCTTTGTGCAGACAGACAGACAGTCAGACATTCCTCGTACTATATTATAGGATACAATGCTATTTAAAAAAAAAAAAAATCCAAAAAAATACAATTGAATCATGTTTACAATTTTACTTAAATTACTTACGAAATGCTCCGTTTATTCTTCAGCCAGACTATAGTAAATTTTAAAAATATCTTGAATACAATACTTTGATAAACTTTGTATAAGGAAATCAAAATAACTTTGGACACGTTGATTCTATTCACCAGTACCGAGAGATGAAATTTAAAACTTGAAATGATAAAAATCCGCGAAAAGTACATAAATTTGTTCACGTTGCAAATGTGTTTCACCCTTAAATGGATTACCAATCTATAAGTCTTTCTTTGTATCCATAGATAGATAAAACATAGGCAAAAAAAAAAACTTTGCAGACAAAAGCTGTTAAAAGCTAAACAAGTATTTTTCGATTGTTACGTGCTTGGAAAAATTGGAGGTGCTGGTGTACATCAAGTTCAAAAATTATTCGTTAAAACTTTTTCAATTTGGTGTTTCTTTTTTCTCGAATTGCTTCGAAAAGAAAACAAAAAAAAATTGGTGAATGGAAAATGGGAAATTTGAAAGGGCAGAAGACAATAAAAAACGATGTAATAAAACTTTAGAAAATTCACATTGAACGTAAATGGTAATTTCTTTTATCAACAGGGAAAAATTGCCGTTTGTGGTCGATTTGGAAATAAAAAATTTGTTATTAATTGTTCGTTTTGTAATTCGAGATTGTTTTATAAACTTATGGCAATGGAAAAATGTTACAAATTTTCCACACATTTTCATTCCATCAAAATTGTGTTTAACTTTTTTGTGATGTCATTCCAAGCTTAGTTTTAAGTAACTTTCTGCATTGAGATTTTGATGTAGTAGTTTTATCCAAACATAAAAATCTTTTTTTTTACCACGCGCTACCTAATGAACAAGATAAACTTTCAGATATCTCATAACCGTACTCAAAACTGTCGCAAGCAATATAAATAAATGACTAGCTCCCAAAAAAGAGATTTTTGCATTGTAACATATGTAAAAGTGGACATTAATAGGTCAACTCATTTAAAATTAGGATAAAAATTTAAATAAATTAAATAAGGGGCAGTCTATAAAATACGTCATGCTAATGTTAAGCCATCTCAGCCTCCCTGGCCTCGTCGTCAAGCCTTTTCGCGCTTTTTTGCAGGAAGTTTAATATCGCCGTCACACTACTGTAGTATAAGTAGCCAAATCCGCGCAAAATCATAAATAAAAATCATGTTTCTCGATAGAGATTTCTTTTTGAAACTTGTCGTAAAATTCTGTCATATGCTATGCATTTCATACGGAAAACAGATATGAAATTTTTCATACAAAATGGGTGACGTCATAAATAAAAAGCTGAATAATTGATATGGTATGAATCTTTGCTTAGTTATAAGTTTGGCTTTAGCCACTGCTTAAACTCAAGGATTCGAATCTTTGCTAAGAAGAATTATCTTTTTTTCTTCGAAAATTGCATGGTTCCGCCTTTACTCGTTGTGCTTCCCAGTTACATATGATGTGATTTTTTAACTTGTTTCGGCCAGCAGTTATATGAAAATGCCCTCTGATCAATTTACATTATTGTGCATGCATCGCGTGGAGTTATATACTCAACTGGAAGTAATAGTCGGATGTGTGAATTATAATGCTAGAAAAATCGAGTTCGAAACACTAACACCCATAGAAGAATATTCTTTGACTACAAATCTTTGCTATAGGGAATTTCTGTATGAAATTAATTAGGAATTTCTGTATGAAACTTTGTGTTCTTGCTGTCAGAAAATTTCTACTAGGAATTTCCCTGTGAAATTCTGCAGACACTTTTCATAAGGTAAGAGCTTTAAAATATTATCGCTCACCGGCGACTATAGTGGCACAACTCATTTTTTTTCAGTTTCGAGATAAGCGATTAAAAATCATGCCTTTTTTCAATTTGGTACAAAAGCGAAGAAAGTTTAATAGCACTATCGTCATCTTTCGGAATTGATAAGAGATATCGAACTGCCGATTTTACAAAATTGTGGAGAGTTAAATTTTAATCATAATGGCGTTCAGTTTAAATTCGTATTTTTTTGAGTTGTGCCACTATAGTCGCCGGTGAGCGTTATGCCCTCACGACACAACGGATATGAAATTAGCAATGAATTATATCATCGAGGAGGTAAATATTTCATAACGTGAATTATTGCTGTCCGTGGAAGACCCATTACGATTTTTTTTAATTCAAAAGACTGCGAAAAACTTTCATTGGAAATGTGCACTTAGAAAACTTTCCTTCAGCCTTAAAGTGTGACATATTTTAGGCACAACACCCTAACACCAAATGTGTTCGCCGCTAACTACGACCGGCAAAGGTTAAAAAAAAACATAAATCGACATTTCCTGTCCTCTGTTGGATTATCTTGAGCTGAGCTTCGACAAAAATGGATCTGTTCCAGAACTCCGACTGCCTAATCCTTACATTTGTCTACATCCTTTTTTGTCTGAAAAAATGGGAAAATTATGTGTCAGTGGAAGCCAATCAAGGTCGGATTACGCTTCTACGCAGAGAAATAAATTTCTAACACATCATGGCAACAAAAATAGTATTTACAGAATTAAAAAATTAATAGAAACTGCTTATATTGAAAAGTATTTAATTACACAATGTTCCTCGTATAAAAAAGGTTTATTCAAGTATTGTGATCACGTCGATTGAATCAATAGGGGCAAAAAAAAATAAGAATATAAACAAACTAATAAAATCGTATACCAGCATATTTATTGTATTCGGTGTTCTCAACATCCCTTAAAAACTCTGATCGATGTAATACAATGGTCAAGGACGCTATATGCAAATCAAATGCTGTGAAATGAAATGCAAATAAATTGCAGTAAATATCGAAAAATTCACCGATTAAAATGGAGAGAGAGAAACAGGAAGCCAAATGGCAGAAACAAAAGCAAAAAAGAAATAAAAAAAATATAGTATTTGATTATATATTCGACACAGTTTTTTATGGTTTTCAGTATCGGTAATTTATTGTAATTTTACGTACTAGAGCAATACAAAATATGCTTCCTATCCATATATGGAGTGCTTAATAGCGACAATATGGAAATGGTTTTCGTTTACATCTGGATATTGATATATCATATATACATGTGTAACAAACTATCGCATTGAAACAGTATTGGGAAAATAAATGAAAAACCATAAATCAGCATAAAATTATGTTTAACTGCTGAATGTAAAAATAAAATAAACTTCAGGGGGAAAAATCTGCACAATAAATTGAATCGAAATAGTTATCTGTTTTATGGTTTCATTTCCGACCAGATTCAACTTTGTGTAAAAGCATCAAATATCTTATTATAGTATTATCGCATTTTTAACCACATAAAACTTTTATATTTTTGAACAAATTTCCTTTCGTCAGTTATTAATTATGAAAATAATTAATCCATATAATATAAAATTGTTTTTTCGGACTGACTGACTGGCTCATCAACGTTCAGCATATACCCCCAAGGCTAGAAACTAGCAATTTTCACAGTATTAGCCATCCAAGTCATAGACGCTCACGAAGGCAGTGTTTTTCGAAACACGGGGTTGGTGTTTTAAAAGGAGGTTGAGAAATGTCACTCGAGGGTTTTCGGGGTCGCCGATTACGAATCTTGTGTTGGAATTTCAATATTCGTAATGGAAGTCCTAAAGGCGTAACGATTTTTATTTTTCAAAAATTTTGAAGATATTTTTCAGTTTTTTGGTGCGGAAATACTTGTGCAAAAAACTTTAACCCGGCAAAGACGGCTATGCAAGTTGGCTTACTATATAAAATTGAAGGTCCGTATGTCTATCTGGAGTTTACTCAAAAACCTCTCAACTGATTTTGATGCGGAAGGCTACGAGATATTTGTGGCTTTGCTTCATTTTTCTCTTTCTATAGAATCATTTCTCCAGTTTGTTACATTTGACAGCATCACAACTAGACGGCTGGATCAATATGGATAAAAATTTACACGGTAGTGCTTGTTATGCTGAGCCACAATATAAACATCAGTCTGTGTGTAACAAATCGGGACCCTTCTGGTCCCCCTTGTCAGTTATCATCAAAATCGCTAAAAGGATTTGGAAACAGTTTTCAGTGTTAAGGTGCCGCTCCACATGAGAGTAAATACGCGAGTAACTCTCAAAAACTCTCGAGAGTTACTCGCAGCAGGTTGTCCATTTGAGAGTTAATTTCGGCGATTTTTCTCTTTTCAAGACCAATATCATGATTTTTTTGACATTTTGCTTTGGCGAGTTCTCGAGAGCTACTAGCGAAATTCAAACGTCATTCGTATCTTGCGAGCAACTCCCCGAGAGTTCAGTGGGTTCGTTTCGACTAAAGAGTAGAATCGTTTTTGACAGCTCGCAGAAACTAGCTCGCAGAAACTAGCTCGCAGAAACTAGCTCGCAGAAGTTAGCTCGCAGAAACTAGGTCCGGTATTACACTTGGCTTAAGTAAGCCGGCAACTTTTGGGCTTAATAAGCCAATGTGCTTACATTTGTGGCTTAAATAAGCCAATCCTGTTTGCATATGCTGCACAAGTTTACATGTGCGTGTGTGGACTCAATCCATTGAAATTGCTGTTGCTCATATACTTCCCGAGATCTTTACCTGCTGATGATCAGAATAGAAATGATTTCTGCCTACTACTTTTCCCAAACCGGTTCACACGCTTTGCATGTATGCAGATTGTCGATAAGCCATGATTTCGAGTGGCAACTTTTCCCTCCGCAGTCGTTTCTCCCGAAAATCGGCTTAAGTAAGTCCAAAAGTTGCCGTGTGTAATACTGCGCTAGGTCGCGAGTTTTTGCGAGTTTCTGCTAGCAACTCTCAGAGACGTGTCCATTTACGTTTAGCTGCTATCGAGAGGTTCTCGCCGGCATTTACTCTCATGTGGAGCGGTACCTTTAAGCAGGCCGTCAGAAAACTTTCGCCCATTTAAATCTCTTCCTCCCGCATTATACGAAACTCCTCTCCTGATATCTCCTAAACAATTAAATCGCTTTTGATACGATTTTTAGTGTTGGGAAAGTTGTCCGCAAAAAAAAACTTCGCCCACTCAAAACACTTCGTCCACCATTATACGAACCCCCTCTTCTACTATCTTGACTGAATGGATTTTCATACAGTCTCTACTATTAGATAGGTTAGTATTTCACTAAAATCGATCCCGACTAAACTACAAATTACCCCAACCAATCTGTTAGGAATGTCAGGGAATTTCCACAGAGTTGTCTGCAAATAAAATCAATCATAGAGTAGATTGCATTTTCTCAAAAATTTGTAAACTAATCGCTGGACAAGAAAACTACACCACTGTCTTTAGATGATAATTGGAAAAGTTGTGCAATTTTTTGGCACTTCACTTGAAATCAGTGTATCGAACCGAAAAATTTCTTTGACGTGATAAAAATATGATTTTGCATAGTTTTTCTAAACATCAAAATATGTTATTGATTGTTTTTCATATTTGATCGAATTTCTCTTGGCGTGTATGTAAGAGCGATGAAGAATTTTAAACTGCCTTTTAAAGAAAGTTCTCTTGTCGTACATGTAAGAGCCCGAGGATAGCATAAGTTATTGTTCTTTATTTAGAGTTTTGTTTTTCTTGTTAATACACCACAGAATGAGTTTTATATTTTATTACAATACACTGAAAAAGGGAAATTTCAAAAATCTGCTAGACGTAATTTGTGTAAAGTATGATTTGCAATATTTATATTACTAACTGCCATAGCATAAAAACAAGACAAAATAACTTTCGTATACAGACTTGGAAAATTTGATAGAATTATTTATATTAAACTTATTGCAAAAGGATCAGCTACAAAGAGGATGAATCTTTTTGGTTTTGGTTTTGCCTAACACCGTCTGGTATTATTCCTGTCTAGAGAATTTTCTCATATTAAATTATTCAGCGGAAAATCCAGTTTTCTCCTTAAGTAAATATTTCATCGTCTAAATTTTATTTTAACACTCTGGCCAGAATGATAATTCTCTCCCCATGTCTATTTTAAATTTTGATGAAATTCATAAATGAAATTCTAGATATAAATATATATTTGAACCAAGTTGGACAATTTCTCAACGGCTACAGAAAATTGCTAAAAATAAATCAATTTGAATATTAAAATATTAAAAACTGTATGGAATTTTATAACGGCACGTGTTCCTTATAAGATTGGAAATCTTAATCTTGATGGATTTTTCTAATTCGTGAATCTGGTGATAGATTTTTTTTAATTCGACTTTATTGATTTTATACATTAACTGGGCACCAATCATGTATTCCGACGCGTCTCTGTCTTTCGACTTCGACGCAGCTTTTAACTCTTGACTTCGCCATATCTGCAGCTTGAAATTTCGCGAAATCGTCACTAAGAATCGAAACGTGATTCTGACTGTCACTCCAGGAAATTTGAAGCTGCTAATATGGCGAAGAGTTAAAAGCCGCGTCGAAGTCGAAAGACAGAGACGCGTCGGAATACATGATTGGTGCCCTGATGTTCTCTGTTTTTCTTTTTCAAAATAGTATATTTTTTAGAATACATCGATTCAAATCGAAATAAAAGCTTTTAAAATGTGTTGGGCTTTGGGTATTTTAAAACTTAACCTTTTCCATTAAAACTTCAAAACTAACAAAAAAAAATTGCTGTATTTTCTACAAAAGAACTATGAAATGGGTTGCATGTGTACAAAAGTGATAATTGAATAGCATTGAAAATGAAGAGTTAGTTTTATAGTCAACCATTTCGGTAACAATAAAAATTTTCTATGCTATCGAAATATTTAGATAGCATCTGTTGAAAATGTTTTTCCTAGATACTCCTGATCTGGACCTATGGTAATATTTTTGCGCAATAAAATCATATCGTATGTTTTTTTATGTACATAATTTCCTGTCAGACAACATCATCAATATCCGTTTTATTTCCATAAAGAGATGATAAATTCTCAAGCGTATGGCTATTTTTTTTATCGATTTTTATTTTTTCTGACCTTTTTATAACTGGTTACGAGTATGTTCTTCTTCTTTAAGATAAAATTACAGACAAAAGTTTTCAATTATTTTAAGAATAGCTTTCAGATGCAAAATATATTTAATCCATTGTCCATTTTTGTGGTGATTATTTTGATTGTGTTTTTTAATCGAAATAAAAATAATTAATTTCTTTTCTGAAAAATTTTTACTGTTAATAATTACAAAAATCGATTTTTTTTGTGAAAAAGCTTTTATTGAATAAACATACTAAAATATAATGAAAAATTTTCTCTCAATTTATTTTCTATTAGTTGACAAAAAGAAATTTTCAAAAGTTCCAAAATCGATCAACACGAAACCTGCTGGAAAATTATTATTAATACTAATTTATTAGGATTTATGTGAATATAAATACATATTTTTTTTGTATTTTTTTTTACAAATATCTAGACGTTTTCGAAAATCTGTAACCATTCCTAAAACATCGTTTACAGTCTTCACGAATGAAGATGGGTGTCTTTCTTAAAAGCTTTTCCAATTTATCAGCATAATACGTGGCAATTTCTCAAAGTTATTGTTTCAATCAACCTGTTGAAGGAAAGCGATGGAAATTTTTTTTTAGTTTTCCCTCGTTTCGATATACCGTTTTTCACTGAAAATACAAGCCGTTCCTCATGCCGATAAAAGTGTTATCTTCTCAAAACTGGATCCAGCACGACATCCTATTATTCACCTCCTTTATTTGCGATTAATACCGGAAAGACTGCTGTGACGTTGAAGAATGCTCGTCTCTATATCCCTCTAACCCGCTTATGCACAACCGTTTAAAATGAAGACGAAGACAAAAAAAAGTTCCTGGTAAAAAAGGAGAACAAAATATTTTTTACCTACTTTTTCTGCCCTGAATTTAAATAAGAAAGTCTTAAGCACACAATTTCAAATATTTACTCTAGTGATCAAGTAAGGGTGATTCCGACAGCACAGAGGAACTGGCTAAAAGGGTATTATAGGTACTACCCATTGGAATTTCTTTTTGTGTACGGGAAAAACTCATCTCCAACTTATTAAGATGTAATCTGTTTTATGGAATTCCCCACTTTAAAAAGGAAAATATTTGAAATACGGTTTATTTTTGGATGACTAGTGAACCCCGACTGAAGGTCAAATTCACGATTGCGCCACAATAGCCGGGAGATATATGAAATGGCTTCGAATTCGAGATGTCGTCGATTTTCCAGGAAAAAGATTTGAACTGTGCAAAGTGGAAAACATTTTGGAAAATCGAAATCGGTACAAGACGGTTAACGGGTCAATGTTGTTGAAAGGTTGTCATTTTGGTATTTGAAGAAAAACCAATTTTTTTTCTCTAAGTAGACCTTAGTATTGTCTACTGCTATACGAGTTCCTTCTGAGTATTTGGGTCTAATGGAGTTTTGTGTATTCAAAGGGAAATTTCCAGAAAATATAGCTTAGGACTTTTCCTTCATAGAATTTTTACATTTTCATTACAAAGCGAAAGTCTAAAAGTATTGTGTAAAACCCAGGTAATTTAAGGTAAAATAATTAATTTTAAGAGTTTTTTTTTCAATTGTGGAATTTGAGGACGTGGAAAAGTAATTCCATCAGATTTGTGTACTGATTTAATTACGTGTATATAATGTACAGGGTGCGCCATCTGTTCCTCCGGTATGTAAACATTCAATAACTTCGCCATTTGTCAACCGATTTGCTTTCCTAGACACGTTTTGGAAACGTCAAACCAGTACAATTTTAACCATGAACCGCTTCACACCGAAAGAACGCGCCGAAATAGTGACGATGTACATTGAAAATAGTCGTTCATTTTAGATGCAAGTTTTAATGACCGACGAGGCACATTTCACTATCTCTGGCGGTGTTAATAAACAAAATTGCCGCATTTGGGCGACAGAAAATCCTCACGAGATTCATGAAATACCATTGCATGATCGAAAAGTGACTGTTTGGGCCGGCGTGTGCGCAAAAACCATCATTGGGCCATTTTTCTTCAATGAAGGTGAAACAGTTAATGGTAATCGATATCGGTGGATGTTGGCACATTTTGTGTGTCCGAAAATGTGTGAAAAAGGTCTTTCTGACTTCTGGTTTCAGCAAGACGGGGCGCCATGCCACACAGCGGACCAAACAATACGGTTTTTGCAACAAAAATTCCCTAGACGTGTGATATCGAAAAGAGGCGATATTGACTGGCCACCAAAATCCCCTGATTTAACCCCCCCAGACTTCTTTTTGTGGGGTTATTTGAAGAGTAAAGTTTACGCCAGCAACCTGAAGACCATTGACGAGCTCAAGACCAATATTCGTGCCGAAATAGCTGCCATACCGACGGAGATGCTCGAAGAAGTGATGGAAAATGCCCGAAAAGAGCACAGTTTGCGGTGGCCAATAAAGGTGGTCATTTGATCGATGTTGTTTTCAAAAAGTAGTCCACATAAATTGTAAAGGATTGAACTAAATAAAAAAACACAATTTTTTGCAATCTATTGTTTCTTTCAAAAGTTATTCAACATTCGCATACCGGAGGAACAGATGGCGCACCCTGTACATAACTAATCTCCAATTGTAGGTGTAATTTATGTATTTAATGTAACAATAGATAAAAATATTTTTGAACATAGAAAAAAATGCTGAAACTTGAAAAATTTTAATGAGGGTTCATTTAAGTCTTAAGCTCCTTCCATAATTTAAAAGTAAATTATTTCATTTGTAATTCCTTTGATTTGTTTTCCTAAAAGTTTTTTTTTTGTTTACAATAATTTAATTGTTTCACTTAATTTGAAGTTTTATGTCACATTACCGTTAAAAATTCATCTGCCACCAACTCATACATAAGTTGTGCCCAAGAATAAAAAAAAAATATAATAATTCAGAGAAATGCCGCTCTTTGAAAAATTTAAATGCAACCCAGTTTTCTATGATGACGATGCATTCTAATTCATGTCTGCAGTTATGTACATTGGGACAGAAGGAAAAATGTATATTTCCTGTATTAATACGGAAACATGGAAATATGGGTTCGGCTGGAAACATGCGGTTTCACTCATAACGAATGTTGAACCAATAATGGACATATTTACATCCTATTTCATATCAAGTTGAGTTCATTCTAGTTTTGTTCTAGTTGAGTTGAGTTGAGTTTAGTTGACACATTTCACACTTTGTAGATATGGGTTAGACGTGTGTCGTTTCATAAATGTTGCAATAAATGTAAATATTGCTTGAATTGCTTCCGGGCACAAGTACATCATCACATTGAGAGTGGATATTGTATCTAAAACTCCTTTCATGAATTGCATGACCAACTTTCGAATCGTGACATATTTATATAGCTATGATAATTGTTTCTATTGAGAGATTCTCGAAATTGACATTTTAGTTAGAAATTATACTTTCTAAAGAGATTCGAGATTTAGTTCGATGACTAGTAATGGTATAAATTTTCTTCCCCCTTCCTCATGCAAACAAAATAATGTTTTGTGATTTGTTTGAAAATGGCGCAATGTCTCGAAAAAAAAATCTGAGCGAAAAAGTGTTTAAAATATGATTTTACATAACTCTCTCATAAATAAAAATTGGAACGCCGCATAGCTTCACCCTTTTCTCATACAAGTTAAAAAGTTTTTTGCAATCTGCACTAAAACAATTTGTCATTTTGGAAAAATGAGAAAGAAACATTGTCAGTGGTCAATCGTCAAATACTCTATTTGTGGATGGACAAAATTTTTATTAACAAAAATCCATTTTTGTGGGATAGAGGGAAGGATTGTTCCGGTTGGATTTTAACATATTGACTGCCATGGCTATCATTTTTGATAGCCAGGTCTACATTCTGCATGTATACATTTTACATACATACATTCATACATACATACGTAAATACATAAATTCTACATATATTCTACAGGCCTACATATATTGGCACTTCTTTTAAAAATTTGCAAAATTGGTTCGGCAGTCAACGTGTTAATGTATGGAACAGTTATATCGGGTATTATTTCAATAAGGACATAACAATTTTGTATTTAAATAAAACACAGAATAATTGAGATATCGGGCTGAAATTTATTCCAGGTGTAGTGGACCTGTTACATTTAAGTATGAAATTCGATGTCGTTTATATGGCCACCGTGAGCATTGCACTGATTGATTCTTTGGAGCCAATTTTCCACCACTCTTCCACACATATCGGCAAGAACGTTGGCAATTTCGCGTTCGATATTGTTCCTGAACTTCTCTAACGTTGTTGGCTTGGTGGCATAAACCAACGACTTAACATAATCCCATAAAAAGAAATCCAACGGCATTAAATCGCATGAGCGAGGTGGCCATTCGACCGGACCATTTCTCGAGATTACACGATTGCGACCACCGACTCAGAATTTCGGTAGTAAGTTTTAATAATTTCCAAACGTTGCTCGTTCGTGAACTTCACCATGATAAAAATGTAAACCTTGACTGACGTTTTAGCAGTTTTAGGGTGCGTTTTTATTAAAATACAAAATTGCTATGTCCTTGTTGAAAGACTCTTTATATTCTACTGTGCACCTGTGCACCTGTTCTACTGTTTCGAGAAAATAGGAAAAAATTATTCCATTTGTATGGGAGAGCCAGGAAGCAGTGGTCCGATTGGATTTTCATGTATGGATAAGTTATGTAAAATCCAATGTTAAACCTAAAGGCGCCTCCACACGTTCAATGTTACTTGACAATTTTACTTGAATGACTCATGTTTCAGTAACATTGATCGTTTGGATGCTCCTTAAGAACAGCTAAAATTACATCGTCAAATACTCTATATGATGACCGACAAAATGTTTATTTGGAAAAATCCATTTGTATAGGAAAGGGAAAAACAGTGGTCCGATTGGATTTTCATGTATGGATAAGTTATGTAAAATCCAATGTTAAATCTAAGAACGGCTAAAATTACATCGTCAAATACTCTATATGATGACCGACAAAATGTTTATTTGAAAAAATCCATTTGTATAGGAGAGGGGGAAAGCAGTGGTTCGATCGGATTTCGGTGTATGGATAAATTATGTAAAAGGATAGAATTTTCACGTCTGGTATCTTAAAAAAAACCCATTGGCAAAGTTTGACAAATTTCTAATACACCAGAGTTTTTGTGGAAAATTTCTTCCAAAAAAACCTATAGGGAAGCTAATTTAATTTTGGTAGAATTAGAACCACTTAACTCCTGATAATTTCTTTGGATTTTAAAAATTATTGAGTGAAATTGACTGTAAAAGCATTCAATTTACATGACATTCAATGAGTTGTTAAATGAAGAACTCAAGGGTGATATATTCAAATCACGGGAATTAAAGGATTACAAAACTTCCAACTAAGGCATATCCTTGCAATCTGACTAAGGATGCATCTGGAATCCGCTTTGAGACGATGGAATTTCGGAAAAATGAACCAATAAAAAAATGGCGAATTGATTTCGATCTGTTGATGGTGTCGATAATATACGTTAAAAGACATCCGCATAGATAGGTAAAATGTACTTTTTAGCGGGTGATGGTGATATATGGATGGATAGGTAGGTACTCAAGCCTTACGAATATATATGGTGGCATACATCCATAATCCGCTATACGGATTTAATTTATATGGTAATTCAGGATATCCATTTACTGAGTCAGTGCCTGACTCCAGTGATTCCTGATGGTTGCTAGCATATGGAACGCGGTGGGATTTCATGCGCGCAACGCAGCGCGGTGTGACGAACATGGAATCGGTTACTAGACCTATTGCCAGTATTTTGCAGCTATGTCCCTGCGGATGGCAGCAACGTGTCCGGAATCAGTAATTCCATCATGAGGAGTCCTCCACGGCAATCCTGTACTAGAATTACCATGGGAAATAAGACATCCACGACGGCAAAGTATACCAGCCAGAAAGTCCTGATGATGACGATGGTTGGTGCTGTTGGTGGCATTAGCAGTCAACTTGTTGAATTTTTTCAAATCGAAAGTTGGAAAGCGCCCGAATGCGATGGTGTGTATAAATGTTGGTATAGTTAGTAGTCCCGAATCCCGGTTTGGTCCCTGTTGATGCTCTTCCTGTGACAATGTCACAATCCCCGCAGTCATATATACAGCAAAGTGGATCTCAGATAGTATATAGGTGGTGGCAATTGGGCGATGTTTCTGATGCTGATGCTGATGCTGATGCTCATGCGAAGGATTTCTTTCGTCGATGATCCTTTCGTTTCGATCCAAGGGCATGGAGGTTATTCAAGTGGCAACCCTTTGGCCCAGTGCTCTTCTTTGGTACTAAGCAACAATGTTTTCGGTTCGATGATAGATCGAATTGACTGCATTTGAAATGGAAAGAATGAAGAAAAAAATTTAATAGAATTTCAAAGAATATAATAATGTTGTTTGCTAGAAATTTGTTGTTCATGCTTCGCAGATACCATTTAATAATTTGAAATTTAATATGATTAGGTGGTATGTGTGTTAATAAAAAATCATTTGTATATTTTGTTGTCTACTTTTGGAGAGAAAAAATATAAATAATCTTATTTGTTGGTATTGTAAACTTATTTTGTTTGGTAAATCTGGGTAAAAAGCATGATTTCTCAGGAAATCACAAACTGTTTTATATTTTCACCTTCCTGTTTTACCTATCTTACGTTACAATCTTTATTCTCCTTCTAAGATTAATGAAATTCCATCCAACCAATTTGTAATTACCAGAGGCCGGAAGTTCATGCATTTAAATAGTGCTAAATATGCTCATACACTTGTAGTTATAAAGTAAGAAGATTTTTTTTATAGTTCCAGCTAGAGCTTAGGGGAAGACCATTTAATGCCAAAGCTCAGCTCAGGATGGTCGGAAGGACAAAAGGAGATGTCGGTTTATGTTCTCCTTGAACTTCTGTGGGTTATAGTCCGGGGGGAACACATCCGATGGTAAATCGTTCCAAAGTCTTGTTGTTCGCTTGTTATTTGCATTAAATTTTAAGTTTCTACCTCGATTAGATCCCGAGTTTTTCCGTACTTTTTTTATAAACATTTTTACGACGTGTTCTTAGATTTTTTTATACAAAAATGCAGTAGAAAATTTTCACGACTCGTATCTTAAAAAAATCCATTGACAAATTTTTTTTTGAATGTGATTTGCCTTTTGATAAAATTTAGATAATCGGTAAATTTCAAGTTTTTACCTCGATTAGTTCCCGAGTTTTTCATTAATTTTATGTTATACCCAATTTTTTATTATATCACGGAAAGAAATCATTTTTGATACAGCCATCATATTATAATTAGTATCGGGTCTTTCAACAAGGACATAACAATTTTGTATTTAAATAAAACACAGAATAATTGTGATATCGGGCTGAAATTTATTCCAGGTGTAGTGGACATGTTACATTTAAGTATGAAATTTGATGTCGTTCATATGGCCATCGCGAGCATTGCACTGATTGATTCTTTGGAGCCAATTTTCTTCCACACATATCGGCCGGAACGTTGGCAGTTTCGTGTTCGATATTGTTCCTGAGCTCCTCTAACGTTGTTGGCTTGTTGGCATAAACCAACGACTTAACACAACCCCATAAAAAGAAATCCAACAGCGTTAAATCGCATGAGCGAGGTGGTGGCCATTCAACCGGACCATTTCTCGAGATTACACGATTGCGACCACCGACTCAGAATTTCGATAGTAAGTTTTAATAATTTCCAAACGTTGCTCGTTCGTGAACTTCACCATGATAAAAATGTAAACCTTGACTGACGTTTTAGCATTGCCAGATCATACAAAAAGTTGTAGGGTGCGTTTTTATTAAAATACAAAATTGTTATGTCCTTGTTGAAAGACCCTTTATAAATTCACAAAAAAAAAACAGAAAAATTTCCAGAAATTTTTTTTTTTTTTTCAAAAAATTTTTTTTTAGAGAATTTCTTGTGGAATTTTTTCTCACTGGCAGAGTTTGAGTTTAATTTTATCATTATTTTTCTATTTAAATTTTGATATTACTTTTACAAAAAAATTTAATACGAAAATTTAATAATGTAAAGTTTAGATACAATCTGAAATGCATAGCACGGATAAATGCAAGTAAAGGCTTTCCTCCATTACCATGACTTCTGTAACTGCAAAAAAATGCAGGAAACTAGAGCAAGATAGACTTATGTAGATCTAAAAAGGAATAACTGAATACAAGTTAAACGCTATCCCTTCCAGTTTTACAATTTTATAGCAATCATATCAAACCTTATGCTATGAATATAATGTTCAAATTGGCATGGCAACAAAGCTTTTGACTATGCATGCGAAGGAGAAAAATGACATCACGCTATAATAACAGTTTGAATGTGTCCGTGCTTACTATTCACTTACAGGGACAATGTGTGATTGTAGTAGAAATCGCCATAAAATCGCCTAAAAAACAGGGGAAATTATTCTTACAGTTGCCGACAAATTTTTGCAGTTGATTCTTATCTCCCTTTCTCGTCAATGTATCTTCACATAAATGTGTCTCTATTTTTTTGCAGTTGCCGAAGTCATGGTAATGGAGGACGGCCTTAAATTGCACAAAAATCGTCATATATTTAAAAATGATAAATATTAATTATTTTATGATTGGGAATCGGGAATACACCTAAAATCGTTAATTTCAATGACAAAAATAGCCAATTTAACCACAAAATAGTAGATTTCACTACTAAGTAGATAAATTTGTTACAAAAATAGCCAATTTTGAGTATTTTTGTACTTTCAGTTACTATTATAGTTATATTCCAGATTTCCCATTATAAAAGAGTTAGAATATGTGCTGTGTTAACAAACATGCAGAAGATTTTCAATACTAACGCAAAATTCTGTTACGCTCGAGAGGCTCGGTCGGTGGGAGTTCAGGTTGACACGGAGGTATTTTTTTAAATTTCCACATAAAATGTAATTTAAATATTAGCTTGCAGTATACTAAAAATATACCGCAATATCAAAAAATTATAAAATTTTATAAATTCAGCTAAGATTTTTAAAAAACCCACCTGAAATAAAATTTATCTTGAATCTATTGCTCAATATTGATAACATCAACATCAAAGTAGAATATTTACATGATTTGTCGCGTTAAAAGGACTAAATTTTTCTGACACGTTTAAAAATTCTCTCCCAGGAAAATAGACTTCCTTTCTTTGGTTTACTCTTCGCTTAAAATCCGAGAAGTATACGCAAACATTTCCATTGAGATGTTGGGAAAATTTCATTCGCATGGAAATGGGGAAATAAATTCCTGGGAAAGTCACTGGAAATTTGTTTTGGTTCACTTGGAATCTCTCCACAGTCCTGCGCATTTCTACGTCCATATTAAAGAAGCAATGTTTAGGAAATTTTGTAAGATTTTTAGATGACTGAACTTTACTAATAAGCAAAACAAAAAAGAGAGAAAACATAAAAAAAAACAATTGAAAGAAGCGATTGAGTTCTTGTCAAGGCAATTCCGTCTGTATCCTGCGGGTTAGAAGGACTTCTACTCCTTTTTGAAACAAAACAAAGGAAAAGGAAATGAGTTTTCCTAGAACTTTTACGTATCATTGTCTTCGGCACATATAGTAGGATTTTATCAAATCAAATTGTATTTTTGTTGGAAATTAAAGATTTGCAGAGAAACTGGATGTAAAGTAATACGCAGAAATATTATTTGAATTTCCATAAAAAAACAGTATTGCAACACTCAAAAGTAGGTCATATCGACAAAATACACGTTTATGTAATAAAGGTGATATTAAATACCAGCTAACAAAACTCTCGTTGTTGGATTCACAAAAAAAATTTCCCACTTGTGAACTTTTTTTTTAATAAAATATTTTTATCTTGAAAACTAATTATTTATTTAATAAATTGGTATAGGAGAGAATGGGCAACCTATATACCTTTTTTATTGAGTTATACCTTTTTTTTGTTATTACTAAAAACATCGGAAATGAGGGATGTTTAAAATCTTTTGTGCTTTAATATTGTAAGACATGAATTGATAAATCTTAGGAAAACATATACTTGTTATAAAAGTACTAAAAACCTATAAAAGGCTCAAGTCTCCCCATATAATGGGATAAAGCATTTTGTTTGCATGTGCTCTTTACTCATGATCATTTACACCAATTTGATTTTTGTTATTCGCCTTGCACGCAAGCCTTGAATTAAGCCTTTGAACTTTCAACAGGAAAAACACTAAATAAACACATTTATAGCATGGCTAGGCTATAGATTATAATATTTGTAAAAATCCTATATAATACAATATCATGGTTAGGTGCTTATATTGAATCAGCAATATGTATTATCATTTTTGTGGAACGAATCCGTTTTAGATTGTTCGTGTTTTTCGATGGTATTTTAACTTTTTGCAAATGAAATTCGATACCGAATAAGTTTTAGAGGTGAAAGTAATTTGCGATCGGCGAGAAAAACTTATTTCCGTGCAAGAATTCTTTCTTAAGTGCCCAATAAAATTGTGTGAGTGACCATTGGATAACGTGTTTATGGTATAAGTGTTTCTAATTGCTGCCTAGCAAAAAAAAATGGAATTCTTGGAATAATATCCCTCAGAGTCACGATAATTTGGTTTATGAACATCGCGTGGCGTGTAATGTTATCATAGAATTTTTACTTTTCTCTCTGTAGAAAGAAAGTATTGTATTTATGACTGATACCGACTCGAGAACGGGGGCAAACAGAAAATCAGTATGAAATACGTTTCAGGCAAAATTATAAGGATGTCCGTCTGTCGGTCTGTCTTTCTTTCCTTTGTACACATCTTAAATAACTCAAGAAATAACTCAAGAAGGTTCTCAATTCGACCTGAATGTCTGCTTTTTAATGTGTGTTCACGCCTAACTTTTTACTGGGTTGACCGATTTTGGTCGTCCCAAAGAGAAAGTTGTGGAGAAAGTTCCTGGTTGGGCCCCGCTGCAAATCTCTCTTCCGTGGCGCTATGCTTTCATACCCCCTCGCCTGCTAGATTCTACATTGCTTGAGATATCGAGCTGAAATTTTATGTGTTGTGTTCAGTACAATGCCAGGAAGGATATTTTACATACTTTCCCCCTGTTGACCCACCCCCTCAAATCCCATCTCCCGCTCTAAATCGTTTGAGATATCAAGTTGAAATTTTTTGCGTTGTGTTCAATACAACACAAGGAAGGTTCTTTTATATATTTCCCCGTGTTAACCTATTTAGACCTTTTCATAAAAATCCAGTGGCATAACTGAGGGGATCATACGCCCGCAATGCGGTGGGCCATTGATGAGGATATGGGGCCCCTGGGGGGGCAGCCTAGTTCAGTGTTAAAAACACGCGAATACACACACAAAATTGTACAAACAGCTCTTGGTAAAAAAAGTCAAATCTACTGTAACGAACAATCAATTCTCGTTCCGGATTAACGAAGAAAAAACTCATCTCAGAAATACACAAGTATGTAAAAGACAGAAATTAAACGTTCCTGAAGCACACCAATGTAAAAGTGTTCGTTTATCAGATCATTTAAATATAACATTCGGAATATGGGAACTATAGGGAGGAATTTGATTATAAAAGTTACGAAACCTAAAAATTTCTGCTTCCAGGGTGTTTTTCTTAAAAAAAATGTACTGTCAATAAATATTTACTACACCATTAAATATTTTTTCAATTTAACACATATATACGTATACTATTAATGCACATTTGTTATAACAAGTATTTTTTCTTTTTAGTGCTTCTTTTTCCTTTTTCATTATTTTTTTAAAGTCGGTTTTATTTTTTGCTTTAAATTTTTTTGTACAAGTATTCCGAAGAAATTCAAAAGGTAGACCATGGTTTCACTTTTAAATTTATTCAATTTAGTTTTTTTTTCGTTTGATAGCCACGAAAAAAAAATACTGGTAATATAATTTATTTTCGCAAGGTGCAATATTACTTTTGAAAGTGTGAACTAGCTTAAATTTTATTAGAAAAAATCCGCGCTGAATTTTTTTGAAATTTTTACCAAAAATTCGATTTTTAATGTAAAGTCGCGTGAATTTTATTGTGTTGATTTATTCTCCAGACTTGCTTCAGGAATAATCTTCTGGACTTTTGCTTACAAAAAATATTTATTGGTTTTTTTAATCTCTCCTAATAAGTTGGTTTAACACCGAAAAAGTGTTAAAAATTAACATCCACAGGGAACTGTTGCGAACTCTTTAGGTCGGAAGTCGATTTACTCCGAAAGGTGATAGACTTCTGTTTCATTGCGCGATCGACTCCGTTTTTTCAAGTGTATAGAAATTGAAAAAAATACTAGTATTAAGATTTTTTCGCAAGGTTTTATAAGATCAAATATTATTTGTTTGATTTTGTCAAAACTATATTAATTTTGGAAATGAAGAAAGTACAATGGTAATGCAGTCCTTATTTTAAGCATTTTCCTGATAAATATATTCACTTTAAAGCCATATTTTTTGAAAATTTAATGAAATTTTCTCAATTTTCATAAAATATATATTTTCAATAGAATTGAAACCATTCTGAAGCATTTTCCAGTTATTACCCTTACAGTAAAAATTCATAGATATTTTTTTTTAAAACCATCATTTTTCAAGCACATTTTAATATAGGTATTGTGTAAAAGCTTTATCTTAAGATAATTTTATTGAGCACAAAGTTGAATTAGGGATAAAAGGTGCCCATGAAGCGTGAATTTCGTTTTAAACGAATTAAAATTTTATGCGAATTTCCTTTTTTTTATCGATTTTAATGTCGCTGCATTGGTACTTCATTAGAACACAGCAAAAGAAAAAAGAATTTAAAAAAAAAATCTAAGGGATATAAAGTCTTCTTTTATATATCTTCAAGTCATCAAATTATGTTGGAACAATTTGCGAAGAATATTCAGAATGAGGTACTAAAAATAGAAGGATAAAAAAAATCCCAAGAAGAATCGGGACTACAATTTAATGTGCAATGATAAAATTTAACAAAAAGTCCTTCTCCCTGTATACATAGAGATTTTGATGTGAATTTATGATAAAAGGTGAATGACTTAATTTTAAGAGAGTTGAAGAAAGTTGATAGGACTTTGAATTTTCTTTCTCACATAGTTTTTTTTTTCTGGAAATTTCTCGCATAATATCTAACATTGTTAATGGGTGTAAAATTGTTTTATTGATGAATACAAATTTATTTCCTTAGATATACCAAAATGATTTGAGCAATTTTCTAAGTGTCGAAAGAGGCTCGGTTTATTGCCGTTTTATGTTCAAAAACAAAGCTGTTATTAGCATCTTATTGATTAGTATTTCAGGAGATGAGTAATTCTGTCACAATGTTGATAATTTCATGGCTTAATTAACATAATAAGTCATTTTAACTTCATAAAATTACAAAATTTATTGTTTACGATTTTTTATATTTCTTAAGTGTGGTAAATTGTATTAAAACTTTTTAACAACGTACTTAAAAACTTCATCGATTCAATAAACGCGTTCTCCAACAATTTAATTGAGCAAACTTATATCTGTAGCTCGTTATTCGCATAATCCTTCGCATGTTGACAGAGTTTTTTTTATTATAATGATGTTGTACTGATTCACGAATGTTATTTAAGATTTTTGTTCTGAATAATAGCACTTTCATTTTCGTCACAGACCCCCTAGACGACATCCACCCGTCTCTTGTCCTCCTCGGGGTACGCCACTGCCACCAAGGTTAAAATGTTCTACATAATCAAATACCAAACTAAGATTTTAGAGATTTGACTTAACTATACGTTTATTCATGGAGTGGGAAGAGCATAAAATGTTGAGGTGGTTTTTGCCCGGGCCCTGATTTTAATAATTTTGTCGCATTAACACGTTGGCTACCAACCAAAAAAACGCTTACTCCGCTAGTATACACTGGGGAAAAACGCAAAAATCATTTCTGTACCTACTTTGTGAGTCACCGGTGACTCAAACTCTTATTTCACTTTTGCACACTGTGAGGCACCGGTGAACATCGAAACTATAGGAATGTATAGTAAGCCCAATTTAACGACTGCACTGAACCATGGAACTTGAGAAACTGACGGTAATGACAATAGTGTGTGTACACCGGTGACTCACATGGTAGCCAACGTGTGTTTAAAAAATTTAGCCTGCGGCGCACATTTCTTAATTGTTTTTCGTCAAAATTCCTTGCTTTGTTGGTGCAGCCATTAGCCCTTCACGCTAATCTTGTCACGAACTGCCCAAAATAAATATAGACACCTTAAATTTAATGAATATCAAATCAAAAAATTTCCATTCAGATCTCAAAAAATTTCCGTTTTGATTGATCTGAAAGAATAGGTGAAAGAACCGACTTCTGCACAAAAAAAAACAAATTTTTTAAAGATCTATACTAGAGCTATACATAGAAAAAATAATTAAATTATGGAACTGACTTTTTAATCACAAGACTTTTGAAATTCATGTACTTACCGATTCCAGTTAATCAATCATACAAGAAATATTAAAATTTCCCAAAAATGTGCGTATTTTTCAAGAAAAATTGTGTCTAATTTTTCTAATTAAAAAATTTTTTTTTGGGGATTTAAAATTGTTTTCACACGCATCGCTTGTATAAGTATCTTTGGCGTCATATGTAGATTATGTAAAGTATTTAAACTGTCGGTTCTACAGTTTTTTTGTTTTCTATTCCTACAACAGTCATCCACAGTAACGTATTCGGCAGATGGTACGACATTGATTGATGTCTGACAGGATACAAGTAGATGAAAATTCTGTTTAAATCAATTGTGATAAATTGGGAACATGCTTTAAGTGCAAATTCTCGTACGAAATAAGCCAGCCGATGATAGAAGCATCCTCAGTCGTATATAAAGCATACAAGTATGATTCAAATATCTACATATTATATTCAAAGTAAGTATGAACTCGAGTGATTACCATTGTAAACCAGAAAACTTGAAGAAAATTCTGAGAAAAGTCTGTCATTTAATGTTATCGTGTTTGACACACTGATATTAACGAAAGGGTGAAACATTATTTCTTGAAATATTTGTGATAAAACTCAATATAATATTCAAAATCATTCAGATTTGTGATATTTGACAATCTATCTGTATTATTAGAGTAGCAAAATGATGGCGTTTTTCAGATTTGTGGTAAAAATTGAGTGAAAAAAATGCCATCTAGTCGAAAATTCCCCATAATTCGTTAAATATAAAGAATAATATCAAGAAACGTTACTAACATCATTCGTTGGAAATTTATAATAAGCAATTTCGCATACTTCGCGTTAAATTAATTTTTGTATTAGAAATTCCCAGAAAATTCAGAAATGATTTTTAAAAAAATCGAGGAAAAGCGTTATCCTTTCCATTTCAGCACCAGATCAGGGACTTTGAAAGACTCTGGGAGAAATTTTTCAGCCATCCAACTGCCAGAATTTGTGCTATAATCAATGTTTCAAAAAACCGAACCACTTATCCAGATCCAGATCCCATTCTTACCGAAAAACCATGCCCTAGTGGATGCCTACGTGATGGAACATAATGTGAAAATTTCAGGTTTCTAGCTCCACTGGAGTGGTATTCCGTAAATTGATTCAAGCGTTTGTTTCGAGTTAGAAGAAAAAGTGGTATTTGCTATCTCGGTTTCTCTCTGTCATTTATTTCGGTCAAAACAGAGACAGCGAATACTTCTTGTTCTTCTAACTCGAAACAAACGCTTGAATCAAGTTACGGAATACCACTCCTGGTTTGGGCTGAGCGTTGATGATTCAGTCAATCAGGTGAATTCTTTTTATAAATTCATTAGGGGCTTCGCCCTTCACCCTTGACCACTTCGCGGTTTTTTAAAATTGAATTTCCAATTCCAAAAAATAAATACCCATAGCAACCACTCCAGCCGTAGCAGCCATGAGCTTTACTGCCAACAGCACAATTAAGTGAAAATAGCAAAAGAAAGACAAAATGCGATCAACAAAACGAACAGATTTATCGGACTTTTACTGTGAAGTATTGCAAAAAATCGTTATGCCTTCAGAACCTCCCGTTCCGAATTTTAACCTTTTAACACCAGATTCGTGATCAGCGACCCCAAAAACCCCCGAGTGAAACTTTTCTGCATCCTTTTGAGCAGGATTCATGGCGAAAATCACGGTTTAAAAACACCCAGACCCCCTTTACCCCCCGTTCACCCCCTTAGGGATAAAATTTCGGAAAACCCCGCCTTAGTGAGCGCCTACGCGATGGTTTGGACATGTTCTGAAAGTTTCAAGTCTCTAGCTTCAAAGGTTTGGGCTGGGCGTTGATGAGTCAGTCACTCAGTCACTCAGTCAGGTTAAACGATTTTATATATATAGATTATGGTAAAAATAAATCCTGAGAAACCAAATATGTCAGACTGAAAATTAAATTTTTTTTAGTATGATCGTTTTTAACCGTTATTTTCAAACTTTGTGTATTGTTGCCTCAAAAACTTTTCCTCCGAATTTTTTTTTTATCCTTTTAGTGCTTATGTAACTTTTTCTTAAAAATCGATTCGAAAGTTTAAAAAATTTCGAATCTTACCGAAACGAAAAAAAAATCTTTTGAAATAGCATAAAATGAAGAAAAAATTATATGAATGCGATCACTTTTATTCTATTCGAAAAGAAAATAAATTTAACCTTTATATCCCGAAAGTGTACAATACACCAGAGGACAATATTAAAAAAAAAAATCCAGAAAGATGAAAAAGGAAAAAAAGCAGAACAAGAACTGAAAATGAAAGGAAAAAAATAAAATTTCTTTTAGAGAAAACTCAAGTTCTAATACAATATTATGTCCTCTTTATTTAACATTGTAAAGGATTTTTTTTGAGCGTTTTCTTCCATTTGATTCGCACCTGAAAGCCAAATTTGATTATAAAGGACCTTATCGCGGCCCCTAACGATGAGAGTTTCTTCTTTTGATTTCGCTTGAAACGTGTGCGGAATAAAAGTTATGATAATGATTTCCTTTTCTCTTTCAATGTATTTATCTGTAGTTGTAGTACGTGTGTCCGTACTAATAAAGCAGGGCACTTGGGTGAATTTTTTTTCACGTGCAAAGAAACTTTTAAGCGAGAAAAAAACGAAACTTGCTGAAAAAAAAAACATAAATATCTGTTCATGATGAATTGAATAAAGTGAAATTTTATTTTTTTTTAATGTTTGCGCTATTCATAAGAAGTTAGCTTATAAACTTTTCAAAAAAAAAATTTGGTGAAATTTTTGGTTTGGTATTTTTTTTTACAATACCATAGAATTAATGGTACATATCATAGTCGGGCGTTTTCAATTCCCATTCAATTTCAATTCCCATTCACTTACTGAATGGTATTTGAAATTTTTACTCCATTACCATTCAGTAGTGAATGGTAATGGCCAAAAAATTCAACTCTCCATTCACTGAATGGGAATGTCAATCCATTTCCATTCCCATTCGATTTGAGTTGAGATTTTATGATTTTAAGTGAATGGTAATTCAATTTAGTCAAATGATTTTTTTATATGGAAAAATGCTCGAAATCGATCGAAATGAGGGAAAAGTTAATTTGCCTCAAAACGACAGGACCGATTTTTATGATCCATATCACATTGGATAGAGATCAGTATGGCCTATAGTACTAGATATGAGGCATTCTGGAAAAACC
The DNA here is from genome assembly GCA_964034945.1 of Chrysopilus asiliformis. Taxonomy (NCBI): domain Eukaryota; kingdom Metazoa; phylum Arthropoda; class Insecta; order Diptera; family Rhagionidae; genus Chrysopilus; species Chrysopilus asiliformis. The sequence goes on along the minus strand of OZ035961.1, from coordinate 92,086,855 downwards.
AAAATGGCGGCTGTTAGATGCCATTTTGTCCAAATTACCCCAATAAAGGCCCATCAAGATGGGTATCAAATGAAATAGCTCTGGAAGAAACTTACAAATATCTACATCATGGGTACCAAAAAAGCAAAATGGCGGCTGTTAAACGCCATTTTGTCCAAATTACCCCAATAAAGGCCCATCAAGATGGGTATCAAATGAAAGAGCTCTGGAAGAAACTTACAAATATCTATATCATGGGTACCAAAAAAGCAAAATGGCGGCTGTTAGACGACATTTTGTCCAAATCGCCTCAATAAAGACCCATCAAGATGGGTGTCAAATGAAAGAGCTCTGGAAGAAACTTATAAATATCTATAACATGGTTATCAAAAAAAAAGAAAATGGCGACCAAACACCGTAATAAAGACTTATCAAGATGGGTATCAAATGACAGAGTTTGGGAGGAAACTTATAAATCCCTGTATTTTTTTTTTTTTTAAGAAACAATTGACTTAATTTTTTGTTTTATTCAAATTTGCGTTCATGAAAAATTAGTGATTATGAAAGTAAATTTGAATAAAACAAAAAATTAAGTCAATTGTTTCTTAAAAAAAAAAATACAGGGATTTATAAGTTTCCTCCCAAACTCTGTCATTTGATACCCATCTTGATAAGTCTGTATTACGGTGTTTGGTCGCCATTTTCTTTTTTTTTTGATAACCATGTTATAGATATTTATAAGTTTCTTCCAGAGCTCTTTCATTTGACACCCATCTTGATGGGTCTTTATTGAGGCGATTTGGACAAAATGTCGTCTAACAGCCGCCATTTTGCTTTTTTGGTACCCATGATATAGATATTTGTAAGTTTCTTCCAGAGCTCTTTCATTTCATACCCATCTTGATGGGCCTTTATTGGGGTAATTTGGACAAAATGGCGTTTAACAGCCGCCATTTTGCTTTTTTGGTACCCATGATGTAGATATTTGTAAGTTTCTTCCAAAGCTATTTCATTTGATACCCATCTTGATGGGCCTTTATTGGGGTAATTTGGACAAAATGGCGTCTAACAGCCGCCAATGTGATATGGATCATAAAAATCGGTCCTGTCGTTTTGAGGCAAATTAACTTTTCCCTCATTTCGATCGATTTCGAGCATTTTTCCATATAAAAAAATCATTTGACTAAATTGAATTACCATTCACTTAAAATCATAAAATCTCAACTCAAATCGAATGGGAATGGAAATGGATTGACATTCCCATTCAGTGAATGGAGAGTTGAATTTTTTGGCCATTACCATTCACTACTGAATGGTAATGGAGTAAAAATTTCAAATACCATTCAGTAAGTGAATGGGAATGGAATTTTGAATGCATTCAATTTTGAATTGAATCCGCCCAACTCTGGTACATATAACTAGGAGCCCAACAATTTTTTTTAATTCAATTCTTTAATGTGTTTGGAAAATTAATTTAAAACATTTTTAATTAGTTGCTGTGCAAAAAAAAATGGGCGCCTGAAATTGTGACTTCGAATCCATCTATTTGTTTGGTTTATCATCTACAGATCAACATATACGATGGTCGCGAAAAAAAATCCATGCAAATTTTGAAAGTTAATTTACGAGGTGGTAAACTTACACAGTTCATGCGGTTTACAAGTCATTTCTGCAATTTCATGAATCCCCCTAATATTTTTAATAGATACGTATTAAAATTCCAGTTTTCTTACGCAAATAAAATTGTTTTAGGTACCTTGTACCTAATAAATACTATTATTTTTATATAAAAAATTTCTAACATTTGCAAGGTTTTGCTAGAGTAAAACCGGAAAATGTTAAAATGAGATGAAATCAATCCCACAACTTTGAGCTTAGGGGCTGTTCATAAAATATGCCAAGTTAATTTTCGTATTTCCAGACCCCCACTCTCCCTCTTTTGAGTATGGAATTTAACACCGTTGTTACATTACAGGGGCTATCTAGGGAGTTTTTAATGAACAGTCCCCTAACAAACAACCTTGCTAGTTTGGTCAGATCGACTCTAGTTCCTGAGACAATCAAGAAAACATTTTTGTAACTTTTTTAATCGAAAATTTTGTTTGGTTTTCCAGAACTAGAACGAACCTACTCCAAACCGAGGTCAGATTGAAAATCAACGATATCAATAAAACATAACAAAAGCTATAATTGCCAATCTGGCAATCATTGGAGACCCGTATGGTGATATTCGTATCAAAATTCGAACAGTTGTACCAAAATTCCACTTTGAAGTCAAACTTTTCAATAAGATTTTTTAAATATTATTCTCATCGGATTTTGATGTATGGGAGTTTTATGTAGAATCATATCCTATATAACTTTTGTTCTTGCACTTTTTTGATAAGATGCACCGTTTTTGAGTTATTCGTAAAAATCGTTTTCGTTCGTATGGGGGTACCCCCCTAATAGTCCATTTTTGTCCATTACCGAACTTAGCCTTGCATTTTTCGAAAAACGAATCTGCGTAAAATTTCAAGTCTCTAGCTCAATCCGTGCGCCCGCAATCCGCGCAACAGGCGGACGGACGGACGGACATGCAAAAATTAAATATTTTTATCATTCTAAACACGCACTGGTATAATTCATTTTTGTGTGTGATAACGGGATCTTGGCGTTACAAACGGTAAGGCAAATCGAATGTACCCTTTGGTTTCACCATACGGGTATAAAAATTCTGAATATATGCGATTTGTTGCACAGTGAACACTCAAAATATAAAGATACCTAGCTTGCATACTCATCGTTGCCGGGTTAAGTTTTTTGTATAAGTTTTAGAATATGAATAAAACTGGAAAGAGCTTAAAAACTTTTGAGAAAAATCTTATCCTTGCAGGACTCTCCGTTGCGAATTAGTCTAACACCAGATTCGTGATTAGCGACCCCGAAAACCCCCTAATGCCATTTTTCCCCGGGAAAAATGGGGAAAAGGATATTTGCGTTATCTTTACACGACCTTCCGTTTCGAAATTTGAAATTCTAATACCGGACTCGTGATCACCGACCCCGAAAACCTCCGAGTGAAACAGGATTCATGGCGAAAATCACGGTTTAAAAACACCCAAACCCCCTTTATCCCTCATTTACCCCCTTAGCGATAAAATTTTGGAAAACCCCGCCTTAGTGAGCGCCTATGTGATGGTTGGGACATACTGCGAAAGTTTCAAGTTTCTAGCTTCAGGGTTTGGACTGGGCGTTGATGAGTCAGTCAGTCAATCATTCAGTCAGTCAGTCAGTCAGGTTAAACAATTTTATATATATAGATAAGGAAAATTGCAAGAAATTTTCTTTAAATAAATTTATTAACTATCGGAAATTTCAGAATAAATCTAGGAAATCTTGTATGAATATTGTTTCAATTCGGAGGTTATTCTATGCATTTCAGATTTATTCAGCAAAATTCTAACAAGTTTTTCAGCCAACTTGGTAGCTTAAGTAATTTAAATGAAATATGATTTGGTTTTAATGTATGTATTTATTCCGTAAATTCCGATAGTTGATAAAATGATTTTAAGAAAATCTTTTGTAATTTTCTTTATTATTTCTATCTTTTGAGAGTTCAATGTGCGACAAATCGCATATTTCATAATTTTTATAAATTCTTTTTCTAGTACACCTAATTTAAACATTTGACTACAAATGTACATTAAAGAAATCTAATATTTCATATTCAATTATTGCAAATTCGATGTTTTTATGGCATTTGTGATGCACCTCAAGGTTTGTAAGTATTCAATAATTCAAATCATTTATCATATAAAATTTACATATATTTAACGCTGAATTAGCATAACATTTGGTTTATGATGCGGACTGAATGCAGTCATAACGATTTAATAAATTCCAGTTCCCTCAGGTAAAATCAAGTGGAGCACCTGAAATTATAATATTTTCAGGAAACCTACTTAAAATACAACAAAATATTAAAAGTTCATTCGTATTTTATCTCTCCGCAGCTGTTTTTACCACAATAAATATGAAGATGGAAAAAAAATCGGTACAACAAATAACTATTTTCCAATTATTTCCGCAAGACTTAGTCAAAATAATTGAGAGTTTTTTTTTGTTGACATGGAGATTTGGTAAATGTCCTCCATAAGCGTACAAAAATGTGTATTTTTTATCTCTACATATATAAAATGACAAAAATAACAATACAAAAAGTAGCCATTGTAGTGACAAATAGGAAAATAACCCTCGTTGCGCTTGGGAAAATCCCTAATAAATAAATATTTTCACTTTTCCCAGTTTCAGTTACAACATAAATGGTAGCTAGTAAAACATTCCAATTAATAATATCAATTATCAGTGAAATTAATTAATGCTTATGGCTGTGAAAAATAATTTTCTGTCATTAACAAAAATGGAAAAATTAACGTTTCCAATTTAGCTACCATTTCCAACACTAATTGTAATTATTTATTTTATGCTATGGATATTTGTGTATAATCAAATTATCACCCTTTCCGTGTTCCTGCCCACCCGGTGGGTGGGATATGTTGAAAATGAAAACATGCGATGTTAAAATAATTGTTAACAGCTTTAAATCATACTCTAGTTATAAACCGAAAAATCCCAATTGGATATTTTGTGTATTTTTGCTACAAATAGATTTTACAAAATAAAATAAATATAGTCTGTTTCTATTAGTAAAATCTATTTTGACCAAAATAAATTGATAGGCTTCAATTAGCCCGAAAATTGGAAATTGACAACATATTTGGAGTGGCAATTTTTTAATGTTTTTCAAATAATTTGTTGTTTAAAATAAATAATTAGAAATTTGATGCTTTCATTGTATTTTGATGAAAAAAAATTGCTTGTGATTCAAATTCTGTGTATAAAATAAATTGGATAAATAGTTAATCAGAAAATGAATTAGGTAAGATGGAAAACTATTAAAATTTGGAAGGCCTACCTAATTAAGCTGTGGGTGTGGTGGTATGTTTTAAGCTTATCGAACTTATTTTATTCAAATTCATAATTAAAAACTTCAATTTTATTATCTAACATTACAAACTTTATACTTTTTGTTGCGTTAGTAAAAAAATGACAATTTTCAAGAAAATTATCCTTAGATTTTATCACAATTTTGGGTACTTTAGATTTGATCTTGAGAAAGTGCGTAGAAATAGAACAATTTTCTTCATAGTTAAATTTAATTAACGACTTTGTTTTGTGGTTACATAACAAGAAAAAAATAGACCAATGCAATAAACAAAGCCTATCTTTGTGGGAAGTTATTAACGCGTTTTGCTTTTTTAAATAATGTTTCCTCTTTGATAAAATTATGCAAATTCATTGTTTGTTCATTGTTGTCTGTGTAATAAAGCATTATACATGTAAATGATATTTAATAAGCGACATAATTCAGATAATTTACTTACTTCGCTCTGCTATTATTAGCTGGAGCCATCATTTGCTCTACAAAGAAACGAAAATTGTTTTGGGGTGGCTTTTTTTTCTTTTAGCTGTTGGTTATATTTGAATTCTTCCCTTTCCGTATTGTTATAATATATATTTTTTTTTATTTTCCGCGTAGAAGTAGAACAATATCATATTGAAGTTCTTTTCATAAAAATCCCATTGTGATGTTTTGTAAACAGCATGAAAGTCAATTTGAATATCTTTTGTTATGGCGACGAAGGAATGACTGCCGCTTCCTATCCTCATTTATTCATCTGCCTTTCAGCGAAACATCTTGAGAGATGATACTTTAACTTTCTCAAGATGGCAACAGATGACGATGGTAATGGTTCTTATGATGATTATCGCTTAAATCTTTACGTACTACCAGAACGTGGTGCGAAATAAAACATAACCATTCCATTTAAGGTGTCTGTCAATACCTAATTCAACCATTTCGAAACAATTCCAACAACGAGCAATTTGGTGAAAATCATTTCAATAAAATTATTGAATTTAAATGATTGGAATTTTTGAAATCATGAGAAAAACATATAATTGTGGCATAAACTCTCCGGGCACAGTGACTCAATTATAGTTAATGAATTTAAAAACATCAGAATAGTTACAATTGCTACAAAATAGGTACTCTATGCAGACTCTATGCAGACGAGGGCAAATAAAATTTTTATGAAAAAATCCATTTGGATAGGTGAAGGGGGAAGGTTTGGTCCAATTTAATTTTGATCGATGGAACAGTTATGTAAAATCATATTCTAAATAAATTTTGTCTCCATCGATTTCTCAATACGATAAACCGTTTTCGAGAAAATTGCACAAAACTATTTCATTTGTATAGAAGAGGGGGGAAAAAGTAGTGGACCAATTGAATTTTGAAGTATAGAAGAGTGATGTAAAATCTTATTCTGAACACATTTTCGTTGCATAATTTATTCGATTAAGTTGGCCCTCCATTACCATGACTTTTCCCAACTACAAAAAATAGAGACACATTTATGTGAAGATACCTTGGCGAGAAAGGGAGATAAGAATCAATTGCAAAAATTTGTCGGTAACTGCAAAAATAATTTCTCCTCTTTTTTATGGCGATTTTATGGTTACAGTTGACGGGCTTCAACTTTTTTATGGCGATTTCTACTACAATCACACATTGTCCCTGTAAGTGAATAGTGAGCACAGGCACATCCAAAGTGCTATTATAACGTAGCTGTCATTTTTCATGTAGTTCAAACACACACATGCAGCTGTATAGCTTTATTTCTATGCTAATTTGAACCTTATATTCATAGCATAAGGTTTGATATGATTGCTATAAAATTGTTAAACTGGAAGGAAAAGCGTTTATACTTGTATTCAGTCATTCCTATTTAGATCTATATAAGTCTATCTTGCTCTAGTTTTCTGCATTTGTTTGCAGTTACAGAAGTCATGGTAATGGAGATCCTCCTTAAGGCTAACCGTTTTCGAGAAAAAAATTAAAAAAAACTGTTTCATTTTTATGGGAATGGTTGACACCAACGAAGAGTTAATTGTGGTCATTATACCTGTTTTTAAAAGCTTTTATTTGCCTTCGTATTGCCTTCGCATCTGTCTGCCTGTTTGCTTACTGTTTGTCTGTCGGGGTCAACTCTTGCAATCTAATTTTGACCCACTTTCACTAATCCATTGACTTGAAATTTTGCACACATACGTAAGTTCGATGACAATACAATATATTCCCTACTTCGTCTTCTTAGGAATAACGGAAGGTCCTGTAAGGATAGCGTGATTATCCTTTTCCTAAAATTTTTCGGAAAAAAAATCTCATCTAGGGGTTTTTGGGATCGCTGAATTCAATTCGGGCATTAAAAAATCCGTAAGGATAATAGAAGGATCTGCAAGGATAAAGTGGTTATTCTTTTCCTAAAATTTTCCGGAAAAAAAATTAATCTGGGGGTTACTGGGATCACTGAATCCGATTCTGGCATTAAAAAATTCGGAAGAGTAACGGAAGGTCCTATAAGGAGAACGTGATTATCCTTTTCCTAAAATTTCCCTGGAAAAACCTCATCTTGGGGTTTTCGGGGTTGCTCAATCCGAATATCGAGTCGGTAAGGATAATGGAAAGTCTATTAAGGATGACGTGATTATCCTTTTCCTAAAATTTTAATGGAAAAACCTCATCTTGTGGTTTTTGGGATCGCTGAATTCGATTCTATAGTCAAGAATGATTCAAAAGCAAGGATGTATATTCGTAGACTTTAAAGTATAAACAAGCGTGGCGAAAGACAGACGTTATTTTGGATTTTAAAGTAGGCTACACATCTATCAGTTTTCCATCAGTTTTTGGGAAACTGATGGGAAACTGATGGGGAACTGATTGGTGTGAACGTAAAATCAGACAACTGATGGGCAACTACGAAAAAATTCGTGGGCAAATCAGTTTTTTTTTAAAAACGGATGGCCAACTGATAGGTGTGAACCTTCGCGTCAGTCGCGTCAATCGTACCGCATTAGAACAGAACCAAATTTAATTTTTTGATGTTAATGCAATAACGATGCATAAACACGCTCTGTCTCGATTATGCACCCGCATTTTTTTAAATCTGCAATCAAAATGAATGGATACTTTTCACAAAAAACTGTCACTTGCAACTGATAGATGTGAACGCATAACTAGATGTAAAAAACTTATCGAAAACTGACAAGTGCCGTAACAGTCGCGACTGATCGAAAACTGATAGATGTGTAGCCTACTTTAGTCATACTTATCAAATACAAAATGACTAAAAAGGATAAAATAAATGGCACACAGCGCTCAAAAAAATAATTTTTCCTTTTTAGTACATTTTATTAAATAAAAATATAAATTTCGAATTCTTAAAATGGGGGCTTTTTAAATATGTCAATGTTTTCTACTCAATTGTGACTCTATGAATTTATCTTTGTTTTCATTTACAAACTCATGTAGGAGTACATTTCTGTGTCCACACTTAGATGTCAAAATCAACTTCAAAATTTTGTATTTAGAATTGGTCAGTACATGCGTATGGAGTTACCGATTTAATTAAACTAAAATGCGGGAGTTGAAGGGGAGCAATTTTGTGATAACTTTAATTAATCCACCAACGTATATTACTAAAAGGCTTTGTATGCACATAAGGACATAAATATCAATGGAATTAGACGAAAGTTTATATCCTATTTAGTTGAGAATTTATTGGTTTCCAACTGTGACGTTTATTGGACTAAGTGCTGAGCTGAAAAGGAAGAATCTAATAAAAGTCAACGGGAATCCTTAATGGATGCTTTTTGGAAAAGAAGAAAAAAGAAAGAATGAAATTAACAAGTAAAGGTAAATAAAGCAAATGTTGTGAAGACAATATTACCTCTTTCTAAAATTGTATTACAACGAATGAACATACAGGGAGTACGCCTTACTTCGAGTGTACGCTTTATGAAAATATCCAAACTGTTTTTGCGACATCAACATCTTCAGATTCTTTATAAAAAGAATTTCATCTTTGGGTAAAGTTTATATGACAGAAACGCATACACAGTTTGAACGTCATGTCGGAAATTGCATGTCAATTACATAAATTATGTATCCTCGGGCTTTTTAAAGTTTTAAGAATGATGTCACTGGCATCACTGGAGGAAAAAAACTATCAACTTGAAGTACCTTTCAACGAAGTAAGGTGACTCAAAAAAAAAGAAAAGTATCTTTGAAAGAACGGAAGCAAACCTCGTGTAAGTGCATCAAAATAATTTTTTTTAAATATCATGAAACATAAAAAATTTTTAAATAATTCCCGATGGAAATTTCGGTTTCAGTTTCGGCCAAAAATTAGATTTCACCTAAAATTTTGTCGAAATTTTGATTGAAACCGAAACTCTTGTAGAAAACTATCAGTACTGGCCATTTATTCATTAATAAAAAGGTTTTTTTTACAAAAAAGAAACGTACTTTTTATAAAAAGAAAAATGTGTCAAAATATCTGTTACTTCAACCGGCCCTTACATATCCAACGAAATAATTTTATTAGGTGGTATCGGCCGTGAATTTCGCACTTAAAATGCTGTACAAAAAATATATCACATTTTTAGGCTAGAGCATAGGGACAGGGACCAGGCGCAGGAGAGGAGGTAAACTTCATGGATGGTAAACTTCATTCAAAATTCTCCAAAAAGCCGGACAAGATAGGAGGGGGCCTAAAAGCCTAAAATTGGACGTATTTTATAGTTTGACCCAAAATAATAATAATTTATCTGAATGAATAAATGCTACAGATTTTTTCGGACCACATCTTTCTTTCCTTCTCCAGGCAAATATATTTATATTTTTTGTAATTTCTCCGTAAACACTAGGTTGACGACCTAAAATATAGTAGAGCAAAAGTGTTTATGAATACATTTTTTTAATTAATACGGGCTTCGCCCCTGATCGCTTTGAGGTTAAACCCTTTCCCAAAGGTCGGCCTTCGGCCTCCCCGTCTCCGCCCATCTTCTCGGCCTTCTGCTTCGGTAATTATTTGGCCTCCGGCTTGGCGCCAAACAGCGTTAAAATTATTTTAAAATTTGAAAACATAAATAATCCTATCCTATAATATAACACGAGGAATGTCTGTCTGTCTGTCTGCACAAACGATCTCGAAAACCCGCCTAACGATTTTCACGAAACTTAATGGTTAGAGATTTTCGGGGACAAGGAATCGATCTAGATAGGTCTCACCTCTGAGAAAATTCCCATCGATACCCCTCGCCTGGTATCTTCGAATTGGGTGGTCCGATCTTAATGAAACTTTACAATATTACTGAGGGGGCTGAGGGCTTTCGATTTTACCACTACAAACCTGACTTTTCCCTCCCCTCGATACCCCTCGCCTGGTATCTTCGAATTGGGTGGTCCGATCTTAATGAAACTTTACAGTATTACTAAGGGGGCTAAGGGGTTTCGATTTCTCCACTACAAACCTGACTTTTCCTTCCCCTCGATACCCCTCACCTGGTGTCTCAAAAGGTTTCAAAAATCGGTGACACCGATTACTCAATAACCACTCAACCGATTTCTATGAAATTTTGTGATCGCGCGTTAGTTTTAGTTCTAGGTTTCTAGGTCGGGAATTTAAAAACTCTGGAAAAGCTCTGTAAAGATAAAGTGAATTTAGTTTTTCCCCAAAAATCACCAAAATTAGGATTTTGAGCTCGCCGAGCATGGCTCGGTCTTCCTGGTACTATCTATTAAATGTTGAAGAGGTAATAGAAATATTAACCGAATACCCAAGTAACAATTTGTGGTTGCATTCCGGTTAAGAAACGTATTGGAAACTATGGTAAAAAAACTCAAAAGTTTCACATTTGGTTTCAGAAACGTTTCAGAAACCCCCATTTAGAAGCTGGTTTTTAAAAAACCGTTTTTGGCCGGTCTATTTGGAAACCATCTAAAATGAAACCCAAATGTAACCTAAATTGAAGGTTTTTTTTTGTAACCACGGTTACAAATTGCTTCTTGGGTAAGGCAAAAAAACCAATTTATTGCAACTAGTTAACAGTTGGCCATTCGATCTCTTTATGTACCTTTGAACGACGAAGCTTCTTTAAATGTTTCACTCAAATCGGTTTAGTAGTTCTTAAGTTATTGGCGGACAGTTAGAAAAATAAAAAGCAATATAAATAAATCGAGGAAACTGGGAAGAACAAAAGGGGATCCTTGGGGTGGCGCGTGGCCTAAAACCTGCCCATTGACGCTAGTAAGCTTCCCTGAACGTTTCATTCAAATCGGTTCAGTGGTTCTCGAGTTTTAAACGAACAGATAGACAGGCAGACTGACAGACAGATACACAAGCCATTATTTAAGAGGCCATGCATAAAAATTCAGTTCATCCACTTAGAACTCTGAACTCTGAACGTTGATTAATTGAAGTGATTTTAATAGAGTAAGAATTTTGTTTGAAAGATTTAAGAAAAATCTATGAAAAAATGTTAAACAGTTGTTTAGAAAATATGCCAGTAATTTTATAGTCACAATCGCATAGAGAGGTCAGTATTACAAATCCCTACCAATTTTAAAGTACATGACTCGTGAATTAAAAACATTTTTAACCATATGCCGATGTATTAAAATAAAATTAAAATTTTTCCCAGCAATCCATTTTCAAACACTGAAACTTAACCGTAATAGACTCTTTTAGCACGATTTTCAAATTCCTTTTCCATTTAAATCCTTAGCATATTTAATTATTGCTCGAAAATAAACTTCACCAAAACGAATGACAAATGAGGAGCGACTCTGCGAAATTTACCATCAAACATGTTCGTCTTCATTATAAAAGCGTAGGGGAAAGGGAAGGAAAGGAAAGGAAAGTAAAGAAGGATACGCCTATACCCTAAAAATGTCACTCTACTGGTTAGTGCTATCGTCAATCCCCTTACCTTTTGTTTTATCCCGGCTTCGGCACCGATTCCGGCTTCTATCTCTCAAGTACGGATACTTGGTATATTTTACTATCTTTTACGCATAATGTAGAAGAGTACTTTCGTTATGCAAACCATGTCGTATTTTCTTATATTTGCATTTCAGCTCTTCCTCTCAAAGTGTCGTTTATGCAAATGTCCTTTTCGTTTTCTTTAAGTAATCAGATGCCTGAGCAGTGCGCGTTAATGAAGACTTCCATGGGAATTGAGTTTATTTTTTAAATATTTATTTTTCTTCCTCTTTGGCTAACTCCCAGTTGTTGTTGTTGTTGTTGTTGTTATTGTTGTTGTTGGCAGAAGGAGTGGATGATGTACTTTGGAATTGGGGGTGTGTTTTTTTAACATTTCAACTCCATGTACAAACTAACCATCATCCTTATTTTCATCGTATACTTGATTTCCTTGAGCCCACTCGAGATTGCAGGATCACAGGACAAATTGAGACGTTATACAGGATTGAAGGGTCCCGTTGAAGGGAGGTAAGAGCAAAAATTAAACTGAATCAGTTGAATAAATTTCCAAGCGAGTCTTGAATTCTAGAGCAAGTCAGTTACCTGCTACCCGTGTGTCATTCACTTTTGCAATTGTTGTTTGCTCAGGGAGTTGAGACATTCGAAGTGGATTTTATCCATCTTAAGGGTGGAGGATGATTATTCCTACTCTTCTGAGTTTGTAAAGTTGAATGCATAATGTTTTTCAAATCTTCATGCATTTTATGAATAATTTTATGAATTAAATTTTAATTATATTTAATTATAAACAAAAACAATTCAAATGGTAGTTTTTTTCTCAATTTATCAATTTTAACATTTAAAGGTAAATATTTCAAACATTAAAACCATCAAAGAAACAGCCTATATTTATCTAGGATTACCGTTTTGTAGAGCAATGTTCTAATTTTAGATTAAAACGTGCAAAGAATTTGTTTGATGTTTCATTAATTTTAATTTTAATACCATTTAAATGCCACACAATTTGAATACTAAATCTGCTTTTCCGAAGAAAATACTTATAGTCTAATATTTTTTGCTAAGAATGAATTTTTAAAATTATTTATAGAAAATCCAATTAATTGTTTTCTTTACTGTGTCGGAGATATCACCGGAATTGTTTAAATATTTATTCAAAATATAAAGAAACTAAATTTACCAGAAAGTAACTGACTTCATGTACTTGTGTATGTATCTTCAACGGTTTCAAAATATTTGAAAAAATATTATTTTACATTATATACATTTTTTTGCGAAATCAAATATTGCAGAGGAAAGTTTTGTGTTGATCACAATTGATATTTTGTCCTAGGTTATACCACAGATTAATGTAGCTTAACAGATAGACATTTTCGTATTCGATTTTCCACAGCTCAATCGAATAAAATTATACTAGCCGTAGCTCCCCATGCTTGTGTTGGTAAAGAGATGAAGAGATGTTCGGTTCACTCTCATCTCATTTTTGCGTTACCAGCTCTCCTATTCGAATGATCGTATGCAGTGATGCGCATGATAAAAAAAATTTTGTATCAAATTTTTCAGAAAAAAGTATCAAAAAGTATCAACCTAAGGAAAAGACGTAAAAACGTAAAAAAAAGCAGCAACAATTGAGGCGTTAAAAGCTAGAGTGGACCAACCCACATGTCGAAATCGTGAATTTTTTTGTGTTTGAATCACTATTGCGAGTGAGTTTCTAGATAAAATGTTTGGATGCACAAAAGAACATTTCAACATTGAGTAATAAAGTCCACAGAAATTTCTTTTTCCAAAAATTTACAGTAAATAATAGTACAAAAGTGGAAAAGGTTCAAAAACTCGATTATGTGGGTTGGTCCACTCTAGCTTTAACGCCTCAATTTTATTTTCGGAAAAAAATCATAATTTTCAGATTATTTGTTATAATTTCAAAACTAGCAGGTCGATTCTTCTATATAATCACATACAAAAAATCAAACGTATAACAAAAAAAAACATTTCATTGGTTTAAATAACACAGTTAATTACGTAAAGAAAAAATAAAACTACAGAATTACTGAAGTATAATATTTTCAGATAATTCTTTTGAAAACATAATACATTCCACCGTGCTCAAGTCAAAGCGGTTGGACTTTTTTGTTTTTATCAAATTTAGTTCTGAAATTGTCCGTCTTATTCGTCTGCACATATTCAGGAAAATGAATTGTATTTACATAGCAATACGGCTTATTTCTTGCTTAAGATTACAGGCAGGCTGAGTTCAGCATAATGCGATAATTTGTGTAGTGTTTACCAACTTCCGCATAATGTTGACTGATACAATTTTAATTTGAAAAAAACCTTTTACTGTCATTTTTTTAAAAAAGTATCAATTTCATGATATTTAGGGAAAAATGTATCTTTGTATCAAAAGTGAAATTTATGAAAAAGAAGTATGGAAATTGATACAAATGTATCAAATGCGCATCACTGATCGTATGCGATTGATGGCTGGCGTCACAGACGAATGGGAGAGAATTGGTTTTTACGATCCACTCACCAATACATCCAACAGGGGAGCCACGGAAATTTAGAGTTTTGTATGAAGCATAAATGCCACAGAAACCGTAGTGCAAATTGTTTCTCTGTCTATTATACTTCTCTGTGGTTCTACTTAGTGTTCCCAACTGCTAGAATTCCTTCTGGCCAAGAAGGCAAATTTTTTAATTTTTTTAAATTTATTAATTTTAGTTATAATTTTTATTTATTATTTTATTTAAATTTTTTTGAGTTTGGCTTTTTGAACAAAATTTTAGCTTTCCACAAAATTCTGATTCCAGCTGGTCGTTAATGGGTTAATCAGTGTATAGCAAGTGGTGGCCGACTCAATGCCAAAATGTTCGTCAATGTTAGATTATCCTTGGGTGGTCATATTTATTTTGGTTCAAAGTGGTGGGGCGACGGGAGGGAGGGGGGAGGTGGCTGACACGAACCAACAAATTTTATTAGAAAAAAAATGATTTTGGCTAAAACCAAGGAGAAATAATTAAGCACCGCAAGCGAAAAGTTGATTAGCTGAGAGCTGTGTCGTTCCCTTCACATTTTTGTACCTTAAACAAATTTTCTTTCCACTAAAATTTACCCACCCCGGCCCAATTAACCCCTCCTCTGTTATCTCCTAAACCACTGAACCGATTTTCAATATATTTTTACCAATTAATATGTAGGTTTATCGCAGCATTGAAGGCGTAGCCAAAAACCCTTTAGCTTAACACAAATTTCCATTTTTTCGCGGCGGGTCCATATTCTAGTACTTCATATTAGACCTTCCGACCGAATTTTGATAGAAATGTAATCTGCCTGAATTTCAATTAGAATCAAAAATATGGAAAAGGTTTATAATCACATTTAGACGCTTTTGTCTTTATATATTTTTGGATATGATGCAGCGTTTTCGAAAAAAAAACGCACGACAAAACCCTTTCCCTTATATGAGAAAAGGTGAAATAGTGATTCGATTTAATCCATCCTTTTACCAGAAGCCGTCCTCTCGTAAAAAGGCATCTGTAAAGAATTTTAAATTTCTGTCTCAATTTGTTCAAAATTTATCCTGTGAACGGAAAGAATGGATCAAAATCTTTCTTCGACCTAAAAACATTGAACATTTCAAATTACTCATTTCATTTCAAAACTCTAAAAAAAAACTCGCAAAAATTGAAACCCATGACAAAATTTTCCACGAGATTCTTGAAAATTCAATTTTCTAAAGGGTGAAATTGTTGACCGCAAATAAAATAAATCGATGTAAAGTTGAAATGACCACTTGAGGTGCTTTTCCTAATTTCTCTTTCAATTAAAACTAACAAATTACACCTTAAAAGGGAAAATTTGTAGGAAAAGAAGACATCCTTTTAGGTATTTTTTGTTGGGAGTTTTTTTTTCGAAACTTACGTAAGAAAATTCTGTTGCCGGGGTGAATGTTTATTCTAAGAAAAATCTTAAACTAAGTTGTCAGCTTCTACTGTCTTTGCGATTGCTTCCTTTGACTTTCTTTTATAAATCTTTGTGTTGTTCTTTGTTTCATTTAAGGGATGTAATCAATGTAGTGGTGGCATCCGGTTCTGCTGTACCCACCAACACACACACACACATACACAGATGTAATTACAATAGTCTAGCTAGATTGATGATCATGGATGAGAGAAAGAAGTTAGAATTCTATTGAGTATCTTAAGATTTAGTTGATTCTTATTCGCGTTAATTAATGAATGAAACCTTTTAATTTTCATTTCGCCTTTCCATTTCATTTTCACTCGTTCTCCAAGTTCTATTGTTAGCATCATTTTCCACAAGATATACATCAATTTATTGTTCAAGGATACGACTTCATTATTAAAGTGAAAACAGTTTCTTGATGCCCTAGATTCGCCTTCCGTTCAAATCACAGGAAACAATAAAATGAATTTAATTTTCAGACTTTATTTTTATTTCTAGGCATAAAAAAAACTTTTTAAAAGATAATAACAAACGGTCAAATTAAATAACCAAATTTAAGAGATTTTGTTTAGAATTTGTCAAGATTCTAAAAAAAAAATCAGCTAAGGATTTCTTTAATTTTTTTTTTTTTAAAACACTATTGCAAATATTAATATTATAATGAGGCGTCGAGCTTTATAACCGGATTTTTCTCAAAATCAACTGAAGGGTGTTTTTTTAAGCCCGATAGAACTTCAAATTTTAAAAAGTAACACAAAAAGTTAAATTTTAATCAAGATTTTTTATTTATTCGAAAGATTAATACATGGCATTAACAATTGAAAATAATTTCGGGCATATGGCCACCGCGGCTGTTCTTGATGAAGCGCATTCTGGACGTCCAATTTTGGGCCACTTTTTCGAGCACTGCTGGCCGTGTGTCACGAATAATACGAACAATGTTGGCCTCCAAGGCGTCAATTGTTGCTGGTTTATCAGCATAAACCAGTGACTTCAAGTAGCCCCACAGGAAATAATCGAGAGGTGTCAAATCGCACGACCTTGGAGGCCAATTGACCGGTCCATTTCTCAAAATCAAGTTATCGCCAAATTTTGATTTCAAGAAGTCGATGGTTTTAGTCGCCGTATGGCACGTAGCGCCATCTTGTTGAAACCACATCTCGTCCGGATCAATGTCATCCATATTTTCAAACAAAAAATCATTGATCATGGTGCGGTAACGATCTCCATTGACCGTAACGCGAGCTCCGGCCTCATTTTTGAAGAAATAAGGTTCGATGATGCCACCAGCGTATAAAGCGTACCAAACGGTGCATTTTTCTGGATGTAATGGAGTCTGTAGGGTCTCTTGTGGATTGGTCTCACTCCATATGCGGCAATTTTGCAAAAAAGAGCTTCATCGCTGAAGAAAATTTTGCTGAAAAAACGTCGCTTATAAGTGACGCGAATATACGACTAATTTTCAAAGTAAATTTGGATAATTTGGCAGCGTTGTTCAAGCGTGAGTCTATTCATGATGATTTGCCAGAGTATACGGATCATAAATGTCAAAAAGTGAGCGCAGTATAACAGCTCGTTTGACAGTTAACCACAGAACTATATAACATAGAACAACTGTCACCATACAAAGCTCTGCTGAAAAATGGTCCCAAAAGTATTTCCCTCTTTATCGTACTTGAACGCATCCACTGAACTGTATAAGGTCGCGAAATTCAAATTTCACAAGTTCGAGACTAACTTCAGGGGCAAACAAATAACTTTAGGCGCCAACACCATTCCGAAAGTCTATTTTCCTTTGACAGCTCACGGTTTAAATGAGAGGACTATATTTATTTTCGTACGGTTATCTTGCTCTTACTTGACTCGTTTTGATTCACTGAACTGTATTGAAATGGGATCATTTGAGACAGCAAATCGAGCGATCTAGTATATCTATGCAGTTAACCCTTTCGTAAGTTCTATCTAAGCAAAAAAAAAAAACACCCTTTATATCGATTTCAACAATTTTTTTCAGATTTTTACTGAACTGTTTCCACTGGGACGAGTACAGATTTTACCGGGTCATGGGTATATTGTCATTACCCCTCTTTTTATATCTTCTGAATATCAAAAAAGATTTTGATACCATTTTCACCATTAGTTCAAGGAAATGTTTTGGTTTCTAAAGTTTCAGAAATTTCGTTTGGGTTTTGGTTTTGGTTCTCCAAAATTTCAATAGTTCAGTGGTTTTTGGTTTTTGATTCCTGTTGAGCTTTTCCTGGTCATATCATCATACTAATATATAAAAATGAGTTGGTATCTGTCTGTCTGTCTGTTCCTCTTTCACGCAAAAACGTCTTGAAATTTGGCATGAGTCTCTGTGGTAGTTCTGGTTCCAACATAGGCATACGGAAAAGTAGCGCGAGGGGTGGGGGGAGGGGGTAAAGTGATTTCGAAACTTATCTCTTCCCCTATGTTACCCTTTCGCGGAAAAAACTACCGAGCCGATTGGCCTGAAGTTTCCCTCCAACATAGACCATCAAAAAAAAAAATTGAGAAAACTTAACCTGGGTATGCAAGCTAGTTAGTTATATTTTTTCAGATACAGGGTACGGAAGCGGTTTTTAGTACAAAAGTAACGTAGAAAAGTCCTAGCTTCTAAATCTGGTTGGTGGAAAATAAAATAAAACATAACAAAAGCTATAATTGCCAATCTGGCAATCATTGGAGACCCGTATGGTGATATTCGTATCAAAATTCGAACAGTTGTACCAAAATTCCACTTTGAAGTCAAACTTTCTAATAAGATTTTTTAAAATTTATTCCAATCGGATTTTGATGTATGGGAGTTTTATGTAGAATCATATCCTAAATAACTTTTGTTCTTACACTTTTTTGATAAAATTCACCGTTTTCGAGATATTCGCAAAAATCGTTTTCGTTCGTATGAGGGGCACCCCCCCCTAATGGTCAGTTTTTGCCCATTAACGAACTTAGCCTTGCATTTTACGAAAAACGGATCTGCGCAAAATTTCAAGGCTCTAGCTTAATCCGTGCGCCCGCAATCCGCGCCACAGACAGACAGACGGACGGACAGACGGACGGACGGACAGACGGACGGACAGACGGACAGGCAGAAATTAAATATTTTTCTCATTCTAAACACACTGGTGTAATTCATTTTTTTGTGCGATGACGGGATCTTGGCGTTACAAACGGTAAGGCAAAGTTAATATACCATTTGGTTTCACCATACGGGTATAAAAACTCAAACCCAAAAATTTAGATATGAGCCGAACGCGAAAAATTTCTGGTTTCCATTTTGGTTAAAGGATTTATTTTAACAACAAGTTTGGTTTTGATTCGGTTCGTCCACATTTTTTTTTCAAAATCGTTCGGTTTATGGTTTGCTGTTGGTTCATTAAAATTTCAATAATTCAATGGTTTTTGGTTCGGTTCAAAAACTTGGTTAACATCTCTGATTTTGATGACACTATCAATGTTATAGGCTTGAATAAAAAAAATGTAAACTGAAATCATGGCCTATTTCATGATGATTGAAAGATACAAGACCAAGATGTCACTGAAAATTAGTCTATGATTTACTTGAGATTTCTGGGTATTACCTGTGACTCTCCATATATCCTTAATATTTTATGACAGCCATAAATGCTGTTTTATGTTCATAGAGATAAATCTGTGGAAAGTATTGTTTAACAAAGTTCCAAATTTTAGTGTTTCATAATTTTTACCTGCTTTTGGTTAATTTTTGGTATTTAAAATGCCGCCCATATACCGTGAGGGCTCACCCTCTGGCAGTTCTTCACAGGTAAAGCAACAAGCCTGTCTGATTCTTCGGCGTTAGCGACAGTTTTATCATACTAAAATACAAAAAGAGGTTACCAAACCTGTCATTTAAATCATCGTGTGTATGGTTTGCTTTAGACCTAAATTACAATTCAATAAGCAAATCATAAAGGATAAAAGTTCTTAAGTAATAAAATTCTTGATAGATTTTACCGGTAAAATATGAATTTCTTCTGCACATGTTTGGGAATATGAATTTTTTCTGCACATGTTTGAGAAAATTACAGGATTTTATAAATTGGCTATGTTTCATTCAAATCCAAAGTTATATAAAACAATTTTTTTTACCTGAAATTACCAGAAGATGCAAATTTTTTCTCAGATCTTTAGCTATTACCCGTTCAACAACAGTTTATCTGTTAGTAACTCACTCAACGTCAAAAGTTTCACAAGTTCCTTAGATAAAATCAATATTTTAAGAATGGTTCAAGGTTTAGATTTTCAACAAATTGATATAGTATTTTTGTCATTCGAACCGACCTTGTGAGATTGATTTGTTTTAATTGATATTTAAGCTTAACATTTAATAAAAAGCGATAAAAAACCATTAACTATATATTTTCTAGTGCTGGACAGGAACCTGTGATTGAAGAGTATGGTGAACCAATTGATGGACCACTTTCTTTAGAGCATGCTCGTTGGGTAATATATTTTTTTAAATTTTCTTCATTATAAAAACTTGGTTTTTATCTGAGCGATTTCATAAAAATCTTGTGCAACAAAAGATGCTTTTCAAACATAATCCTGGAATCGTACGATCCTGTGGGTTATAGTGAAGTTCTTTTAATTTGGGGACGGTTTTTTTTTCGAATTTCGTTTTTTTGCATACGTGACCTTATAAATACTAGGGTTTTTGATGGGCGACAGTATGTGATGTTGAAGTATGTGTTATTTAGTGGCAGATACGTGAGCAAGAGTCGAGTTAAGTTTCAAAAACATAAGAAGCTGTCCACTGGCAGATTTCCGCTTGCGCGCAAAAGGCGCGCAGTTAAAAAAAACTTTCTTTACCATATTTAATGAGAAAAAATGGAACATTGAAATTGAGGCCCCATCTGTCTGTTGTGGCGTCCATATGGAAGTTGGGGCCTCCAAATGTTCTTTCAAGACTATACAAATCTATAGAGTTGGGGGATTCATGACAGCATAACCTAAAAATTAGTACCGCTTTTTCAAAAACTAGTCATTCACCAAAAACATTTCCTCTGTCATTTTTTTAAAATCTAATTTAATTATGTAATTGGTATGACCACTGTGATATTAGAATATCTCGAAACTTGGGGTTTATTGGCCCAATATTTTTGAATAATATTTGCTTCTCTCGAAATAAATTTTCTTTTCCGGATTTCTTCTGGCAAACGATTGAATATTTGGAAATTTTAATTCAGTGAAACCAAAGGGTATATTAACTTTGCTTTACCGTTTGTAACGCCAAGATCCCGTCATCACACAAAAAAATGAATTACACCAGTGTGTTTAGAATGATAGAAGAAGTTGAATTTAGCATGTCCGTCCGTCTGTCCGTCCGTCTGTCCCTCTGTCCGTCTGAGGCGCGGATTGCGGGCGCACGGATTGAGCTAGAGACTTGAAAGTTTGCACAGATCCGTTTTTCGTAAAATGCGAGGCTAAGTTCGTTAATGGGCAAAAATGGACTATTAGGGGGGGTACCCCCCATACGAACGAAATCGTTTTTTGTGAGTATCTCAAAAATGGTGTGTCTTATTAAAAAAGTGCAACAACAAAAGTTATTTAGGATATGATTCTACATAAAACTCCCATACATCAAAATCCGATTGGAATAAATTTTCTAAAATCTTATTGGAAAGTTTGACTTCAAAGTGGAATTTTGGTACAACTGTTCGAATTTTGATACGAATGTCACCATACGGGTTTTCAATAATTGCCAGATTGACAATTATAGCTTTTGTTATGTTTTATAAAAAAATCCGAGTTCAGGCGCCTTTCAGGAATAGATTTCTGAATTTTTTGTCGTTGTACCACGAATTTAGTGTCGGAGAGTAAAATTTGCGAAATAAATTGTCAAGTGGAAACGGCTACTAACATAAATTATTTAACTCCGAGAATTTCTAAGGTTTAACTAGGCTAAATACCACATATTTTTTAAGAATAGTAGGCACAAATGGCCTTCAGAGCTTCAAATTTTTCCTGTGTCTAGGGCCTTAAATTGTCTAAATCCACCTTTGATACTATCCGAAACAAAAACCTCAAACTTTTGTGGTCGAGGAAAGCGGAAGCCGCGGTAATGTGACGTCAGAATTAATACCATATACAATTTTGCAAAATCATTTGACCAGGCAAATTTTATGAACAGTCTGGAAGCTAAAACTTAAATAAAAATAACGAAATTGTCATTTTCTTACGGATAACCTAAAGTCTTTGCTTCTGGGAATCTTTCACAATTTTTAAGATATCGACGAAGGCCACATGGAACGCGAATATGGAACTTTAGTATATTATTATAACCCAACGCTGTTAATATTTAATACTTATTGAATTTCTTGATTTTTCAGTTCCAGAGGGTCCTAGAAAATGAGAAGAAATGTTTAGATCCAGGAGTTGGTTTGGATTTAAAATACTGGAGAGTGAGATCTGGTTGCTGGAAGCTCTTCTACGCCAAAAACACAATTCACCTGGATTTAACGATAATATTTGGTAAAACCTTGGGATATTATTTTTTTGTTCAAGAAATGGACGATATTGATTCATTCGGGGGTGAATTTGTTCTTTCATCGTTTACGAAAAAATATGAAGAAGTGCTCGAGTCTGGATATGAAATTGCCTTAACAGCAATTAGTAGTTAAGCGATATTTTCAATAATCTTCCTAATTAAATCATAATCTACTTAACATTATCTTTTAGCATAATAAATTGTTTGGTAAAATTTTACTGTGTTAAATATGTAATTTTGTTTTTCAATCATTGAGTTTTCTTGTTTAAAATTTAAATGTACTTTAAAGTGGTCATACTTACATAGAAACACATTATATGTATGTATTTTCCGTTCCATTATAAAGACTTTTCCGTACAAGCATTTCATTTAGTTCGTTTAGCGTTTTTAGAATTGGTATGATGTATTAGGATCACAAGAAATAAATCATTCTAAACTCATTTATAAAAATGTGCACTTTAGAGTCGAAGGCACGTACCACGTAATATCGGCCTTCTTGTTGAAATATATAGGGAAGTAGGATGTTAAAAAAGGCCTCCTACAATATAAAATGTATGAAATGTTTTTTTTCTACGTTTAAGGCACATGTGTATAGAGTATTTATAGGAACATTTCATATTCTTCCCACTCAATTCTACTTATAATGCGTACATATATTTTTTTGGTTTTGTTCTTTTGGAATTTAAAAGTTATTCATACGAATGCTGTTCTGGTTTATGTTAAAATATTTTGGTGTAACAAAGTAGTATGTAAATCATATAATATGAGGTCATTATACAAAAATCATAAATCATAAAACAATAAACTAAAAGTCACGAAATTTCATATGACATTATTATTATCCACATACATGACAAAGTGTAATACATGTAGCACTTATGGACTTTCATTTCCATAACATATCATGGAACAATGTCGGTTACATCTGTGATAAATATTCTTAAATTTGTAACACATTTTTTGTTGCCACGTGTTTTAAATTTTCGCATGTTTTTCCACGTGTTTTCAACTGACGCCTATTTTCGCTAGTGTTACAAGAAAGCACATTCGTGTCGGAAAAATGCTTTTACTTGGAAATAATGATAAGTATGTGTTCCAAATCAGTGGTTCCTGATCTTTTTCACCATCCGTTCTCTTTTAAGTTCCATTGAACCCCGTTTCTTACATAAATTAATCTCATATGATAGAATATTGGTTGTTTAGACGAAAAAAAATTGGAAACTCGAGAACTAGTTGAGGTAGAAAGTTTAAACCCTAGAACAGTGGTTCCCAAACTTTTTTGGCCCACGGACCCCTTTTATAGTCAAAACTTGCCCACGGACCCCTTTTCATAGTCAAATCTTGCCCACGGACCCTGGGTGAAAAACTACATAAATGCATAATAGAAAAATTACAAATTTAACTTTGATGTCTTGAATGGTAAATGGTGATGTAAAAATAAAATATAAATTAAACATTTTGTTGAAGAAGTATTTATTGAAATTATAACTTTTGTTTTAAAATACAAAAAAAATTAATGGCTTGGATGAACCTGATGGGATGTTATGAGTGTATTTATGTTCGGCTCAATGTTTGTGAGTAGCAACCGCAAATCCCCACGAGTACTAATTTCTAGTCGGTTTCTTTTTTTTTGTGATGAGGCTCATAACGGCACTGAATCTACGTTCTACCAAATAGGAAGACGGAAAAGCAATCAACAGCTTCTGTTATTTATTTTAACTTCCATATTAATAAAAAATGTGTCACAATTTTTTACTTTCTTCTACGGTATATAATAAAGTAACAGTAATCCCTCGAACTGCGCGGTAGATACGTTCCACAAAAAGAGCGCGCACTGCGAAACCGCGCACTGTGAACCCTACTTTGTATCAAATATTGGGATTAGGTCCCAGATATTAGAAAAATTCAAAAAGAAATAGAATAAAGTTTTTATTTAACGACATATTTAAAGTAATACAAAGATATGATATGTATTACTAATCTTTTTGAAAAATTAGTGATTGATTACCCGATTTTTGTTTTTTATTATGAATTTCTGCGTATGAGGCTAAAGCGGCTGTCAAATTTTTCCGAAATTTTAAGACACGCTCCATATCAGGGTCCATATTAAGAGCTGCTTATTCAAGTTGACTACCAAGCACAAAAGAATTTGCTAGTTTTTCGCACTTAATAATATAAGCACGAAATTACCAAATATGTGCGAAGATACCAAATTACCACCTGATTCCTTCTTGTCGGGGATTCACCAAAATATATGTTCAGAACATGTTTTTTATACGAAAATTATAAAAAAAAACCGCGCAGCTGCGAAATTTTGACCGCACAGTTCGAAATTTTGGTATTAAAAACTTAACCGCGCAGTCCGAAACCGCGCAGTTCGAGGGATTACTGTATTGTATTCATGAAAAATTTCGACCTCTTAATTTTACCTAAAAAACACTTCCCGATCAATCCTGAGTCGATTGGAGTCATATTAAAAAAATGTCTTTCTGTCTGTCAGTCTGTCTGTCTGTCAGTCTGTGTACAAGATTTCTCAAAAACTAGTAGAGCTAGCGCCATGAAATTTTATAGGCATGTTGGGTCCTGAATTGGGACGATCCTATCAATTTCGTTTTTCTCGATTTACTCCCAAACTACGCGTTTTTTAGTGGCCTTAAGTATGACAAAACTTGGATAAAATAAAATTTCCCACACTTTTGTCTTTAGATATAACTCGATATCTCAACCTGTTATCGAGATAAACCGTTATTTCCAAAAAAAAACAGTTTTTTGCGATTATCTCGAAAATTAACGGGTTTTTGCTGACTGAATGTATGAAATGAATTAATGAGAATGGCATTCTGTACAATTTTGTTTCTTACCGTTATCCGTTGTCTTTTACCGTTATTGAGATATTTAGATTAAAATATAAAAAAATATGTTTTTGCAAATTACTTGCAAACTAACGATTTTTCGACAAATTAGTTTAAGGAAGAATTGGAGATGTCAAAATTTTCTACCTTTTTGCCATTTACCGTAAATTGATATCTTTTACCGTTCTCAAGTTATCTCAAATTTTATACGTTTTTGATATTTTTGAATAAACCAAGAATTTATTGGGAGGTCGTTTTAGGTTGACAACGCGACAGGGCTCTAGCGTAAATTGCGCAGGGTCGTAGATTTTGTAAAAGAAAGTTTTGTGTTGACCACAACTGATATTTTTATTTTATATTAAACCTTGCGCGGACCCCCTGACGTTGTTCAGGGACCCCCAAATCAATTTTAATTTTCCACGGACCCCCTGGATGATCCCGGGGACCCCTGGGGGTCCGTAGGGACCACTTTGGGAACCACTGCCCTAGAATGACACAAATTGACCCCCCCCCCCTCCCTTTTCCCACACAAACAAATAAACAAATGAGAAAACTTTTCATAATTTTCTAGAAAACGTTTTTGTTTAGTTAAAAAATTTGTTTAGACAAAAAGTGTTTAGAATATGATTCCACATTACACTCCTTCTCCTTCCCTTTCTCCTCTCCCAAACAAATGGAAAACGTTCTTGCAATTTTCTCGAAAATGTTTAATTTTTTTCAACATCGCGTTTAATTAGATTCTACAGGTTTTGTAAGCAAAGAACCGTGTCAAAATTTACACACATGAACATACAGATGCGGCCATGTTGCGGACTCATCGAACTGAATTCGTATATACACATATATGGGTATATGTTCCGGCACGGTAAAAAACCCTGGAGTACTTTTCAATCCAAAAATCATACTCATCATACTAATATATAAATATCAGTTGTGGTCAACACAAAACTTTCTTCTACAAAATCTACGACCCTGTGCAATTTACGCTAGAGCCCTGTCGCGTTGTCAACCTAAGACGACCTCCCAATAAATTGTTGATTCATCCAAAAATATCAAAAACGTACAAAATTTGAGATAACTTGAGAACGGTAAAAGATATCAATTTACGGTAAATGGCAAAAATGTAGAAAATGTTAACATCTTTAATTATTCTTTTAACTGATTTGTCGAAAAACAGTTAGTTTGCAAATTATTCGCAAAAATATGATTTTTTACATATTAATGAAAATATCTCAATAACGGTAAAAGATAACGGATAACAGTGAAAGACAAAATTGTGCAGACTGCCATTCTCATTAATTCACTTCATACATTCAGTCAGCAAAAACCCGTTAGTTTTCGAGATAATCGCAAAAAACTGTTTTTTTTTTGGAAATAACGGTTTATCTCGATAACGGGTTGAGATATCGAGTCATAGCTAAAGACAAAAGTGTGGGAAATTTTATTTTATGTATGAGTTTTGTCATACTTAACGCCACTAAAAAACGCGTAGTTTGGGAGTAAATCGAGAAAAACGAAATTGCGATTTTTGAAAAACCGCCATTTTGGATACTTCCGGTTAACGGATTTCCACCAAAAGTTGATAGGATCGTCCCATTTCAGGACCCAACATGCCTATAAAATTTCATGGCTCTAGCTCTATTAGTTTTTGAGAAATCTTGTACACAGATTGACAGACTGACAGACTGACAGACTGACAGACAGAAAGACATTTTTTAAATATGACTCCAATCGACTCAGGAGTGATCGGGAAATGTTTTTTAGGCAAAATGAAGAGGTCGAAATTTTTCATGAATACAATACTTTATTATACTCCGTAGAAGAAAGTAAAAATGAGTTGGTGTCTGTCTGTCTGTCTATTCCTCGTTCACGCAAAAACGGCTGAACCGATTGACTTGAAATTTGTCATGAGTATCTGTGGTAGTTCTGGTTCCAACATAGGCATACGGAAAAGTAGCGCGAGGAGTGGGGGGAGTAAGGGGAGGGTGTAAAGTGATCTCGAAAGTTAGTTTTTGCTCTATGTTACTCTTTCGCGGGGAAACTACTGAACCGATTGGCCTGAAATTTGGAATAGATGTTCGTTGGGGGTCCAGCCCCAACATAAACCCAAAGTAGCCCGAGAGGTGGGAGAGTAAGGGGAGGGGTTAAAGTGATCTCGAAAGTTAGCTGTTTCAGTGATAAAAGAGCGAGGCCGAAAGCCGACCTGTGGGTGGGTGGTGAACCGGGAAGCGGTTCGGGGCGCAGCCCCTAGTATAATGTATATTATAATTAAATACATGCGACTTATTAAAGATTATTAATAATTCTTTGTACTATATTTTTTTTTACTATATATTGAATTTACTGAAATACTTTTAATATTAAAATTTATATGTAATCAAAATTGGATTACACTGGATCGAAAATCGACATCGAAATGGTAGAGCAATGAATTCCAGAATTCGGATTCTGATTAACTTCACTCCACTTATGTACTTCCCCTACTGCTCGGTGTATTTTTAAATGGGGATATGTCTGTGTCCAATTTCAGGCCAATCGGCTCGGTAGTTTTCTCGCGAAAGAGTAACATAGAAGAAAAAGTAAGCTTCGGATTCACTTTACTCCGTCCCCTCACTCCCTTCACTTAAAGGGTTATTTTTCAATTGACCTATGCTGGAAACAGACCTACAGCGAACATCTATCTCAAATTTAAGGTGAATCGGTTCAGCCGTTTTTAAGTAAAAGAGGAACAGACAGACAGTGTGCTGATTTATCTTCTTGTAAAATTTTTATCACAATTTCAAATCTTTTGAGTATTCTCTATTATTTACTAAATTTCCATTAGTTGTAGAAATTGTCAGAAACTTCCTTATTCTATTCTTAGAACGCAAAAGGACACAGGAAAACCCATGAATAAAATCTAAATGTGTTCCATTCATTTGAATGTTTAGATAGTTGACTTATGTATAGAACTCAGATAAATTTGTGAATGAAATTTAGTATACAATACGGTTGAGAAATCCGATATACAGTCACACATGTGTATGGGTTTTGGTTTTTTTACGGGGAAAAAAAGAAAATTTCATGTCAAACGCATGTATCACGGATTTCAGGAATATCATTAATTATTGTGGCATGAAAATCCACTTGGTTAAGGCATTCAATCATCGAGATCTTTGTTTGCTGAAGTCACAAAAGCACTTGTTATCTGATAGATTTCAAGTTTATTCGAGATTGTGATTAATGGATTTTCCTTTTGCAGTGTTGCCTGCCTAGTCCTCGGATAACCGATGATAACTATCTAAAATCTAAGGTTTTGCCTAGATCTCCATTCTTTTCCCATATTATGAGTATAAACTATGCGTATTTTTTTCCCATCTACAATTTGATCTTATTTATTTGCCATTCATTATGGTTGCCCGGATATCCATTTTTCTGTGACTTTTCCACAGTGTCACAGGTTAGTTTTATGGTTACGAAGGGGATGGTCTTATCGTAATGTGACAAACCTTGATGAGTTGATATTTTCATGAAAATCTTATATGTATTTGTATTCATATAAAACATTAGGAGTGCTGAAAAGGACATAATTTGGGTTTTGTGTTTCTGTGGCATAGACTAAAGATGACCTACCCAAAAAATTGTGGCTAAATTAAACTTTTACCGACAAAATTTGGAAAAATTCTTTAATTGATAACATTTTTCTCTTTAATCTATGGCTTGATGCTAGTAGGTTTCTCTATTTTTAATCGCATTTAACCGCATATTAATTTTTGATTTCCACCATCATGTGAGAATCTCACAGGAAAACGTTTTCAATTTCCTTTATTTTAAATTTCACATAATTTTCATAAATTATTAAATAAAGTATAAAGCAAAAGCTTTCCCTTTAAAATCATTTAAAGTTTTATTATGGTTTTCTTAGATAAAAAAATTAAATGGCACAACAATAAAAATAATCTAGTTGCCATGTTTTTTTGACCATGAAATTGATTTCAGCATAATTTAACCATTACTGTGCAATATCACATAGACCCTAAATATCACATTAACAGCAACATTATGGTTTTTTTTTCTTGTAATTCGTTCACTTAAGAAAATAAAAATCAATACCTTTGCCAATAACCTCAATTCAATGGTAT
This sequence comes from Chrysopilus asiliformis, assembly GCA_964034945.1. NCBI lineage: Eukaryota > Metazoa > Arthropoda > Insecta > Diptera > Rhagionidae > Chrysopilus > Chrysopilus asiliformis. Next base: position 92,057,511 of record OZ035961.1, on the reverse strand, counting down.
ATAAACACAATACAAATGTATACAAATTTCCAGTTTAGATTTTATTTTCCAATCCAATAAATAAATAAACTGTGAAACTCGTATAAATAAAATTGGGTGAATACAACAACATCAAAAACGACATGAAAATAAAAATAAAATAATAAAAAAAAAACTTTGTAGCGAAATGAAAATGAAAATTCGTGTGCCTAACAAAGTTTTATGTTTTGGGGCACTAAAGAAAATAAATTTGTAAAACGTTTCTCCTTATCGCCTACGGCCTGTCTCATAAATTTTTAATTTAGGTAATTTAAGATAATATCATGAAATTAATGTCTTAAACAAGGGTGAACAATTTTCGCTTCTGATTTTGACTTCTTTTTTATCAAATAGACTAACATAAAGTTCAAGGTCAGCAAAAGTGATGTAAGCTATATGAAAAAGAAATGTAATTTTTCTATTGATTTATTATTCTGAGTGACCGAATTTAAATAAAAAATGCTGGCTAATACATGAGATAATATGGGGTAATAAAATTTATCGGAGAAAGTGACATTAAGGATACAATATTGACCTCGGAACTACTAATAATGAAGTCAATATAGAGGTGATAAATCTATACCTCAGCTTTCATACCCAATACCAGAAGGCTGGGGGTACGGAAGAGTAATTTAGAGACCTTTTCGAAAATTTCTCATTTGTTTATACTATACATATATGAGAAGCATAGAAAAGTATATTAGATTTAGTATGCCGGTTGTAACGCATCGAACCAATCGTTGGACACAAAAATGAATTACGCCAGTGTGTGAAATGACAACAGATTTTAATTTTCCATGTAAGTGCCTTTGTCTGTCTACCCGTAAACACTATAACTTTCGAAAAGATTTGAGCTAGAAACTTTGAAATTGTTGAGAATTGCTTTTGTCGTAATTCGTAGGGCTGAGTTCTTGAACGTGCAAAATCCGACCAATCCTTCTACCTTCCCCATACAAGCGAAGCAATTTGCTTTCAAATTTCTCGAAAACAGTGAGTCGCATTGAAAAATTTATAAACTTAAAATGTGTTTTTAATATGATTTTACAAAACTTAACTTTACATCAAAATCCAATCGAACCAATCCTGCCTAGGGATGTCAAATTTTCGAAAAAACCGGGTTTCGGTTAAACCGGTTTTTAAGACTTCGGTTTAAACCGGGCCGGTTTAACCGGGTCCAAAAAACCGGTTATTAAAACACCGAAAAACCATTTTGTTCAAAATGTTTGACATTTGGTTTCTGTAACCTTTCAGAAACGTTTCAGAAACCCTATTTAGAAGCTGGTTTCAAAATAACCGTTTGTGGCGGGTTTATTCGGAAACCATCTAAAATGTAACCAAAATGTAACCTAAATTTAAGGTTTTTTTTGTAACCACGGTTACAAATTGTTTCTTGGGAAGGTCTTAGACGCAACAAATACACTATAATACAAACAGAAGACGTGAAGTGCCATATAATCCATTAAGAGGCCATAAATGGCACAATATAATATTGTATTTGGTTTAGAGTGCATAAAAAGAAGTGTTTCTAACAAATCAGTTGCACGAAAATTGGTTTAAAATTATTTTTCCGTACAAAAAAATGATCGGTTTTTTGAACGGTTTTTGACTTTAAAAAAAAAACACCGGGTATAACTGTGCAAAAAAAACACCGAAAAAACCGGTTAACCGAAGCAAAAACACCGGGTAACCGGTTTAACCGGTTCTTTTTTGCAATCCCTAATCCTGCCCCCCTGTACCATACAAATGGAATATTTTTTTCTGTTTTCTTGAAAACGGTGCATAGTATCGAAAAATTTTTTTAGGAGAAATGTGTTTAGACTATATTGTAATTTTACATAATTGCTCCATACATCAAAATCCAATCGGACCAATCCTCCCCCCTCTTCCATACAAATGGATTTTTTTCATCAAAATTTTGTCTGCCATCATATATGTAGAGTATTTGACGATTGCTCTCTGTAAATTGTAGCTTTTCTTATGTTTGTATTATTAAACAAGAGATTAAATTGAAACGGTTAGTTTAAACTCATGTTTAACAAAACATGTGGTTAAAACAGCGTTTCTCAACCTTTCAGTATTCGCGGCCCAATTTTCAATCCAAATTGTCATCGCGCTACCCTGCATACAATAAAATGTATACAATAATAACGTAATTTGAGTATTTTAGCGCGAAACCTACACTACTAGCCTAATTTTAAACACAAATTACCAAGAAAACAGTAATTTATTGACATTTGGCAACACCGATCCTCAGCGTTGACAAAACAAGAATCCGGTGCCTTTTTATTGCTCTTGCGTCATTTTTGCGGTTTCGCGAGAAGTTGTTTTAACCCTGAAATCACAATGAACGCGAAACTGACGCAGAAACTGTCACTTAAAAGTTTGGTTTCCACAAATTGTTTCAAGTGAGCACAGTGAACGTATAGAACGTAGCTACAACGTAACCGCAACGCAAAAGTGTGGAAACTTCTAACTTTGCCGCAGAATTCTGCGTTGACAGTTCATAAAGTGAGGTTGGAAAAATGTCGTTCGAGGAAAAATTGATAGCCTTAGTGCAAATAACAAAGATAAAGACCAACAAAACAAATTATCGCTTCAAAATTATCCATTTTTGTAATTTTTCCAAGTTTATACCACTTTATATTATGTCACTTGTACTACTTCACGAGCTGCCATTGTGCTCTGCCGCTAGAATTTTGCACTGCGTGACAGTTCAGAGCGTTGTAGTTGCGTTGGTTTCGCGCTGGTTTCGCGCTGGTTTCGCGTTCATTGTGCTCCAAGCGTAAGTTAATAAGTTAATTATTAAATATTATGTCGAAATATATTTTGTTTTGCATGTGTGTGTGTACTTTCCTTGCAGTCAATTAATAAACTTTTTTAAATATTTTGTCTTGGATATGCTCGCGCCCCTCCTTAAATGTACTCGCGCCCCCCTAGGGGGGCGCGCCCCACAGGTTGAGAATCGCTGGGTTAAAAAGAACTATGAATACACGCCAACATATTTTTGTGAGTTCTTTTAATCGAGAGTCTTCTGGATTTAAATGGCGAATCCTGGATGAATTGCAAAATTTCTGGGGGTTTTACGTTGCAACTCATCAGCAGGCGTCCCCCCTCTCCCCTACCTTGTCAAGTTCGTCACAAAAGAGTTTCGCGGTAACGTTTTTTCAACCGGATCTTTTTAAAAATAGTAACAAGAGTTTCGCGAAAACGGTTGTGCAACCGTTACTTTATAGATATAGTCACAAAAAACTTGGGCAAAAACGGTTGCTTAACCGTCGCAGCAACGTTGCTTGTAAGTTGTGTGATCGTCGGGCGACCGGCATGTAACCATTTTTGGTTCCTTGGGAAAGGGATGTGAAAATTAATTTTATGTGGAGGCTTTTGTTTACTTCGCAAATTTGAGAGCAATTAAATAGTGTAAAAATTTTGGACAACCTTAACATTTCAGCTTGGAAATTGTTCAATCTTCGACAGAAAATTTTCCGTATTGCTTGTTTTTACACAAAACTCCTAATTGAATAATATATCCAATCATTTGAAATTCGCATTTTACAAAAATCTTAAAAATAATTTACTTATGCAGATATATGTAGAGCGAGAATGGTTGTATTTATTTTCATGTTTATTTGTTAACGGGTCGACTGTGAAAGTAAATTGAAATTTTTATAAGGTTTGATCACAGAAGAAAATAGATTAAATTCATTTGAATAATTTCTTTGAAAGACAAGTGCGCCCCAAAAAGGAACATTTGAAATGCAAATATTATGGCCTATATTATATACAAGTATAAAATGAATGAGAAAAACTTCTTTCTTGACTTTTCCATGTTAAATTTCTTTTCCTTTTCTGCTTTTATAAGTATTTGATATGCATTAGAATTTCTTTAAACTAAATTTTTATACGTTTGAAGGAGAGCCAAGTATTTGGTATTGCGGAAGAATCCGACCTTTCTAAAATTTTCAACTTACAAAGCATATGTTTTAATATGAAAACGTTGTTGCCTTGCACAAAGACAAAGTTACTAATGTTGGTTGGTATCTTTGAAGGAAATGCAAATGGATGTAAAACACATACCCTTGAAAATCATAAATCTTGAGATTTTCTGCATACTAGAATTCCCCCAAAAACAATCTCCATTTCCGAACTGCTACCTGCATGTTTTACTTTCATTTCCTTCGCAATTTTCATTTAGTATTTCAGTTCATTATTCTCTGGATTCGTCCTTGAGATATAGGCGTCAAGAGGACCTTGAACCTTTCTTCTCTTGCATCTCTTACTCCTTCGATTTCGTATAATATTTCTGAGTATTTTCTTTTCTCTTAAGTTTGGTTCACGTTTTCCATTTTTGTATTATTTCGCTGGTTTTTCGTGGTGACTTTTTTATTTGCTTAACGCAACTTTCATAAAGTTTTGCTCGCCCACCACTTAAGAAAGGTTATGACACTAAAAGACATCCAAGGATTGGTTATGTTGTTCGAAGAAATATTCACCGAAGTGTAGATATTTGTTACAGAATTTCTACTCTCTTGGCAACAGGCGATTCGTATATATCGTATATCATCACTTTAGGAAGATGGGTTTTCCTGAATTAAGGGTTTCCCTTGAATCAAAATGTTTTCTTATTGTTGTTTATCCTTGAAGTCTCCTTTTTAATACACATCCTTTTTATCTCGATAAAGTTCATAAGTATGAATTATTTTCATGTGTTCGTAAAATTATTGCACGATAAAATTTTTAGGATTACCTTTAAGGATTAAACCGTTAAGAATAAGGTGTCTTTGAGAGGAAGTATATCGGGTACGGTAAATGTTGCGAGGAAGTATATCGGGTACGGTAAATGTGTCTACGCCACAATCAACATCGCAATCTACCTTTCAAGTGCTACAATCACAACTCAAGAGCCTGGAGGAATCATTAAGTTCATCTATTGAAGAAATCCGTTCCATGGTATGTACAAAAATTGACAATATGCGCACAGCTATTATTACTGAAATGAAGAATCAGCTGTCGTCCTTCGAGGATCGAATCAACATACTTCAAAGTCAACTGATATCAAACAGTAAAATTTTAACGTCATCAGCTGGTGTGGTTCATCGACCTAATACCCGTAGAAATCGATCGAGAGTAAACATTGCTTCTCTAACTACTGAAGTAACTGCCACCGAATCATCATTACCGGACCATGACGTCATAAACAAAACTGATCAATACAGTAGTCATCAAGCGATCACTCTTGCTGCTGTATCAGCTGTTGATAATCCTCCTCTGCTGACTGCTAGTGAAGCTAGGCGTTCAAGGAACCTGTTTGTATCGAATCTAGCAGCTGAAACTACCTCAACTGATATTTGTCAGTGGATATTATCGAAGGATCTCATAAGCAATGTTGACGCCGCAGATGTTAAATGCGTTGATCTATCTGCTCGTCGGAGACAAAGTGGCAATTTACGTTGCTCTTCTTTTAAGCTTGTAGTACCTGAGCACTGTTTTGACATGCTATTAAGCCCATCGATATGGCCTGCTAATACCCTTATTAAAGAGTTTAAACCTCGTCATCGACGAAATTTTTGGAGAAGCCACCGATTATCAATTCCGACAATAAATCATTAAGTATTTACTATCAAAATGTAAATGGATTAAGGACCAAAACAAATGAGCTTTTATTTAATGCTCAGGCTTCGTTATATGAAATAGTTTGTTTGACTGAGACTTGGTTGCATGATGGTATAAATGATGCTGAACTGTTTGGAAATGAATACTCGGTCTTTCGTCGTGATCGTCATAGAGGAGTTCTAAATGCCACTGTAGGTGGAGGTGTTATAGTTGCAGTGCGCTCTAATATTAAATGTACTGTGGTTAGTTTGCCTGTGACCGATCTTGAATTGCTGTGTCTGCGTATAACAACAAACAACATAATTTATTTAATCGTCGTGTACATCGTACCTAATAGTCCTCTTGCAACGTATGAGAAGTTTTTATTAGCAGTTGAACATATTGTAAATAATTGTTCTCCAAATGACCAAGTCATGATACTAGGCGATTTTAATCTGCCTACTATTTCCTGGGTACCTTCTGACGATGGCGAATTCTTCGTCGGCAATCCCAAAAATGGACTCGAGTCAAAATTCATCGATAGTATGCTGGCTGGTGGATTAATGCAGATGAACTCTATTGTAAATCACCGAAATCGAATCCTGGATCTTGCCTTCATCACAGATCCTTTGGATGCTGCTGTGAATAGACCTGACAACATATTGCTGAAAGAGGTGCCTGATCATCCTGCGTTCGTTATTAGCTGCACTTCAACGTTTTTTGGACCTTTTAGTTCTAATTATTGTAATTTTCCTTATTTATATAATTTCAAAATGACTGACTATTGTAAAGTAAATGAGCACCTTTCAAAAATAGATTGGACGAAATTGATTTATAACGACCCCAACATTGATTCGGCAATTGATAAATTCTATACAGTTTTATTTGAAACTATTAAAAAACATGTCCCAGAAGTCAAGAGCAAACGAGTATTTTCGGCTCCTTGTTGGTATGATTCTAAAATTCGGGAGTTACGTAATCAACGCAATTCAGCTTGGCGTAGATACAATCTAACTAAGCAGGATAGTGACTATTTAATATATTCTTATCTTCGCAAATTATTTTATAGTTACTCAAAATATTTATACGGTTGTTACCTTGATAAAATGAAAAAGGAAATTAAAAACAATCCATGTAAATTTTGGAACTTCATATCCAGTAAACGTAAGTCGAATCAGAATGTATCTGTATTAAATTATAACGATTCATCCAGTGATAGCCCAATTGAAATATCGAATATGTTTAATGATTTTTTTGGCAAAGCATTTACCAATTCAAACTGTGATATAGATTTTAATTATTTTAATTATTTGACGGATACTACGTGTACGACTATTGATAGCTTGAGAATTAACTCAAGTGATATCTTGGTGGCTTTATCTAACTTAGATGATGACTTTTCTGTTACACCGGATGGAATTCCTGCCGGTTTCCTTGCCAATTGTGTCTCGTCGCTTGCTGATCCTTTAACTTATTTATTTAATTTGTCTTTATCGTCTAGTGTGTTCCCATCAAAATGGAAATACTTTTTTATTATTCCAATTCACAAAAAGGGTAGCAAAACTGATGTTGAAAATTACAGACCCATTGCGAAGCTTGCACCCATATCTAAGATCTTCGAAGCAATAGTGTGCAGATACGTATCTTTTCAATGCAAATCGCTTTTATCTGATAAACAACATGGTTTTATAAAAGGAAGATCCACTGCTACTAATCTTGTCGAACTTACCAATTTTTGCATAAATTCAATAGAATCGGGGTGTCAAGTGGATTGCATTTATACTGATTTCAGTAAAGCCTTTGACACGCTTCCTCACAACCTGCTTATATTCAAATTAGAAAAGTTAGGGTTTTCCAAAGCCTTATGTATGTGGTTAGCTTCATATTTGCATAACCGGTCTTTTAGTGTGTTATTTTCTAATGCATTTTCACGCATATCTATTGCATCGTCGGGCGTTCCGCAAGGAAGCCATTTGGGACCCCTGCTTTTTATTTTATTTATAAATGACTTGTTTTCAACTATACAATTTGTTAATGTTCTGGGTTTCGCTGACGATTTAAAATTTTACTTGACTATTAAAAATATCCATGATTCTTTCTTACTTCAAGATCAACTTGATATATTTAACGAGTGGTGTATAAAGAATGGACTGGTCATCAACACTTCAAAATGTACTGTTATGTCCTTTAGCCGGAAAAGAAATTTTGATAATTTTATTTATTTTTTGAATGGTTGCCCGCTAAGTCATTCGCATGTCGTTAATGATCTTGGTGTACTACTGGATGCCAAATTAGATTTTAGTTTACATATAAATGATGTAATTAGTCGCGCTAATTCTATGTTAGGCTTTGTTAAGCGCTGGTCTAAAGAACTGACGGATCCTTTTGTGTTGAAAGCTTTATATTGCGCGTTTGTTCGTCCTATTTTAGAATATGCTTGTGTTGTCTGGACGCCTGGCTATGAAGTTCATATTTCTAGATTGGAAGCTATTCAGAAACGTTTCATGCGTTTTGCTCTTCGACTTTTACCTTGGGACAATTATCTACTTCTACCTCCTTATGAGCAAAGATTGAAACTTCTAAACTTGCCGCAGCTTAGTAAACGTCGTGAAGTCTATGCCGCAACTTTTATTGCAGACTTACTTGTGGGGAATATTGGTTCACCAACTTTACTTAATAAGCTAAATTTGCATGGAAATATACGTACTAGACCGAAAAATGATTTTATTTATAACGACTTTCACAGAACAAATTATGGTCGTTCTGAACCGATTTCGTCAATGTCTATTATTTTTAATAAACATTATAATATTTTTGACTTTAACCTAAGCAAAAGTTGTTTTAAAAATCTTATATATAAAGAATCAACTTAACTTATATTAATATCAGATGGTGCTTTACCTGTTGATGTAATAAATAAATAAATATTTGGTTTCGGAGAGGAATTTAGAACAAAAAAATGATAAAATTTTGGGTTTCTCAAGGATTTTAAAGTAAAGAAAATTTAATTCGTTTTTTCTCTCTATACTTAACTTTGCTATATAAAACGCTCTTAAAATTTCTATCGTTTTTTATACCTACTAATATTTATTAACTAAAATATATTTCTTGAATTGCCGTTTAATTAATTAAACACAAAATCTTTTGAAAATTCTATTTCCTCAGAAATATAAAAAAAATCTATCTGATTTGGGATATTCTGATTATAAATGATGTGCTTAAATAAAAACTGAAGCCTATTTGAATTAGAATGTCGAAAATAAATGTCAAAAGTAAAAAATATTCCAAAACACCGAAATACAGAAACCCATTGTTCGTTCCTTTAGTTACCATCGGTAAAAAAAGGTAATTTGCGAAAAAGAGGATTTTCTACATTAATTTCATTACGATTTAAATTTGAATTTGGAGAAAGTATCTGAACGTTACGAACGTCTCGCAATCTATATCTTCATACCCTTTTCAGCATACACTGAAAAAAAGGAATGTTCCGCGCAAACGAGATTTGACGCAAACAATATGCATGTTTATTAGAAACAATACAAAAATGTTTATAGTAACCAATAACAATGGTTATGTGCAACACTTGAAAATATACACAATTGAAAATATGCTTAAAATATTCAATTTTGTAAACACTTTCCTTATTTACACTAGCACATTATTTAAAAATCCAGATTTACACTATTTTTCACCCAAACTAAACATTCAATCACTAATAACATTTTTTCACTAATTTTTTTTGACAGTTCAACAAAATTGCAATTTTTTGTAAACAAGAATTATTTGCAACAAAGTAAAATTATTCGGGGCCAACACTTATTGTTTATTACTAACAATTTCAATAATCATAGTTCACCATAAACATTTTAGTGTTTTTCACAAACTACTTAAATTCAAAGTTTTTGTGTTAAACGATATAAATATTTCTAAGAAAAAATATAGTGTTTCTGATAAATATTTTACATTTTATAAATGGCTTCATCAAAAGTGTTTGTCACAATCGACAAAAAGTGTTTAAGACCAACATCGAATTTTTCAATCTTAACGAAAATTGTTTGTTTGAAGTATTAAATGTTTGGAATAAACATTATTAAACAATAATTGTGTCAACGAACATATCCTGTTTGCTATAAAAAATTATTATTTCACAGAAACATATAATTATTACTGCAAACACAGAATAGATGTTCACAAACACTTTCCAAACATTCCTTTTTTTCAGTGTAGCATAATTTACATAAATGCAAAAAAAAAAACGATGGAAAAGGAGGTGTCAACCCTTTTTTGAGAAGACATCGAATACCGTCATACCATTCCATTTTATTATTAATGATGTCGAATGGCAAATGATAAATGACATTCGTACAGAGGTGTATTACATCACGCAAATAAATTACAAAACGACTTTTTAGGCCTTGAACGGTTCATTCATCTACAGAGAAATGAAGAAAAAAAAACAGAATTTTCCTGCGCACGATAATATACGAATTTATTTTGTTTTAATAGAAACTGAAGCATGAAAAGTTGAGAAAAAAAGATTGATAAAAAAAAATAGTTGATACTCGTAACCGCAAATTTACCTGACATTAATTAAGTTCTAAGCACGCCTCTGCAACCTGTCTCTCAACATTATATATTTCATTAACCACTCATCCACCCACAATTAAAAATATTACCTGCCCGCAATCAACGGTTTTTCACGATATCGCACTTCTGTCCTGTGCTTGAATCCTTAATATGGCTACGAACACTTTGAATGTGGCCTAAAGATTGTATACCGCTTAAATGAAGGCAATGAATCAAAATAACGTTTAATAATTCTTACCTGTGGTTTTCCATTTTCTCAAATTTCCACAAATAATTTCCACGGAAATTTTAATCAAGTTCAACGCCCCTTTTATAAAATTGACGTGGAAAATTCACACTTATATTTTGTTGATCAAAAAGTCTGTAAACTCGCAATATCGAAAATATGAAATGAAAAACACATATCAATAAGAGGAAAATATTTTTCGTTTTAGAATACATGGAAATTTTTTTTTATATGGTTTCCTTTTCTCTGACGCTAAAAAGGGCGAAAAAAGCAATGTAAATTCTGAGAGACAACTTAATTTTCGTAAATTGGCTTAGCACTTCTCAAGAAAAACGTCATGTCTTCTCTTTAAATTTTCCATTTGACGATGAGTTTTCTTCTTCAAAAAAAGGTGTCATATCGCAGAATGGGCAAACCAGATGGGATGGAAAAGGCCCCAGTCCACGGAGAAGCGGAGAATTCTAAGCTGTTATCCGGATAGCGGAATAGACGATTTTCCAAGGTATTTTCGTTATTCATTCACCATAAAAATTCAAGATAAGATTTATCTCTGCCTTTGCCCCAAAAGTGAATAAAATTATTTGCTTTTTTCACGTTTCTTCGTTTGTGTGTTTTTTTTTTTGCTCTTCTCTCATTCAGGTAAGATGATGTGAATCCGGAGGTAGCAAATAAGTTAAATTATCATGAGAATAAGAGAAGGTAAATCTTTTTAGATATATTCAAGGTATTAAGCTTTATCCGGTAAGACGAAACTTTGTGTTTAGAAGTTAAACAAGGACCTCTCTCATTAAACAGCGACTTTAAATATGATTTATTAACTTGTCATTTAAATGTTCAACTGAATTTCTATGTTTTATGCTGAGCGTTTTCGAATTGAAATCTAGAAATACCGGCAAAAGTTGTTATCTGAAATTGTAATCTTGGAAATTTTTCTCCTTTTTATTATAATAAAGAAAATCAGGTCTTAAATGACAAGAAATTCAAATTAAATGATTTATTAATATAACGGTTAACAATTAAATTAGGGATAAAGATTGATAGAAAATAATTTTTTTTGAATTTATTTAAAATAATGCCACAATTTACTAAAAGGACACAAATTTTTTCCTGATTTTAATTTCACATTTTTCACAAAATTTGGAATTTATTGGGGAAGGATTGATAGTAAAATCAAGTGCTAAACACATTTCGCCTTTATCAATTTTTCAATACAAAGCACCGTTTTCGAGAAAATCGCAAAAACCTTTTCATTTGTGTGGAGTACGAGGGAAGGAGTGGATTTTGATTTATGAGTGGGTTATGTAAAATTCATATTTTAGATATATGTGAAACTTGTGAAAAACTGTTTCGATAATTTCTCCAAGACGAATTATGGGAAAAATATGCCTATTTCTTCGATGTGTAATATTTTTAATAAAAATTTTAACAAAATTGACTTTAATATGTCATCAGATGTGTTAACTCTTTCAGGCATACATTTTTCTATGGAATTAATTTTCATGGTTTTTGGTATCTGAGGGTTTTTGGGGTCGCTGATTACGAATCTGAAGTTAAAACTTCAAAATTCAAAAAGGCGGATCCAATATGGCGGTCAAAAAAGATAAAATTCATTAGATTACGCTGAAAACTAGTACGCGAGGGTTTTTGGGGTCGCTGATTACGAATCTGAAGTCAAAACTTCAAAATTCAAAATGGCGGATCCAATATGGCGGTCAAAAAAGATAAAATTCATTAGATTACGCTGAAAAGTACTACGTAATTTTATCTTTTTTGACCGCCATATTGGATCCGCCATTTTGAATTTTGAGGTTTTGACTTTAGATTCGTAATCAGCGACCCCAAAAACCTTTATAAAGCTGATTACCGATTTTTTAACTGTAATAGATTTGCCAAAGTTACATTTTTATCTGCAAAATAGCTACTTTTTTGCTCTTCATTTATTCATAAAATGCAGTATTTATAAAAAAAAAGCGCATATTACTTTTTTTTCATAACAATTGATGTCCTGGGATATTTACGAAATGAATTTAGTCAATATAAGTGCATGAAATATATGTTATAATATTAAAAAACTGAATTAAGCCTATAGTACACGGCATGTAAAAAGCCACATATAAATGTGGCTCTGACGTCACTAGAAGGTGTCGCATTTTGGGTACACATTTCGTATGTGACACAGTGGTTGCATACGGGAAAAATGTGCTAGTACACGGCATGTGTCTTTTGTCCCAAAATCCATATGTCCATATGTAACCAATGTGGTCGCATATGCTGTGGTTACATTTGAGTGCACATATGAATGGTTGCATATATATCGCTAGTACACGGTATCCAACGCAGCATGCGCATATCGCATGTGCGCATCACAATTTCACATATATATGTGGTTTTCTAGTACACGATGTGCGACATGCAACCATTCGTATGTAGACGATTCATGTCGCTTGCGAGGGAACAACAAATTCAGTGTCAGTGGAACCATCACCGTCATCGTGAACTGATTGTTCGAGCGCCTCGAAATCCAAATTTGCATTCATATTTCTTTATTCTGAAAAACACACACAGCAAAACAAAGGGAAAATATCAGTTGTGGTCAACACAAAACTTTCTTCTACAAAATCTACGACCCTGCGCAATTTACGCTAGAGCAATGTCGCGTTGTCAACCTAAGACGACCTCCCAATAAATTCTTGGTTTATTCAAAAATATCAAAAACGTACAAAATTTGAGATAACTTGAGAACGGTAAAAGATATCAATTTACGGTAAATGGCAAAAATGTAGAAAATGTTAACATCTTTAATTATTCTTTTAACTAATTTGTCGAAAAACCGTTAGTTTGCAAATTATTCGCAAACATATGATTTTTTACATATTAATGAAAATATCTCAATAACGGTAAAAGATAACGGATAACGGTAAAAGACAAAATTGTGCAGAATGACATTTTCATTAATTCACTTCATACATTCAGTCAGCAAAAACCCGTTAGTTTTCGAGATAATCGCAAAAAAACTGTTTTTTTTTTGGAAATAACGGTTTATCTCGATAACAGGTTGAGATATCGAGTTATAGCTAAAGACAAAAGTGTGGGAAATTTTATTTTCTCCAAGTTTTGTCATACTTAAGGCCACTAAAAAACGCGTAGTTTGGGAGTAAATCGAGAAAAACGAAATTGCGATTTTTGAAAAACCGCCATTTTGGATACTTCCGGTTAACGGATTTCCACCAAAAGTTGATAGGATCGTCCCATTTCAGGACCCAACATGCCTATAAAATTTCATGGCGCTAGCTCTATTAGTTTTTGAGAAATCTTGTACACAGACTGACAGACAGACTGACAGACTGACAGACTGACAGACTGACAGACAGACTGACAGACAGACTGACAGACAGACTGACAGACAGACTGACAGACAGACTGACAGACAGACTGACAGACAGACTGACAGACAGACTGACAGACAGACTGACAGACAGACTGACAGACAGACTGACAGACAGACTGACAGACAGACTGACAGACAGACTGACAGACAGACTGACAGACAGACTGACAGACAGACTGACAGACAGACTGACAGACAGACTGACAGACAGACTGACAGACAGACTGACAGACAGACTGACAGACAGACTGACAGACAGACTGACAGACAGAAAGACATTTTTTAAATATGACTCCAATCGACTCAGGAGTGATCGGGAAATGTTTTTTAGGCAAAATTAAGAGGTCGAAATTTTTCATGAATACAATACTTTATTATACTCCGTAGAAGAAAGTAAAAAGAAAATAAAATTAAAGAAAAACGAACGAAAATAGCCGAAATCAATTAAAATTGAAAATTAAAATAAAAAAAAACCAAAAATAATACCAAAACAACGTGCTGCTAAAACAACAAAACACAAAAACTGAATGCTGAAATCAGGGTTGCCAACCATAGAAAAAATTTCCTTCTAAAAGCAGGATGAACAAACCCCTAAAATACTATTTATTAAAAAAAATAGTTAAAACCACTAAATATGTCAGCCTGAAATGTCATTCAAAAGTTACATATAAGGGCTACATGCGATCCATATGCTGTGTCAAGTTTTCGTGCAGACACATATATTGTGACTGCCACATTTATATGTAACCACTGGACAATATGTCACATATAGTCACAAACTGCATGTGCTAAGGTAGTACACGACATTCGAAAAAGCCACATATCCTTATGTGTCACGAGTGCCACATATAGTACACATTCGTATGTGTACCATATGTGTGTGTCACAAAGAGAGCTAGTACACGGCATGTGGCCATTGGGACCACATGGTGACGTCAAAATGATGCAACAAAGGGTTAAGGAAGAATTTATAAAATTGTTAAAACTAAAGGCCAAAATACAATTGGCCCAACACAACATTTACGACAGCAGATTGCAGCGACAATGTCGCCCTCCATATACAATTGCGCAAACTTTGTTGTTCTAAATGTAACTTGCTTTTCACATATAAAACTTTTCATTCGCGCACGCACTCAATTAAATGTTCTTCGAAATTAATATTTTCAATCCTTGGTCTTGAATATTCTGTATTTCTTTGATTTGAATTTTGACAGTCAGTGAGCTACATATAACATTTTTTGTACCCAATTATCATAAAATCTAAGCAACACCGCATACGAACTATATTTCCTAACACTTGCTTTAATTGAAGAAATTTAGATTTTATGACATCCCCATAAGATTTCATTTTGCATCAACCACTAAATTTTGTAGGCGAGCTGCCGACAAAAGTTAAATTCGATTGAACTTTTTACGGCTGCAAAGTTGGTCGGATTGATTGTATTTAGAAGCACAGAATCCTATGAGTTTAAAATCTGAAATGTCGCCGTAAATGTTGTGTTGGGCCAATTGTATTTTGGGCTTAAATCTACTTTAATTTTTTTTTTGTTTTTATTGCATTTTAAATTCAATTTGTATAGTCTATGAGAACTGCTCTGTATGGCTGATAGTAAATAAAAAATAATATAGTGGAGGGTGAAGAATGGTTCGATTTTGCCCGTTAAAGAAATAAGCTGTTTACGAAAAACGCGACTAAATAAAATTTCAAGTCTCTAGCTCAATTCTTTAAAAGTTATGGTGTTCACGGACATACGGACAGACAGATAGAAATATAGACATCAAAATATCATTCCACATTGTCGACGATTGGTTCGATGCGTTACAGTTGGTTACTTTGTCACCAGTTACAAATAAACCGTTGCAAAACGGTTACTTTGTAACCGATCACAAAAAATACATTATAACAAAAAACCAACTCAAATCGGTTACTTTGTGACCGGTCGCAATGAAGCCGGTTGCAAATTCGTTAAATAACCGTTTACAAATTGACCGTTGCAAATCGGTTATTTTGTGACCATTCGGAAAGTTTTAATTGTTTTTCATTATTTTTATCGGCCTTGTTTATAACTTACTTACAAACAGTGGTATCGAAGTAAAAATAGTCAACTTTGAGCCAAGGAAATTATATTTACAGTGTTTTCTAATGTACATTTGGACGTCACACTTGATCTGCCCCCTCTTCTCTTCTGATAAATTACATGGAGAACTAAATTTCATATGTACAAAAATATTCATTTATGCATAATGAGATAAATATGTACATGGATAATAATTTGCATGTTTTGTGCCAAGTTTTCGCAACTGGTATGTGCCAAAATTAGTTTAACTGCAGCTGAATAAATTATCCTGAAAATCACTATGGGAACCATCTGCGTGATACATTTAAGCATGAGTAAGCATATCCTTGCAATTAAGGTGTTAGAGGTTAATGCAAATGTGATTTGTCACATTCGTTCATTTGACGTATATACGATTTAGTTTATATGCTTGTGGTCATTTATGTATAATTCTATACTCGAAATGTATACACACATACTTCACATATATTTAGATAAAAGCTAGAAATGGTTAGTTTATGAGCTTCCTGTGAGTATGTAATACGACGATCTATAGCTCGAGCAGGTATTTATGCATTATAATCTGTCTGCCTGAATGTTTAAATATGCACGTTCTTATGTTTGCTATTTAGGTTTGCTATCCCTTGCCATATTTGCATTGAATGGAAATTTGTAACAAATTAAATCAGATAATTTTCTAATTCAGAGAGATACTTTAATAATATGCGACTTAAATAAACCAAAATTGTACTAATTTAGTTTGATGTATGAGTATTTTATATGTTAGCCACCTAAATCCAAACCTACATTTAAGATCATTAAGATAGCGTTTTTTTCTACAAATTGCTATATAATTTTATATAAAAATGTCGGCTATATTTTGTTGCAAATGAAATCACAACATCCTACGTTCATCTAAATTCTTTGATTTTCATAAATGTTAACCTTTGAAATTAAAATAAGGTCAGAATTCTTCTAGTAAAAATAATATTAAAATTAATTCCATCACGCCAAACGCACGCGTCGACGTGCCACTTACCACCTATTCGCGATTTCATTTCGTAAAGCTTTAAGTTAATATCAAAAGAATGGCCAAATATATAAAAACATTACTAATCCCGAAACGTGACCAGAACGTTCCCCGAAGTGTTTCAATGGCTTAACATAAATGGATCGATATTATCCCTCTGTGTACACAAAGAAATGTTTTCAGTTCCTATTACTGGTGACCCTGTGTCCATTTCGCACAGAGGATGAAATTGCCACCTGTCTTGGCTGTGTGTATTGCTGTGTGTGTGAGTTTACCGCGATTTACTAAAAGGATCAAAAATCTTTCCTCCTTTTAATTCAACATTTTCCAGCATAATTGAAATGTTTTTGCTTTATGAAAAATTTTTTTTTTATGGTTGAAATGGGGTTTTAACGGATATTTTTTTAAAATTGGATAAGACAGCTTTCCAATCCCACACGATGGAAGATCACGAATAAAGCTTCCAGAAGTTTATTAAAGAACCATGCAGTTTTCGACGATTTTCATGCCCCCAGGCTAACTTTTGAATCAGTTTGGGTTTCACTTTCGTTGTCAAACTGGTTCAAAACTGGTTCAAAAGTTAGCCCAGGGGCACAAAAATCGTCAAAAACTTCATGGAAAAATCATTGCGTCTAAGATGGCAGCTGAGCATCCCCCTGCAGTTCCCCGCCAAAAAAGAACTTGTGTCTATGAAACTAGAGCAAGTTACCTTTCCAAGGCAGGTACAACGATTGTGAAACCCAAAAGTTAGTCCCAAAAGCATTTTCGTGCATCGTTCTTTGAGACTCCTCTGGCCGAGTTGCGACTGCCCGGCCAGAAAAGGGCTGTACAATTTTTTTCTAGTTTCTAACACATTGAAATTCCTGATTTTGATAAAATCAAAATTGGAAATCAAAATTGTTAAAACATATACTTTTGAATTCCATACAACGTTCTGAATATTTTCTGGGTAGAAGGAAATATTCGTTTGAAATCGCCTAGATTATGCTTCCGCTTTTCCATGCTCCAATTTTACATTTTATTCTTTTTTATTTTTCGCCTTTTATTGCCATTAGTGTTATTAAGGATTGTTTAAAAGCACGCTTTTTGCGTGTAAAGATAGGAAAACAAAATTCAAATTTAGTTAAAATACTGTAACAGATGCTATGCTCGCAACAATAATGACCTAAAAAAGTTTTGTCATTACATTTTTATGGCTAATGGAGACGGAGGGTATGCTGGAATGCTGCTTGAGCCGGAAAAGTTTTGCTGCAGATCGAAATTCTCTTGAAGATTCAACAAAATAAACGATGGGAAAAATGAAAACCCATTTCTGGTGTGGTAAGCGAATTTGGACGATAGCACAATGAACATAAAACCTAAAATGAGCCTAAAACCAAAAATATTTCGCAAAAATTATTATGTGAAGGGTAGAAAAAAAATGAAAATCGCCTTAAACGATGTTTTTTAATTGTCTGGCGATTACTTTTATTTTACCGAAAAAGCAAAACTTTTATGGAAATGGAATTGTCGAAAGTCGACAGTTTTCATATTTTCATAGCCTTGAGATGTTGCTGAAACATCAGATTTAATAATGAATATTTATTGATATTAAAAATCATACACATATTTTTAAAACGTAAGTACCAAATCTTTTCATTACATATTTTACTGTATATAAATTGATGTGGAGTTTTTTTTTAAAGATTTTATTTAGGTTATTTTTTTGTTTGTTTTCTGTTTCTCTTCCTTTTTGTCAGGGTCAAATGTTGTAATCTAACTTCGATTTACTTCCACTCATTCCATTGACTTCAACATTTTCACACATACGTAACTCCGGTGGCAATACAATATTTTCACAACCTTGTAAGTATAGCGCAAGATAACGTAAGACTCTGTAAGGATAACGCGGTTATCATTTTCCTCAAATTTTCCGGAAAAAAAATCTCATCTGAGAGTTTCTGAATCCGATTCTGATGTTAAGAAGTCTGCAAGGATAACAGAAGGGCCTGTAAGGATAACACGGAATAGGATATTCCTCAAATTTTCCGGAAAAAAGTTACCTGTTGGTTTTGGAGTCGCTAAATCCGATTCTGGAGTAAAACATTCCGTGACGATATACCAAGGATAAATTTATCCGAAGACTAAATAGTAAAAAATCGAAAAAAAAATAAAAAAAGGTTTTATTAAAAAATGTACTAAAAAGAAGAAAAAAAAATTTTCGAGAGCTGTGTATCAGAATTAAAAGCGAGATAAAAGTATAAAAAATAAAATAAAATAAACATTAACCCAACAAATTATTTTTTTTTGTTATTTTTTTTTATTTTTTTTTATTAATAACATATAGTAACATACAAAAAAAGTTGAAGAATCTATTTAGCTTCCATATTTTTAGTACATCTACTACTTTCTACTAAATATTCTATTTAATGGAATAACCAAATTGACTTTCTATCTTGAATTCATCAAAAATTTAATAATATTTTAGCAATTAATTTGTGATTTAAATGAATTTGGTTTTGTGACCATTCAATTCTTGATCTATTAAACGAAATTGCATGTGTCTCAATATCAATAATTAATGGCATACTATTTGCGGGTTTTGGACAACTCCCAGTAATTTCTACACTCCAAAAGTTGTGTTGGATAGAATTATTTATGTGTAATTTAGCACTTGCTTCCATACTTAATGCCCTTCACTTCCGCAAATCTGTCTGTTTGCATTTTACGCTAACGTTATATGATCAAATTCAGAAATATTTAATGTGACACATGCGAAATGTTGTTAAGGTGGCTAGGTTTAACCAAATAGTATTATGGCTTCATTAGAGTATCAATTATTATTAATAGAAATCATGTGTGAAATAGACCACCCTAGAATGACCATAGCAAGTTAATTTACTTAATGTGTTTTAGCCATATTATATATGATTGCTATAGCTTTATGACCTCAAAATGAATTTAAAAATGTATTGCAAAAATGAGTATTTTATTCGGAAATTACGTGAAGGCATACTTTCTATTTTTTCAGTACAACATACGGAGATGCAAATCCAATTTTTGAAACAGAAGCAAAAACTACTCAATCATTGACATTTGAATCAACGAAAACCAAACCATAAACCGAACCACTCTAAAAAAAGAGGTGTTTGAACCGAAACAAAAAATATGGACGAACTCAATCATTTCTCAAAAATCGATGCCCGAACCGAACCATAAACCGAACTCAGTTTTCATTTGTTTTAAACTAAAACAAAAACCAGATTTTTATAGAGATTCGGTTCGGTTTATAATTGAATTTTTTAGATCAAAAAATTCTTGTTATTTTCTATTATTGGCCAGATTTAGAGTCTAGACCTTTTCTACGTTAATTTAGTACCCAAAATAATCGTTTCCTTGTCCATACAGGGAAACATAACTAATATAAATGATCAGGAAATGCACTTAACAGGAATCGAAACCAAAAACCACTGAACCATCGAAATTTTGGGGAATTAAAACCATAACAGAATTTCTTAAAGGCTATAGCCGGATAAGCATGTGAAATCGGTCCCTGCTCCGATTTTACTAAGACTTTTTTTTAAAATAGCTTATCATGAATCTTAAGTGGGAGCAAATTTTCAGTTCCCAAAATATCATGATTTTAGGGTCCGATTTTTCTAAAATTTTACTATCTACAATATACTCGTATATAATAGTTTAACCTGATTGACTGACTGACTCATCAACGCCCAGCCCAAACCCCTGAAGCTAGAGACTTGAAACTTTCACAGTATGTCCCAACCATCACGTAAGCGCTCACTAAGGTGTGGTTTCCGAAATTTTACCGCTAAGGGGGTAAACGGGGGGTAAAGGGGGTTGGGTGTTTTTAAACAGTGATTTTCGCCATGAATCCTGCTCAATAGGAGGCTGAAAAGTTTCACTCGGGGGTTTTCGGGGTCGGTGATCACGAGTCCGGTATTAGATTTTCAAAATTAGAAACGGAAGGTCTTGTAAGGATAACGCAAATATCCTTTTCCCCATTTTTCCCGGAGAAAAATGCCATTAGGGGGTTTCGGGGTCGCTGAACACGAATCCGGTGGAGGATTCTCAAAACTCGAAACGGAAGGTCCTGTAAGGATAACGCAAATATCCTTTTCCCCATTTTTCCCGGGGAAAAATGACATTTCGTGGTTTTCGGGGTCGCTGGTCACGAATCTGGTGTTAGACTAATTCGCAACGAAGAGTCCTGCAAGGATAAGATTTTTCTCAAATTTTTTTTAAGTTCTTTCCGGTTTTCTTCGTATTCTAAAGCTTATACAAAAAAACTTAACCCGGCAACTACGATTATGCAAGCTAGTATTGTATGAATACTCACTGTTCTTTATAACAAAAATTATTTTTTAGATAGAGATTTGTGTTGTTTTAGCAAAACAAAATTAAATGCTGTACTTCTCTTCACTTGCATCTTACAAAATTCAATGCAGTAAAAAAAAGTTGAACAACCCCAAGTAAAGGAGTTTATTTATTTGGGGCTGTTTGGCTTTTTTCGGGATCGATATTTGATGTTTCCTTTCAAAAAAAAATTGCAATTCCTCATGTTTTCCATCTAAATAATTGCATACTATTACTACTTCCTATAATATCAAAAAATACCTGAAAATTCATTTAAATGATTGTGATATATTATTTATTTTAAAAGAAATCTTAAGTGAAGATTCGTCTTGTCAACTTTTCAGTTTAATTTTTCATCACAAGTATTTCTTCATTAACATAAATTAAATCAGTATAATTGATATAATTACCGTCTCTGATACATCCGAAATTTTAAAATAAATTTCTAATGACTTTTCCTTCAAATTGTCCCTTTCAGCAAAACTTATATATTCATATTAACGCAAAATTTCGAATCTCTGTAAGTAACAAAAGCATCAAGTATTTATAATTAATCAAAGATTCGTAGATTAGACGTGCGTTATAAAGAGATTTTAATATTTAAAAAAATTGTACATCTAAGAATGCTAATTTACCCGGAAATTTTTAAGGTAAATTAGGGCAGCGAATGTAAGATTACGATTAAGGGAGAATAATGAAATTCAGGATCATTATATC
Source organism: Chrysopilus asiliformis (assembly GCA_964034945.1). Classification (NCBI taxonomy): domain Eukaryota; kingdom Metazoa; phylum Arthropoda; class Insecta; order Diptera; family Rhagionidae; genus Chrysopilus; species Chrysopilus asiliformis. The sequence goes on along the minus strand of OZ035961.1, from coordinate 92,035,546 downwards.
AGTAATGTAGCACGTGACAAAATGATATTATAGGCTAAATTGTACTCACTATAGATAATAATATACTTTTAAACTAATAAAAAAAAAAATTAAATTATCACACACGAAAGTAAGAAAGTTGGTCGGCCTCCATCAAAACGATAATGTCTTCAATTTGCCTAGAGTTTTGAAAATATAAAATATATATCTAAGCAAGACAGTATCGAAAGATATGGATCTAGCCGAAGTGATACAAAGACAAAAGGGAGAATTAGTTAGAAGTATATAAATAAGAAATGCCCTTTTGCTACTTAAATGGTACCCATGAGAGACGTTTTCAATTTGTACAAACCACCAATAAATGCCAGGGTGGCTCTAAATTATTTCAGGCTAATGCGGGCTGGTTTTTCACCCACCAACGTTTCGTGTATACATTTCGAATATATACCCACAACTACGCATAGAAAACAAAAAAATGATATGAGATGGGGAAACCAGTCGGATGGCCGGAATAAGTAAAAAGGGGTGGCAAAAGTGGAAATGGAGTTGACAAAGAGACTTTTCCTAGGTGGTATCATTATAACACATAATTATTATTACGTTAATTACTTTAGTGATTATGTTGATTCGTTGTGGCAAATACATTTTATATTTGTGAACATGTATTTATGCTTTTCGTTGAGCACTTTTTGGGCACCCGGAAAAGGATATCTTTTCAAGTTTTCATGCGTCACACTTTGTCCCATACATATATTATAGCTAGCTAAGTCAAATATATTCTCCGTTAATTAAACATTATATACGTACAAGTATTCGTGTATTACTCTATATTATGTGTAGTGAATATGTAAATTTACAACTCCCAATTGCCTGAAATCCAGTGTGTAAATTTGTTCCTGTAGCAATTTTTGCTCGGTTCTAAATCGTTATAAACTTTTCCCAAAACCGGAAAAGTAAACTTTTCTAAAGGACTTTGATAGCTGGTATATGAGACACAATATAAAATGTATTGTTACTTCTTCATTCTTGACTCCCCCCATCCAATTCTGCCTACCACAATTCAGTTAATATAGTCAAGTGGTACTTGATTATCAAAGTGGAAAGCTGGTACATATAATATTACATTTTCCTCTATGTTGTTGGTACACAAACGAAATTAGAATCAGAGAATTTTCCATAGATAAATGTTGATTAGTATAAAGACACTACCAATGGTTTCTACTTTATTTTAGTTGATAAATGGTCGAGCGTTTGAGGTAAGTTCACAATTTTCCTGTACGGAAAACTTTGAAATTTACCTCACATATAGGGAAGTTTGTTGTGTATGTGTTAATTATGTTTTAATTAATTTAACGCAATAGAAATTTACCCCTTTAATTAATGAAAACAAATGCAAATAAAGAAAGTTTTTTTTTTTAAATTATTGAATTGTTCTAAAATAATTGAAATTCGACACAGCTCTTGATTCGTAATCCATAAAAGTAGTGGCTGTCTGTAAAATAGGTATCACTTTTAGGGCGGAGGGGGGTTTGGTGTTTGTGTAAAAGCGTTGTCATAAAAAATTCCAAAAAATGTTGACGATAGGGGAATTCGAGAAGCAAGAAATCTGCGTGACGTATTTCATGGACGACTCCTAACAACCGAAACCGATTTTTTCTTCATTTTTCTCAAAAACGGCAAATCGCAACGGAAAAAAAATTAAGTCAAGAAGAGCTTAAACGCGGTTTCGATCGGAAATAAATTATGCTTTTGTTCATTGAAATTTTTAGTAGAGACTGCTTTTCGAGAATTTTTTTTTGTCTTTTGGAGAAAACGTCTTGAGTTTTTTTTTGTCTTTTGGTGAAAACGTGAAGACTACATTGTAAACATCGCATCGAAAATTTTTGGAGACAAAAATTTGACAGGAGATGCAAAAAACGGTCAAAAAGCGAATTGAATTTTTTTTTTAAAAAGTGCTTTTAGGAAAAAGTAGTGTATTTGTGTAGAGTTTAATAAGTTTTACACACTTCCACGAACTGGATAGGTGGAATCTCATGGGACCGTCTTAAGGTTTCCCAGTTACCCCAAATTCCGACCTCGGTTTAAAAATGCTCGGACCGAATAATCCGTCCCGGATTTCCCACTTATACTATGTTCACACCGACGCAAAATTACGTAATTTTGAAGATTTTCGTAATTTTGAACGAAATCTTGCTCGAAATCACGAAATTTCCAGTACATTAACCTGTTTTCAAAATCACTAAAAGTATGCAATTTCCACAAAATTAGGAACGAAATCAAGCAAAAACAATGGATACAACCCTGCATCACTTATTCAGCTCTCTTTAGCACATCAGTTTTGACATTTGTGCTGGATTGGAAAAACGGAAATATAAGAAAAAGAAGCCGTGTTCCGCACGCGAAGAGGATATTTTAGTAAACCTGTGATCTGAAAAAATAAATAAATGGACATGTTTATGATGCAGTTAAATATGAAATGGAAAATAATTGTTTATTTTCATTACATATAATTTCCATTTTAGTCTAAAGTGTCTAATTCTGTTTGCACATATTTCTCCAATGTTTTAAATTGTATTATTCATCATATTACTAAAATTCATAGTAATCCTACACGAACTTCCTCGATCCATTTTTGAACTAACGTAGTTGAAATGTCAAACAAAATTACTTTAACCTCTGTGTGAACACTTTGGTTTAAGATCTAAATCGTTTCGCAAAATTACGTGATTTTGCGTCAGTGTGAACATAGTATTACCCAGATGTTTTGTAAAAAACTTTTGTGTTTGGGGAAATTCGAAGACATTTCTAGTGATTTGGGGAATTATTTGACATATTCGCCCGACTTTGTTGTCTTTTAAAAAAACTGTTTACGAATAAAATGTTCTGACAAAATCGGTTCAGTACGCGCTATTAAAACTCGTCTCGATTAGATATAAATTGTGACTTTTTTCATCGCCTGCAATTGAAATATCCCGTGGAGACAATTTTGACAACTTTTTCTAAATGTTCTTTTTTCTACGATAGATGAATAAAATTCGCGGTCCAAAAAAAAAAGGAAAATGATAATTTTGAAATATTTAAAAATTGCATAACTTATAAAAGGTACTTAAAAAATAAATATGTTTATTATGGCTTTTTCTAGATATGTTAGACAATTTTCTAACAGAAAAACATAAAAATGTAAAATTTTGGGCTTGTCGAATTGTCTTGAAAACCCTAACCAAAATGTAGACCAAATTCGACACTGTGCGCCGCCTCCTTACAAACACCGACAAAATCGCCAAAACTATGCTCACTTGTATGAAGGAGGCAGGAGATAGTAGTCCGATTGGATTTTGATGTACGGAAGAGTTATGTGAAATTATATTTTAAGCACTTTTCAATACAATGAGTCGTTTTCGATAAAAGTTTTAAAAAATGCTTCTATTGTATGTGGTGAAGAGAAAAGAAGTAATCCGATATTTTCTAATTCAAGAAAATATTCCCCCTTTTTTACGAGAAATGCATGCGTGTATCTCTGACTGTAGATCAATTCTCTTCGGAGATATTGTGCTAAATATTTTATAAAAGGCATAGAATACCGAAAAAAAAAATACTGACAGTTCAACTTTTACAACACAATTGCGAAAGCAAAATTCTAACTCTTATTAAATTCATGGATAACGAAATGTTCTTTTGAATAAAATATTAATCAATTTTATTTATTCAATTTATCAATTTGTAATTTCATTAACAAATACAAACAAGACTTTGTCAGATAATTCATCAAAACAAACAAAAGAATGTCTGATGTGAACAGCACATGAGTTTCTTATACAAAATCGACTTTTCTGTGCAATTTATAACCTGACGAATAAAATGTTAGTTTAAAAAAAATGTGATTTTTTTCCAAATCTGAAATATCTCGATAGCGGTTATATACATCGATTTACTGTAAAATGCAAAATTGTAGAGAATTTGAATTATTTCTTAACACGTTGACTGCCCAACCAATTTTACAAATGTCTAAAAAAAATGTCAATACATTTTTTTTGTGATTTGTGCTGTTTATAAAATAGATTTATATCATTTTTGCAAGCCATGGTCCCCAAGGAAACATCACTGGCTATCAAAAATGATAGGCATCGCAGTCAATGGGCGCATCCAACTACCAAAGCGGCTCAGCATCACTCTAGAGCGAAAAAACTGAACGCAATCGCTACAGAGCGGCTCAACTGAGCAGCTCACATTTTTTCTGAGCGTAAAAGAACTCCGCTCAGTAGCTGAGCAAATGTCAAATGAAGAATTACAGAACCTCAATTCATGTCTAAAAACGACGACGGAAATACATAAATGGTGTTATTTATTATATTTATAGTTATTTATGTTATTTATAATACGGGAAGCCTCATGGAAGTTCTTGCTGAGCAAACGGGAATGGAAATAGTCGGCGTTGCGGAAAATGTTGGCGAAAGAGTTCGGGAGTGTACTTCGGCATAATCACCTTAAAATAATCCCGGTTTCTTTCGGGTGCCGCATTCCGGATTGGGGCGACTTCAACTGAAGTTTTTAACATCTTCAACCAAAAGTGAAATAGCTTCCAGATTTATCGTATCAGAAGCACAAATTTCTAACATTACGGAGATTCTTACATCGCGATCCATCTTGAACAATAATTTCTTTCAATGACAGCTAATATATAAATGAGCGGTGCATTCAGGACACAAAATGCTGCTCAGCTGAGCATTTTTTTGACAGCTGAGCTTCGCTCCAGAGCCGCTCTGGTAGTTGGATGCGCCCAATGTGTTAAAAGCCGATAGTTTGCAAGCAATTCGCCTAATTGTTCACCTTTTAATGAAAATATCTCAATAACGGTAAAAAATAGCGAATACTAATGAAAGACAAAATTGTGGCAAATATTATTCTCTTCATTTTTGAATATCTCGATACCGGTTTGACACATCGAGTTTTAGTGACAGTCTAAAAGTGTAGGAAATTTTACTGTCTTCACCTTATGTCGTACAAAAAGCTACTTAAAAATACGTAATTTCGGAGTAAATCACGAAAAATGGAAAAATGAAGTTGTGTTTTTTAAAAAGTCGCCATTTTAGTAACTCCTGATTAATGGATTTCATTCAAAAACTGATAGGATCATTCCACTTCTGGACCAAACATCCCTGTAACATTTCAAGGCTCTAGCTCTAGTAGTTTTTGAAAGATTCTCTGCGCAGACTGACAGAATGAAAGACATTTTTGTGAAAATGCCCCAATGTTTTCTAGGTTGTTTTTCCAATATTTCCAATATTCTCTGATTGTGCTCGGGAAATGTTCTTAGGCAAAATTGAGAAGTCCAAATTTTCCATTAATACAATTCTTTATTACACTTCGTATAAAAAAGTAAAAAAAAATCACAACAAATGAAAAATTTTTGATTTGAGCAGAGGGGTTTGAGATCCCTATTGAATTCTATTATTTATTTGTTTCACGTTTCTTGTCTTTTATCCACTGTTTTCTTTTTTGTAATTTTTTCTTTCGTTTTTTCCGATTTTTTTTGTCCTATATGACACATGTTGATCTGGAGCACATATTCCCGACATGTAATGTCAACATGTCGCGATAAATGATTTTTCAAGTGTTCAACGTACTTCACACAAATCGGCTTATCTTTGTTTCATTTTAAGTCAACACACATGTCCACCTCCCCATCCACCCCCCCCCCCCTCCCAACCCCTTCCTATCCCTCTTTTCCACAGACGACAATCCAATTTGATTCCTGGGTAACAACTCTGAATACATGCAATATTTGCTATTCACACACAAATTTTACAAACGGGTATACAAAAACGCTCAAAACGGAAAGGGATGTTGCGAAAAAAAAATCAACGAGGATTTCCAACTCTCACAAAGTCGTCGACGTCAACAAATGAGAATATGTGAGTAGGAAATACTTTTCGTGTGTTTAGAATTATGTTAAAAGGAGGAACATTCTTCTGACATCCTTTTTATCCATCTTTGTCAAGGACGACAAAGATGACGGCAAGACGAACAGCGAACAATATATGTGAATTACTTTTGCTTTATCAGGACAAACTGAAAAATGAGCAAAAAAAAAATTAAAAGGAACAAAAATTTTCTATTATTAAAATGAAAAACAAAGGGAAAACGTGAGGCAAGTTACAATTGTTTAACAGAAAATTTTGATGTACTCTTCATGATATGTTTTGGAAATTTGAAGAATAGCGAGATTGAAGAGATATTTTTTTTCGAATTTTTCAACGTTTTTTTTTAGGTTATGGTGGGTATTTTTTTGCGAGAAAATCATATTTTCGAGTGCCAATGATTTGAAACAAAAAGGGCTTATCTTCTAAATAACAATTTTTTTTTAAACACGTTAAATTCAGTATACCCTCTTACGATTCTATCTAATGGGGTGTTCAAACGAGAGGAATATAAGACAAATGTATGAGAATCACGCGGAAGATTGTGAGGTCTGTTAAACATTTAAATTCTTTTCGTTTTCATTTAAGGATAAATGCTGAGCATTTCAACGGAATTTATTCAAATTTTTCTTTAAATTCCCGAATGCCATTGCGTAGTTACAATCTATGAGAAGATAAATTGTGATATTTTACGATTTCTTTTAGTCAAATCGATTTGAAAATCCGGATTTTTTTCAACATAGACCGCAATACCATGTAATGCTATTATTCTAAACATATATGTATATTATGAAAAAATACTTTGATATAGATTTCAAGCCAATTCAATGGAATTATTCCAACGGTAATCATACATAATATGATTATGTTTTGTTCCAGAGACATGAATTGTCAAGCTAGCTAGAAACTGCTAAATGGCTCCAGTAAAAAAAGGTAAAGGTAAATAAATAAGCTGTAAAAGAAGTAAATCGTATTATGCGGCTCATTTGTGGTATAAAGATGAAAATGGGGATCGACATGAGCGAGCATATTGTCCGTGATTTCACCTAAAGTCCTGTTTGGCTGGCTGGCATTTGCCTGAGAGATTTATTATCCAACGTAAAAATATTTATGTCTTTTTGCATTATGGTAGTATACAAATAACAGGAATGAAAAGTCTTCCATTTAACCAATACTGACGCAAAGTTTTATGTTCAAAATATCAAATAGGTAAAAGTTGAAGGTAATCTCAAATATTATTCGCATAAAATGAAAATCATTTCCACACAAATACCTACGGTTTGAAAATGCCTAAAAAAGGAGTGCTTTTCTCTCATTTACATTTTTTTTTTGTTTTATGAAAGGCAAATTGTGAGTTTTCATAATTCACTTATTATGTTTTTTAGAAGCTTTTAAAACAAAACGGAATCTCATACAGCTTTCATTCATGGTATTTCCATCTTTGCTGATATTTTTACATCTGAATTAAATGTCTGGAATCAAATACGCTATTATTATAGAATTTTCCACGTTTCACAAATATATTTATTTAGCAAAAATATTTCGAATTATCTTTCTAGAATATGTTCAGTTTTCTAACAAAAATTTGGTTTCTAAAGTTAAAATTCTTTGGATTTTCATTGAATTCTTTTATTTTATACCGCACTTTGTATTAACTTCACTTCGGAGTAGGTATTTTTCAAACATTCTAATCTTATTTTGACTCATTTCCACATATCCGATTCAGGCCCGTACCCAAGTAACAATTTCAGGTTGCATTCCGGTTAAGAAACGTATTTGAGACCATGGTAACAAAACTCTAAAGTTTCACATTTGGTTTCTATAACCTTTCAGAAACGTTCCAGAAACCATATTTAGAAGCTGGTTTCAAAATATCCGTTTCTGGCAGGTTTATTCGGACACCATCTAAAATGTAACCTAAATTGAAGGTTTTTTTGTAACCACGGTTAAAAATTGTTTCTTGGGTAGCCAGAGTCGAAATCGGAAAAAACTACAATTGTTAGGCGGCAATCGTCAAATACTCTTTCAGAGGCAAAATCCATTTGTATGGGAGAGGAGAAAGGATTGGTCTGATTGGATTTTGATGAATAAAAGAGGTATTTAAAATCATATTCTAAACAGATTTTACCTTTATAAATTTTTCAATATGACTCACCGTTTTCGAGAAAATAGAAAAAAACTATTCAATTTTTATGAGGAAGGTGAGAAGGACGGGTCCACCTGGATTTTGATGTATCGATGAGCTATGTAAAATCATATTCTAAATACATTTCATCTGTATACATTTTTCGACACGATGCACAGTTTTCGAGAAAATTACAAAAACTGTTTCGTTTGTATGGGGGAGGGAGGAAGGAGACCGATTTTGCTGTTCAAAAACTTAGCCTTGCCGTTTATGAGAAATGCAACTAGACAACATTCTTTTTCAGTCTTTAGCTCGATCCATTCGAACATTATGGTGTTATTGTTATGGTATCTGTCACGGACGGACGGAGAGACAGACAGACAGACGGACGGACATGCGGAAATCAAAATCATATTTAACTAAGTCCGACCGAATTGCATTGAATTTGCGTCGTATACAGAAAAGTCGGATAAGAAAAAAGAAAATCTTAAAGATATTTAAAACCAAAGAAAATTTATATTTTAAATACTACTGAAATCATACTAATATATAAAAATGAGTTGGTGTCTGTCTGTCCGTCTGTCTGTTCCTCTTTCACGCAAAAACGGCTGAACCGATTGATTTGAAATTTGGCATGAGTGTCTGTGGTAGTTCTGTTTCCAACATAGGCATACGGAAAAGTAGCGCGAGGGGTGGGGGAGTAAGGGGAGAGGGTAAAGTGATTTTGAAACTTAGTTTTTGCGCTATGTTACTCTTTCGCGGTGAAACTACTGAACCGATTGGCCTGAAATTTGGCATAGATGTTCGTCGGGGACCAGCCCCAACATGGACCCATTAAAAAGTAGTCCAAGAGGTGGGGGGAGTAAGGGGAGGGGGTAAAGGGATCTCGAAACTTAGCTCTTCCTCTATGTTACCCTTTCGCGGGGAAACTACCGAGCCGATTGGCCTGAAATTTAGCTCCAACATTAACCATAAAAAAAAAAATTTGGAAAAACTTAACCCGGCAACGACGAGTATGCAAGCTAGTCTGAAATAAACCTAAAATTATACAAAAACTTTAATCGATATTAACCAAATGGTTCAGTTCTCACAACACATAATTATGTTAATCTATACTTTTTATATTGATTTTTATACGAGGAACATAAATATTGTGAAAAAAAACTATGAGTATTTTCATTATCGTACAAAAACTGTCTACAATCAGCAAATTTAAAACAGAAAACCTAATGTCATCGTAATAAATAATAAATCATAAATAATTGCAATTAGTCATGATACAAATGATTATTGTCTGTTGTCTTATAGATTTTCTTAACGTATTCTTCTGTCTTATAACCAGGACAAATATACAAGTAATACTAGATGGAATGGAGATAATATATTGCCTAAATATCATATAACATGGCAATTTCAACTAATGATTTCACAAATAAATTTTATGGAAAAGAAAAACCACCGACCGACGGTAATATCCTTGTACAATTAGATTGATTTCGTCAATATATCAATATTGATATCTTGGCAACATAACTCCAATAATGTGAATTCCTTTATGACTTGAATGATTGAGAATTATCATTTCATATTGCCATATGGTAATTTACAAAGAGAAAAAAATAGTAGATTGATCAAAATACGCATTTGAACAAACACTTTGTGGAATTATGTGGAATTTAGTGTTATTGACTTTATTTACTTTTCTTTGTTCCTTTTTTTATTTCTTTTGTTCGGAAAATATTTATATTAAAATCAAATGAAATTCGAATTATTACGTTTGCGTAATTTTCGTCGATCCAACTGATTGTAGTTGTATAAAAGACTAAATAATCTTTTCAGACACCAATATTATGTCGATTGTCCTTTACGTATACACACTCAGAAAAATGGAGGCTAACTCGACGACCTACATACGGCGTAATTGGCCTCGGGCAGGCGCGCGTTCGCCTGCATGTGGGCAAGTAAAACTGAGTTGACCTGTGGTCGGAGAAATTCTGAAATTAAGCCACCAGCAGGTGAAGTAGGGCATTGGGAGCTGCACGAGTTGACCTTAGATAGGTTAACTCTGACCGCTATCTGGCTTACAGAAACCTCTGTAAGGTCAGAGTTAACCTGACAAAAAGTTGACCTGGACATTTTTCTGAGTGCAGTAATCCCTCCAACTACGCGGTAGATACGTTCCACAAAAAGAGCGCGCAAACCGAAACCGAGCACTTTGAACCCTACTTTGTATGAAATTTTGGGGTTAGGAACATGTTTTTTTAACGAAAATTATAAAAAAAAATCGCGCAGCTGCGAAGTTTTTACCGCGCAGTTCGAAATTTTGGTATTAAAAACATAACCGCGCAGTTGCGAAACCGCGCAGTTAGAAACCGCGCACTTGGAGGGACTACTGTATTGAAAGTTAAATACTGTTGGAAGGAAAAAATTTAAAATGATTGAGACATTTTTGTACGATGTGTGGTAGCTTAAATTTTTGTGTATGTGTGGTAGCTTAAATTTTTGAAAAAATGTGTTATCTTTTCTTGGAAATAACATACAAGGTGTTCCAATGGCTCAGACCGATGTTAACAGAAAATAAGACCATGTTTTTTGTTCAAATTTTTTGATTTCTTTATTGAATCATGTTATTTGGCACATGGCAATTATGTGTGAAAGATAATATTGCTCAAATGTTCACCAAGCCTTTGGCGGCACACCTGCACTCGATGGTGAAAATTTTTGATGACATCTCTACATAATTGTTTTAAAGGGCCCATAGACGGCCAACTTTGTTGCCAACCTGGTCGCCAACATGCAATGTTGGAGTCGATGTTGTACGTCTGTGGCCAAGTTGGCGGTTGGTTTTTCATGTTGTCGACGAGGTTGGTGTAAAATCAAAAAATTTTGAAAACTTAGCATGTTGGCGTTCATGTTGGGGTGTCTGTAGGCAAGTTTACAACCTGGTTGCCAATCTCAGTTGCATTGAGTACTGCAATAGTGTCAAAAATGGTTTATTTGATTAAGTTCGGTTGAGTTTGGTTAATTTTACTAGGGTTTTGATCGTACGACCTAAGAATGTGTAGTATACCTTTCACTCAAAGCTGGATTTTTTGGTGAACTATAAACAATAAAAAAATTAGAGAAATCACCTAAAGTCGATGGGATCTTGTTAAAAATGATGTTGACAACTTGGTTGCCAATATTCCCTCTCGTCTGTGGTGAAAACTACCAACCAGGTTGGCGACCAGGTTGGCAACAAAGTTGGCCGTCTATGGGCCCTTTCACGATAAAATGGTTTGGTTTGATTAATTTTTGAATTTTCAGGATTGTGAAATTTCTATGATTATCTAGTTTTGACTAGATTTAGGGGGTAGCACTTTTTTCCAGCATCTAGTATTCAAAAAAACCGTGCTCTGTATCTCAAGAAATATATAACTAAATATTATCAGGAAAAGCAAGAACAAATTTTCAAATTTTGGAACTAAAGTTAAAGCCAAAAATTCAATTCAGCCTTGACCCAAACCTGAACCACAGAAAACTTTTGGTATGCATCTCTGCTTTTCACCACCCCAACAGTTTTCGGCTACTCTTCGTTCAAAGGAAGTCCTTATCAGACAATTTTAGTATTTTTTAATAAAAATAAATGACTGACTTTTCTAAGTGTTTTGAAAATTGTTTAATTTTAATCAAAACATTCAATTTAGAAAACTTTTAAGGCAACATTTAAAAATACTAAAACTTCTTTCAATCCAAAGTTTATCAATTCAAATTGTAGAATTATCTACCTATCGTTTCGCAACAAAGCATTTGTTAATTTATGTAAATTGTCCCCTTTGGGGAATATTTAAATTATTTTTCTATTCAGTATTCAATATATCTACCAAGGCAGATAATTTGCTAAGTGTTCAGTGGCAGAATAAGAAAATCGGGCACAGTCAATTCTCTGGAGAACTAAAAAGAAATTTCTCTTCAATTACCTTTTATTTAGTTTAATGTTGCTTTTTAACTTTAAATTCATTAAATTATTTTCTTCGGTAAACCACAAATACTGTCAATACAAAAAGTGGAATTGTGTAAAAGATTTTGAATTTTATACATCATTATTTCTGGATTAGGTATAACAATCGGAATATACAAAGCGTGACAATATTTATTTTGGGTCAATCCTTGGGAAGATTAATGGGAGAGGGGATGAAACATGGTTGAAATGGAATCATTACTTTTATATAGAAAACTAGCTTGCATACCCGTCGTTGCCGGGTTAAGTTTTTTCATTTTTTTTTTTTTTTGATGGGCTATGTTGGAGCTAAACTTCAGGCCAATCGGCTCGGTTGTTTTCCTGCGAAAGAGTAACATAGCGCAAAAACTAAGTTTCGAAATCACTTTACTCCCTCTTCTTACTCCCCCCACCCCTCGCGCTACTTTTCCGTATGCCTATGTTGGAAACAGAACTACCACAGACACTCATGCCAAATTACAAGTCAATCGGTTCAGCCGTTTTTGCACGAAAGAGGAAGAGACAGACAGACAGACAGACATACAGCATCAACTCATTTTTATACCCCTATGGTGAAACCAAAGGGTATATTAGATTTGCCTTACCGTTTGTAACGCCAAGATCCCGTCATCACACAAAAAAATGAATTACACCATTGTGTTTAGAATGATAAAAAAAGTTGAATTTAGCATGTCCGTCCGTCCGTCTGTCCGTCCGTCTGTCTGTGGCGCGGATAGCGGGCGCACGGATTGAGCTAGAGACTTGAAATTTTGCACAGATCCGTTTTTCGTAAAATGTGAGGCTAAGTTCGTTAATGGGCAAAAATGGACCATTAGGGGGGTACCCCCCATACGAACGAAATCGTTTTTCGTGAATATCTCAAAAATGGTGCATTTTATCAAAAAAGTCCAAGAACAAAAGTTATTTAGGATATGATTCTACATAAAACTCCCATACATCAAAATCCGATTGGAATAAATTTTAAAAAATCTTATTGGAAAGTTTGACTTCAAATTGGAATTTTGGTATAACTGTTCGAATTTTGATACGAATATCACCATACGGGTCTCCAATGATTGCCAGATTGGCAATTATAGCTTTTGTTATGTTTATATATTAGTATGATAAAATATGACTTGGCCGACAATTAAGTCAAAGATGCAAAATTATCTTACCCATTCTTTTGAAAAAAATCGAATTTTTCTGACACTTTTCTTTCACTTACAATACACAAAAGTTGTGAGATGGGCGCAATTTTCAGGGAAAAATATACGTTTTAATCAAAATTTTTATAATAAAATGCGCAGCAGTACCCGGAACACCATGTTCAAATCTGGCACGCATACATAACTTTTCCAGGATGATTTTGAAGTGGTGGTAGTGGAATACAATTTCATAACATAAAGCAAGCTTGGGTTTTCAAAAAAAAAGATAAAATAAATCTAACTTTAACCCTGTATTAGTTAAATTGGCTTCTTATTCGTATTTCTTTAACACTAGGAAGTCTAAAATTTTTCACACCCTTAGACGTCTGAAGGGATCAAATTTATCTTCTTCCATTTTTTGTAGGTTTCAGTCAAATATTATCCATTATAACAATAAATATATAAATAAAATAGTTTCGACAAATATTTTAGCAAAATTTAAATATTTTAAGACTTTTTTATACACTTTCTAAAAAAGTACGTTTTCGCTATGGATATTTTCAAATCGCTGGAAGCTTATATTTCTGAAACTAAATTTCGTCACCTTGCGTAGTTCTGGTGATAATAAAGTACTTTCATTACTTCGTCCTTATAACGATAATGGAAGGTCTTGTATGGATAACGTGATTATTATAATACTCAGATTTTCCGGAAAAAGTATCATCTGGAGGTCTTTGGGGTCACTGAATCCGATTTTAGGATTATTTTTTTCTAATTGTTTACATTGTTTATTATATAGAACACTAGCTTGCATACCCGTCGTTGCCGGGTTAAGTTTTTTGTATAAGTTTTGGAATACGAAGAAAACCGGAAAGAACTTAAAAACCCTTGCAGGACTCTCCGTTCCGAATTAGTCTAATGTCAGCGACCCCGAAAACCCCCTAATGCCAATTTTTCCCGGGAAAAACAAGAAAGGATATTCGCATTATCCTTACAGGACCTTTCGTTAGGATTTTTGAAATTGTAACACCGGATTCGTGATCAGCGGCCCCGAAAACCGCCTAATGCCATTTTTTTCGCGGAAAAAATGGGAAAAAGGATATTTGCGTTATCCTTACAGGACCTCCCGTTTCAAATTTTGAAATTCTAAATTTTTTAATAATTTAAGATATTAATTTTTTTCAACCCAAAATTCGTGATCATGATAAAAAATGATGAAAAGTCAGAAAGTTTCATAAAAATATGTCATGATTTTTAGATTTTGCAGGAGTGTAAACTTCGAAAAGGGTCAAATTTACCTCATCCGTCTTTCTAGTGTTAATTTTATGATACAGTCCTCGAGCGACCATAGTTAGCACAGGCTCTAACCGAAACGTCTCGGCAAATAAAAAGTAAGTACGTTTTACTTTTTTATATTTACGCGTTGAAACCGAAAGTTCTGAGTCATGGAATGAAATATTCTTTTGTGGTGCTAAGAGAGCATTTAACTCGTGAATGAAAATCAAAAAGTAACGACATAAAAATGAAAACATTAGGAAAAAAAGTGACCTACTGTCATGGTGAGGGCGTAATTTAGATTTACTGTCAGCACATTTAGTCATAATTATTTACTAATTCAATGGAGAACGGGTATCATTATCATTTCGGATATTAATGATGTGATTAGTCTAACCATCAGTTTGTGGGTAATATTAGTGTTATATATGCTGCTAAACATTACTAAATTATTGCCGGTGGAAAACCATCATGAGGGTTCACTTTTCCACTCAAAAGAATAGCAGGAGAAGCGTCTCGATTCTTACATCTCTTATATCGCACATGGTCCCGTAGACTGTAGTATCTCAAAATCGGCCATTTCAAGAAAAACGCATTCAAAGTTTTCATTTCAAAATAATTGTTTATAAATAATTGTTTTTTTCTGTTGTCTGTACAGGAATATTTCAATTTATTACTCTTTGATAATAATTTACAGATCATTTGCTTCATTTTTTGTTTTTTTTTGCAATAATAAAAGATAGAGTTAGGTTTGTTTTCCACAAAATCAATTTAAATTTTAAAAAATGGGAATTTAAAAAACCAAAAATAAATACATTTTAGGACTACGTTTTCATTTAAATTTGTTTTTCATTTGATTCAGTCAATTTTCCTTTACATAATGGAATAATTACTCAAAAACACATTTTTTTGAGATACTACAGTCTACGGGACCATGTGCGATATGTTGAATACATTTAAAGGTGCTCCATGAAATGGTCCATGATATTCGCAAGCAAAGTACCAACGAGCAAAATAATAAATTACTCCAATTGACCTTAATCAGTTCATAATATAGCGCACGCCTCGGGGCCAACTCGTAAAAATTTCATTACGGTCATCTGCCGTTTTATTCGTATCACGTGCATGAACTTATAAACGTATATGATGATTTTTTTTCTATTCTAAGTTTCTATGGTCCTCCCAGTATCTTCCGGTTTCTTTCCAAATACTAACCTACATTTTCCGAGTGGACCTACTATCTAAATAACTGTCCGCACTACCTGGAGGGATGATGGTGATCTTCATATGTATTTCTATTTCAGGGTTTTGGATTCATCCACCCATCGTTCAATACATTTAGATATTAAAAATTATTAACATAGGCCCTAACAGTTATACGGAATTGATAGTAATAGTCGCCTTATTATCGATTTATTGGCAATCGATGAGGATGAAATAGTCCTTAAAACGTTATACCTGCCAAATCTATTCGATAATGAAATTTATATGAGCCCTATTCGCATACAGTTTTAATTTTTAATCTTATGACTTTATAAATATTGAGCACCATAAACTGAATTGCTGTTTTGTAAGTTTTTTTTATTTTTCTTATTTTTTTTTATATAATCTGGTGTTAGTTTGGTTAAATCTTTAGTATTATTATTTATAAGGGGATGTCCTTAAAATACTCCACGCTGATTTCAGGTTTTCGGACACTCCCGTTCCAATCTCCCATCGAACCACTCTACCATCGAACCCCTCTCCCATCGAACCATTCTTCCATCGAACCACTTTTCCACGATTTTTACTTTGCCCTGCTATATAGAGGGAAAGTATTGTATTCAAATTATATTAGAGAACGGGAGCATGTAGAAACTTTCTGGTTAGTCCGTTTCAGACAAAATTATGGGGACATCTGTGCATGTGTCTGCCTGTCTGTCGGTCTGTCCCACAGAACTATATAACATAGAACAACTGTCACTCCCTCTTTATCGTACTTGAACGCATCCACTGAACTGTATAAGGTCGCGAAATTCAAATTTCACAAGTTTGAGACTAACTTTAGGCGCAAACAAATAACTTTAGGCGCCAACACCATTCCGAAAGTCTATTTTCCTTTGACAGCTCACGGTTTAAACGAGAGGACTATATTTATTTTCATACGGTTATCTTGCTCTTACTTGACTCGTTTTGATTCACTGAACTGTATTGAAATGGGACCATTTGAGACAGCAAATCGAGCGATCTGTATATCTATGGTCTGTCCTTTTTACGTATCTAAAGTAACTCGAGAACGCGTTGATCTAGCAACTTAAAATCTTTTGTTAAATGAGTTTAACGAAAATCGTAGTTCTCTATCAACTTTTGGAAAAATTACGTTAGCTATAATGGGTACCTCCCATACAATTCTTTAAAAAAAACGTTTTTTGAAAATTTCTCGAGCACAATGCGCTTTTGGCAAAAACTGAATATAACAAAATTTAAAGGAAAAAAAATTTTCTACATTTTTTGCCTTAACGGTTTTTAATTATCTTTAACACGTTCGTGACATCGTGTACCACTGGTAGTACATGTACAGTTTTTTAAAACCGCGCGAGAAAATAGTGCAGTAGTTATTTTGTGGAAATAATATAAAAACACGCACCGTGTACCACCGATGGCGCACAACCGCCAGAAAACAAATCGCTAGTGTACCACCCGTGGTACACGATGTCCAAATGTAAAAAAAGTCGAAAAAGCAAATGTCACGAACGTGTAACCGGCTTTTGGGATTTTTGAGAAAAAAAGAAATTCGCATATTTTTTCCGAAACAAAATATTACAGGGGGAAAGTTTTGTGTTGATCACAACTGATATTTTATAAGGAGGTCAGACTACCACGGGTCCTCCTCCTTCTTAAATGTATGACGTATTCTATGGACAGACTCTAGTGCCGTTTCCACAAACGAAACTTAGCAACTTATGTTCTTAAATTATTTAAGTCTCAGAATTTCTTTGGTTTAAGTAGGCTACTTAATTTTTTTTTAAGAAAAGTACGCGCAAATGGGCCCTTACTTTTTTTTCATTATTCAATGGAAAAATCACGAAAGGTCCAGTCGGTCCAGCCAATTTGCTTTAAAAATCGGGTTTTTGTTAAATTTATTATCTTCGTTTGCTTTAAATTGAAATCAATTAATTATTTTGAAATCTTCTAATAAAATCAAAAAGAAAAAGAAAACTTCCGGGAATGATTTCAGGACTGTAAAGAAATTTCGTTACCAATGATGACTTAAATGCTCAAAGAAGAAAAAAACAGAGAATAAGTCGTAGGAAATCTAGTTTCGCAAAGCAAAGCAACAGAAAAAGTTTAAAACCCTTCGACATTTTCGCATAATAATAAATTATACTTTTCTTTTAATTAAATATTTTCCAATTCCAGTCAAACGTCTTTTATTTGATATTAACTTTTTTTTTCGGAACTTCCAAATGCTAATGTTGTGTGTGTGTGCGTGTTGGTATAAGTTTTCCATTAATCTTTTGCTAACACAACGAATTGACCAATTATCTCAATTGAAAAATGTGGGAAAAAGACATAAAGCCTTGAATACATAATGACAAAAAGAGCCCGGAACAAACTTTTTACGCTTTTATACAACATTTTCATTTACTAATTGGAATTTAATTGAAATATATTGATTGGGGTAGGGTGATGGGCAGCAAATTTTGGACAATACCTATAAATGCTATACTAAAAAACGGGAGAAAAAAAAACTGTGCATATTTTTCAAATAACCATTCTATATTTTAGCATGGTCAGTAAAATTCAATTCCCTCGTATATTTATTAATTCATTTTTCACGTTTTTATGAATTTCCATTTTCTTTTATTATTCTATTTTACAGGTGGCTTAAATGGATTTTGTGTAACATTTAGAACATTTTCAGGTTTTATTTATTGAATGTTGAATTCCAAAAAAAACGTATTGTATATAATGAAAATAATAAAAATGTATGTGGTTTTATGGTATTTTATTGACAACAAAGAGGTGTAAATATTATGGCAAAAATGTATAATTTTACTATTGTGGTACAGAGTTTTGATCAATGTTTACTTATTTTTCAAATCAAGGGGTTCAAAACAAAACCTCTCATTGTTTTTAGAATTATTTTTTTTATAATTAATTTAAATTTAAATTCATTTATACAACAATATTTAATATTTAATATAATATTTCTATCCGAAAACTTTTTTTTTTGTATATCCTAAATATCTATAAATTAGACTTGATTTAAATATTTACTATGAAAATCTCTTACGTATGTTTTGTTAGGATACTTGATTTGGTTTACATTACAAATAATCGAGTTATTTGGTTTACATTACAAATAATCGAATTGTCAATGATAACTTATTTTGTTTTGATAACATTGTATCTCTTTCAACATATGAATATTTCCTGATAAAGTGTTAGTTTAGCTGAGATATCATTGAAACATAAATACAACATTTGGTTGTTAAGTAAATAAATGTTTCAGTTTAGATAAATTTTTACGTTCACACAAAATGGATGTAGAAAATAAAGGTTTATATTTAGTGCTGTAAAGGAGATTTTAGAATCACGGGGTAAGTTAAATAACCTCTATATCGTGATATCAAAAGGTCCAACTTCAAAAGTTTGACAGAGATAAAATTGTCTCACTATTCCCCGCTACAGAAATAGATTTGTTTTGCGATTTTATCGAAAACGACAAATATTTTTAAATAAATATGTTAAAACAAAAATGGTTTAGAATGTGGGCAAGTAAAACTGAGTTGACCTGTGGTCGGAGAAATTCTGAAATTAGGCCACCAGCAGGTGAAGTAGGGCATTGGGAGCTGCACGAGTTGACCTTAGATAGGTTAACTCTGACCACTAGCTGGCTTACAGAAACCTCTGTAAGGTCAGAGTTAACCTGACAAAAAGTTGACCTGGACATTTTTCTGAGTGCGGAGTGAGAAATGCAATTGGATTGTAGTGCTTTTATATGAAAAAAGAAAAATTCAATCCAAAAACTTCCAAAAGCTTTGCAAAATCGAGATATTAAGAAAAAAAAAGTTCAAAAGTTTAAAAAAAAATAAATTTCATTACATTTAATAATTTAGATTATTGATCAAAATTTTTTTTAAAAGAAATCAGGGGTATTTTGCAATAGGTTCAGTCATGCATTTTAAGAATGGTGGCCAATATATTAAACATAACAAAAATCATAATTGCCAATCTGGAAATTATTGAAAACCCGTATGATTATATGGCATTGTTCGAAGTTTAATTGAACGGCGAACAGTTGTATCAAAATTCCAATTTGAAGTCAAACTTTTCAATAAGATTTTTTAAAATTTATTCCAATCGGATGTTGATGTATGGGAATTTTATGTAGAATCGTATCCTAAATAACGTTTGTTCTTGTTTTTTTTTAATAAGATGCACCGTTTTTGAGATATTCGCATAACATTTAAAAATAACATCAATTAAAAAAATAAATAAAAAAATATACAATTCAAATGAAATTTATTTGAGGCGGAAATCATTTAATGTGATACCTGAGCTTGTCGGTTTTTGCAGATTTCAGCATTATTAGGTCTAATATTTGATATAGCTACTCCCAATTATTCGTCTAAATTAGTAAGTCTTGCGCGTTTCTTAGTTTTTATATTGGTTAATGTCGAGAAACCGAGCTCACACAAATATTTCGCGGAGCACTTGCAACAAGCTAGCGGAGCTTCCGCGGAGCACCGGTTAAGAATCACTGCTCTAGCTCAATCCGTGCGCCCGCAATCCGCGCCACAGACGGACGGACAGACAGACGGACGGACACGCAAAATTCATTTTTTTTTATCATTCTAAACACACTGGTGTAATTCATTTTTGTGTGTGATGACGGGATCTTGGCGTAACAAACGGTAAGGCAAATTTAATATACCCTTTGGTTTTACCATACGTGTATAAAAAACCGCGTCTTAAGTGGTTAAAAAGTAATGAAACAAAAACTAACTACGAGTTTCATGTTGATTACTTTGACGAACTTGTGGCTTTACTATGTTAAGAAATATCTACAAGAGCCTGTGTATAAGATTTCTCAAAAACAGCAGGGATGTTTGGTCCTGGAGTGGGACGATCCTATCAACTTTTGGTGAAAATCCGTCGACCGGAAGTAACCAAAATGGCTGCTTTTTAAAAATTGCAATTTGATTTTGCGCGATTTTCTCCGAAACTATGCGTTTTTCAGTAGCTTTGACAAAACTTGAAGACAATAAAACATTACTGTCTTTTAATAGAACTGTTCCACACGTGAACGCTCTTTATAATGTATATGACTACTAAAAGGAGTTCAAGTCATCTTCGGAGTTAATTAGAAAACGTCCAAAACGGTTTTAAAATTAAATTTGAAAAAAGGAGTGTGAAAAAATTCCAAGCTGTGTTATTAACCCATTCGGTATTTTGATGCCATATGGCAACGCAGTTAAAAATTTGAATTGACTTATTATTTATTTATTTTCAACACTCTATTCTCATTCAGTGCACCTTTAAGTGCATTTGTGACCCAATTTTGATTTTTTGAGTAAAAAGCTGGACTACAGTGGACGTATTTCTAAAAAATAAAAATTTTTAATTTTTTTTTTGTTTTTTTGTTTTTTGTTTTAAATGAATAGGGGAAACTGGGGCACATTCGGCAAAGGGGCACATTCGGCATTGCCATTTTCAGTATCAAGAATGCTTCAGAAAGGAGCGATCAAATACGTAAATGCACAATAATGCAATAACTTGAATTTAAATAAAGTCTGAGAGTTCTATTTCGGCGCTCAGAAGAGCAAGAGGTATTTTTGTGTTTTTCGGAAGTTTGATGTAATTTTCCCAAGCAGGTACGTAAGGAATTTTTGAAGTCAATTTCGTCCGACGCTTAAAAAATTTCGCGCAAATAGCATTTAAAAACATTAAGTTTCAATCCCGAAAGTAGAATGCCCTTTAATTTACAGTATTTTAGATAAAAAATCTGAAAACATTTAGCTGCATGTTGACCAGGGCACTAATGTGTATCGCATAGCGGATTTTACTACAACTTTTGGGGCACATTCGGCTTTCGTGATTTTAAGAAGTGAGATTGAATACATCCGTGATTTTAAGAAGAGAGATTGAATTTAAATTACTAAATTTAAATTATAGATTGAATTTAAATGAATCCTGTCGGCACATTTCGATATTCCACATAATATATTTTTAATATAAATTTCGATAATTATTTCGTGAAATAGGATTTTTCAATCATTCTTTTATGTGATATGTAATTTTTTTTTATTTTTTATTTTATTTTAAAGAATTAATAAAATGAATTCAAATCTAATAGTCTTTTAATTAGTAAAATCAAACAAATAACGTATATTCGCCGAATGTACCCCTTCAAAAGCCGAATGTGCCCCGGCATGGGGTACATTCAGCAAAATGGCCTCCTTTTTAAAATTGGTAAAAATCGTATATTTCTTTAGGGCTACAATAAAAATCTATTTCGTATTTAGTAGTAAAATAATCAAAGTTTTTACAAAATTTCAAGATTTTCAAATTCATCAAACGAATTTGGCAGGAAATTACTTTGAAAAAAACCTGCCGAATGCGCCCCAGCTTCCCCTACTGATAGCTTAAACATCATTAATTTGTATAGAGAGTATTTTTAACCTCCATAGAAAGAAACATGTACCGAACGGGTTAATGTTTATCTGAATAAGACGGCGAGATGTCTTGAGAGCGTGTTAATTTGGTCCCGAGATTTTTTGAAAATGTATATTTATGTATAAGAACAAAATCTGGCTCCCTTATCAGTGAGTCCTGTAAAATTTTATTAACAGTAAAATTACAGTTGAATTTCATTTCTCACGTGTCTACAATTGAACTTACTTTGAATTCTCTAAGTAAATTCGGATTAACTTCACAGATAATCAGTACGGCGAAAATCGATTTCCTCGAAATTAAAAAAAAATCAATTTCACGAAAATCCGTTTCCATTTAAACAAATTTACATATTAATAACTAAGCAACTCACACATGCACACACAAAACATATACGGTGTGTGCGTTTCTAGAGAAATATACTATTTACGTGATTTTTCTTCCAATTTACGTATCCCTGATCCGGTAGAGCGAAAGGGACTCTAATTGGCGCTTTAACTCTTTCGTTCCCCGTGTCCGGTCCAAAGGACATACCAAAATTGTCAGGCGGTTATAGTTATAGTTGTGAGATATGGTTTTCTGGGTGTGTTGTGAAAAAAACATTTTTCGCTCTCGGGAGTGGAAGGGTTAAAAACGTTTCTCCAGAGAATATGCATAATTGCACTGATGCTACAAAGTATTTATATGGGACGTACGTGAGTCCAGGCACTTCAGACGAATTTGAATAAAATTTTTATTCGATTTCTCGGATCTGAATCAATTTTCGTGAATTTAAATGCGAAATTCAGTGTGACTGTTTTTTTCGCATCCGCTACTGGCCCCACTGCAATTTTGTTCTAAAGTTTAATTCGCTACTGAATGCCATCACCAAATTGTGATTAATTTGTAAACTTTTCCAGCCAGATTTTTATTCTATGCCATATCTATATACATATATTTGTTTTTTCCATTTGCTTCGTTTCGTTTCCCTCCGATTCATTTTGTAACGGTGGAATATATAGTTTCCTCAATTTCCCATTATTTAAATTTTATTGCGACATTTTATATCGGATGGCGCAATAAAACGTTTTTTAATGTGCCACCCTGTACTATATTTTGAACCTTGCATCGGACTATCTTGTGCCTGCCACCATTAAAGTTGCATATTTTTCCACATTTAACGATGTTATACAAACTCACCAACACAAATGAAATCTCATACAAACTAACATCAGGGACTCTCTTGAGTAATAAAATTGAGGCAAATGATTTTTCACCAACTTTAACTGTTGATTGCATTGCGATGGTCTGTTTAGTGCTTATTGGCCACCACCCCAAATATATTTATATATTTCTATCTACTAAAATACCCCCAGTAGATTCCAGTAAAGTGCATTTTACTTAAAATACCCTCCAATGTTTCCCATTAAGTGCTATAAAATTGGTAGTCAGTCGATTACGTTTTAAGTAAAAAAAAATGTGAACCTTTCGAATAGAGATAAAATTTATTTTATGAATATTGTTTATGATGTATTTTTTTTCTTAGTACTTTTTTCGATAAATTTCGTATGTGCATAAATATGTGTACAAATTTTTATTTAGAGAGGATAAAATTTAAATCCTATTTATTTGATTTGAATAAAAACTGTTAAACAATTTTTAATAGATTCTTTAATCATTCGAAAGTATGTTATTTGCCCATTATTTATATCATTAACGACGACAACCCGGTGATTCATTATTCAGGATTGTTCAAAAAATTCTATTGCTAAAACTATTTTTTAGACGACCGGCGTGATGTGATTATTTAAAACGCCCGAAAGTAGACTTAATTTTCTTCGTTAAGGCAGGTCGTTAAGGCGAAAATCAATTTCCTCGAAATTCAATCTCACGAAAATTCGTTTCATTTAAACAAATTTACATATTAATGTGTGCGTTTCTAGAGAAATATACTATTTACGTGATTTTTCTTCCAATTTACGTATCCCTGATCCGGTAGAGCGAAAGGGACTCTAATTGGCACTTTAACTCTTTTTAATTGGCGCTTTAAAGTAAATAGACTGAATTTTCTCCATTAAAGCAGGTCCATAAGATATGTCACGCTAATTTTAGTATTTTTAAATTTTTGAAGAGAGTCTTTTACACAACCGGATACTCCCTTCCTTCCTCCAAAGTTTGACGTATTTTATGCACAGGTATTTTTGTACGAAATAAATCCATTTTCATGGAATTTTGTATAATTCCAGTTGCGTCATTTTTCAGGAATAAAATTGAGAATTTTGTGTTGTAGTGTAAACTGCTGTAATTTTGTGTCACGTCACAGGATAAAATTTTCGAAAAAAGCGTCAAATGTAAACGGCCCTTTAGCAATCTTACTGTTGTATATTTGCACATTTCCCAAAATATCCTAACAGTTAAAAAACCCACAAAAAACCTACCTTTGTTGAATGGAAAAACATGCAATAAATATTCAATAATAAAATAATTGTTTCTCCAAATAGTTAGGAATCACTCATTTGTAATAAATTTCAGACGATTAACGTCAACATTGGTTAGTGTAACTTATAACAAAACTTCTTGGAAAATTCTTATTCTATTACCTCCTGGGTAAAGGCTCTGAACACCCATTGTCTGTTCTAATCATTTCTAGTGTAAAGTTATTCAACTTGAAGTTACGCCTGATGAATATTGACAGATAAACGGTTACAAAAAGAAAATCTCCTATATTCGAATCGTTTTGCGAAAGCTTAGGTGTTAAATAAAACTTTTTGGTCACATCAAGATGTAAACTTGATTTCAAGTTTGTTCAGTTGTCATTTGAAAAAAAAGGGAATCTTTTCTGATAGGAAATCAAATTAATGTAAAAGAAAATGAAAAAAAATTGTACAAACATAGTTGTTTGTATATTTCAAAACAGTTTTTTTTAAAATAATTTCCAACCAAGGAAAAAAATTTGGGGAGAGTAAATTTGGGTGGCAGTCTGGTTCAGTGGCAATGCGTTTAATCCGAAAGGCGAAGGTTGCGGGTTCAAGCCTCGCCTGCGGCACATTGTCTTATCCAGTCCACTCAATTTGCTTGATCGGAATCAGTAGTGGTAGTTACTGCTTGGCTCTAATGGCACCATCTGTGTATCATACTATTACGATCCCTGATGGTTAGCAACAAAAAACCTTACAAATGTTGTGATTCATCCAAAATCCACGCAGAATTGTAGGTGTGCACCAGGGATGAGAAATGGTTAGAACACCTCAATTGTGGAGGCCCAGTCATACTTTAGGATGTAGTGCAGCGTTTCTCAACCTTTCAGTATTCGCGGCCCAATTTGTCATCGCGCCCCCCCTGCATACAATAAAATGTATACAATAATAACGTAATTTGTGTATTTTGGCGCTAAACCTACACTACTACCCTAATTTTAAACACAAATTACCAAGAAATCAGTAATTTATGGACATTTGGCAACACCGATCCTCAGCGTTGACAAAACAAGAATCCGGTGCTTTTTTATTGCTCTTGCGTTATTTTTGCGGTTTCGCGAGAAGTTGTTTTAACCCTGAAATCACAATGAACGCGAAACCGACGCGAAACTGGCGCAGAAACTGTCACTTAAAAGTTTGGTTCCCACAAATTGTTTGAAGTGAGCACAGTGAACGTATAGAACGCAGCTACAACGTAACCGCAACGCAAAAGTTTGCAAACTTCTAACTTTGCCGCAGAATTCTGCGTTGACAGTTCATAAAGTGAGGTTGGAAAAATGTCGTTCAAGGAAAAATTGATAGCCTTAGTGCAAATAACAAAGATAAAGACCAACAAAGCAAATTATCGCTTCAAAATCATCCATTTTTGTAATTTTTCCAAGTTTATACCACTTTATATTATGTCACTACTTCACGAGCTGCCATTGTGCTCTGCCGCTAGAATTTTGCACAGAGCGTTGTAGTTGCGTTGGTTTCGCGCTCATTGTGCTCCAAGCGTAAGTTAATAAGTTAATTATTAAATATTATGTCGAAATGTATTTTGTTTTGTATGTGGGTATGTACTTTCCTTTCAGTCAATTAATAAACTTTTTTAAATATTTTGTCTTGGATATGCGCGCCCCACAGGCTGAAAATCGCTGATGTAGTGAAATAGATAGATAAAATTTTGAGCTGAAAATATTTTATATGCCTTGGAGTAAGTGAAACAAGTTTTTTAAAATCTTTAATCCCAGATTCGCTTTTTTGGGTTTTAAGAACGACCAAATCAAAAGTCAAAGTCTTTGTTTGTTACTAGTGAACTCAAAAACGGTTGAACGAAGTTTCACAAAACTAAATCAGTTAAGGTAATGATATATCGGATTCAAACATTGGTTAGAAAATAATGCACATACAAATGGGGTTACACGCAGAGAAAAAAACATAACAAAAGCTAGAATTGCCAATCTGGCAATTATTGAAAACCCGTATGGTGATTTAAGTGAACAGCGAACAGTTGTATCAAAATTCCAGTTTGAAGTCAAACTTTCTAATCAGATTTTCTTTAAATTTATTCCAATCCGATTTTGATGTATGGGAGTTTTATGTAGAATCATATCCTAAATAACTTTTGTCCTTGCAAGATGCACCGTTTTTGAGATATTCGCAACAAATGTTTTCGTTCTAATGGTCCATGTTTGCCCCTTAACGAACTTAGCCTCGCATTTTACGAAAAACGAATCTGCGTAAAATTTCAAGTCTTTAGCTCAATCCGTACGCCCGCAATCCGGGCCACAGACGGACAGACGGACAAACGGACAAACGGACGGACATGCAAAATTCATTTTTCTTATCATTCTAAACACACTGGTGTAATTCATTTTTGTGTGTGATAACGGGATCTTGACGTTACAAACGGTAAGGCAAATTTCCGATTGGATTTTAATTTATAGAAGGGTTATGTAAAATTATATTCTAAAAACACTTCATTTTTATTAAATTTTTCGATAGTTTTCGAGAAAAAAGGAAAAAAGTATTCCATTTGTATTGAAGAAGGGGCAAACAGTGTTCCGATTGGATTTTGATGTATGGATGAGTTATGTAAAATCTTATTCTGAACGCATTTTAGCTTTATATTTTTTTCAATATGACTCACCTATTTCGAGAAAATTTCAAAAAACTTTTACCAGTTTTTCACCTTTGGCATAATTAACCACCAAATATTTCCAATTAGATCAAATTAAATGTTAGTCATGTTCAAATCATTAACAACAGACAGACTTTTTTCTTATTTTTCTCAAAAAAAAAGAAAAATCCTGTTTGAAAATTGGATAAAATAAAAGTTTTTCATTCTTTAGAAGTCAGTTAACACGCTGATTAGATCCTAAATGGCTAAAACTGTTAACACAAGCAATAATCGATCGAAAAAGATAATTTCCTCAAATCGTTTGCAATAAAACGCGCTTAACGCTTCTTAAAAATGCTCTGCAGGTAGAATTTTGTCTCAAAACCAATCAAATAAGAAA
Source organism: Chrysopilus asiliformis (assembly GCA_964034945.1). Taxonomy (NCBI): domain Eukaryota; kingdom Metazoa; phylum Arthropoda; class Insecta; order Diptera; family Rhagionidae; genus Chrysopilus; species Chrysopilus asiliformis. The sequence goes on along the minus strand of OZ035961.1, from coordinate 92,008,008 downwards.
GTGTTTAACGCTGAAGCTTGTGTTGTAAAGGAGAAAAAAAATAAATCTCATGCAAGTCACGTGTGATTTTCTTCTACGTCTCTTACATCATCAATTGAAGAAGATACGTTTTCCATAGATACTTGTATCTATTCTTGTATTTGTTTTTTTTTTGGTTGTGCAGCATTTAGACACACATGATCTTATAGAATAGTGTATAGCAGTAAAAAAAAACAAAATAGGCCAACACAGGGATATTGGTTTATATCTAAACAGATCGATTCGTCCTAGAAAAGATATCTGCCCGATGATTATGATGATTTAATTCATAGATAAGTTTTTATTTATAAATACAACAACCCCGGCTCGCCACGATGGGGGTAATAGAGCATTAAAATGGAAACGAAACTTTTTCGTAAGCGAAATTAAAGGAACAAAAAAAAATACAAATCACAATAAAAAATATTCATGGCTAAAAGTTTTCTCTCCAAGAACAACATATAGGATTAAGGTAATTAAGAACTTGATTTCCTTCTCTCAACACAGCAGCTCCCATCACTGTATTCTATGATTATTAGAATACAAGCCAGTTTTCCAAACAAAAGTTGAAGATTTCATATGAAATTTTTATCAGTATATATAATAAAAAGTTGTTTTTCAACGAAACTTTTCTTAGTTTCGAAGCTAATTCAGATGTTAACCAAAATACGCTGTAATCATCATCATCATCATCTGCAGGACAGCAACAAAATAGGATAAAGGACTAAACGCCACAATTCGATGCCCAGTCACATAGGTTAAGGTCGGCAATATTTGCACAACTGAATTGGGACTAGGACTAGGCAACATCTGTTGGTTTTACGAACCCGGATATTTTCCTAATGTATCTGACTAGCGTGGTTGTCCTTTGGGAAACGCATGCGAATGAACAGCACGAACCGGAAAACATTCAACATTTTGTCTCTGAGCGTGATGGAAATTGAGGATAGCTTCCATGGTATTCACTTGACTATTGGAAAATTGCTATGAAGAGTAGGGAAAAATAAACCAAAGAGAGTTTTATCGCTCTTTAATATTGGGCGGTTTTTACCAATTTCCCAGAAATTAATTTTCATGCAATAATACTTGAGTGTTAGGATTATTCGATTTATATAAAGTGATACGTGAATATAGGATAATGTAATAATTTGGATGTTTGGTGTTATGTAATTTTAGTTGATAAAATTCTATAGTATTTTACGAATTTGGAGCAATTTGTAAGAGGGATTTATCAATATTCTCTTGGTGTTCGTGTAACGCATATAATTAAGGAAGAATATTTATTCATTTTAAGAAAAATAATTACTGATTTCCTCCAAATTTTAGCGGACGAATATTCAAAAAAGTTACCCTTCTTATCACGTGTTGCTTTGACCACTGCCTTGGAAAATGTTGAACCTCTTAATCAGTGGTTCCCAATAGTTTTTCCCTCGCGATCAAGTTTTTTTTTCAAAATTTGGAATTAAACACAAGAAAAGCTATAATTGCCATTGGTTAATCGTCAAATACTCTATATTAGGACAGACAAAATGTTTATTTAAAAAATTATATTCGTAAGGGAAAGTAAGGAGTGATTCGATTGGATTTATATGCAAGAAAAAGTTATGTAAAATCTTTTTCTAAATATATTTTATCTTCATAATTTTTTTGATCCGGCTAACCGTTTTCGAGAAAAGAACCATTTCGTTTGTATTGACCAATCGTCAAACATCAAAATGAACTACACCTGTCGGTTTGGGAAGATAAATGATTTTGATTTCCGCATGTCTGTCCGTCTGTCGGTCTGCCTGTCTATCTGTATGTCTTAAAATAACAGCTGCCCTTGTGATAAATAGATAGGCTAACAAGGGAAGGCCGCGAACCCGACCCTGCCGATTTCGCTCATTTTTGGATATGTTGGAGTAGACCGGAAAACAAGCGATCCGTATTTTTTTCGGCGGAAAAACGGTTAGGTATTGCCAAAAATCGATTTTTTGCCCTCGAAAATCGGCCCCACTGAAACTACGTATTTGATGTGTATATGGGCAAAAAGGGAAAAGGCCCCTATCTGAAATGGACATTTTTAGTCGTTACTTGCGCCCCCTCAGGACCGTCCAAAAATTGTATGAAATTATTTTCTTGGAAAGGCATGTAGAGTCTTACATGATACTTCCGGGGCTCTTCAAATAAGTTTTAAAGAAGTTTTTATTATTATTAAAGCCCGACTTCTGGCATTTTTTATGCATTTAATGTATTTGACTTTTTGATAATTTGCCCGAAAGTGTGTTCACATTTTTGATGTAGTTTGAGAATTAATTCAGATATTCCGTAATTTTTTCCATTACATAACGAGGACGAATGAACGCAGTTTTTTTTAGAAAGAAAGTTTCCCCCTTCCTCTTCCGTCGAGAATTCAAATTTTTATCAGAGGAGTATAAATCTAAAGGGGGAAGGTATCTATTTTATAGGAATCTACTCTTCGAGATCTTTCCCAAGAAACAATTTGTAACCATGGTTACAAAAAAACCTTCAATTTAGGTTACATTTTGGTTACATTTTAAATGGTTTCCGAATAAACCCGCCAAAAACGGTTTTTTTGAAACCAGCTTCTAAAAAGGGTTTCTGAAACGTTTCTGAAAGGTTACAGAAACCAAATGTGAAATTTTAGAGTTTTGTTACCATGGTTTCAAATACGTTTCTTAACCGGAATGTAACCTCAAAATGTTACTTGGGTTCATTTAAGATACTACATGCCTCCCTACTCCCTTCCAGAAAAAGTTTCATACAATTTTAACATTTTAAAGGGCGTATATGCATGCGGGCCTTTAAAATAGGCTGCAAAATTTCAATTTTGATATTTTACAATTATATTACTTTATTTCGGGACTCTTCGGTTGGCGGCAGTCTTGGACAAATGTCGCATTTGTCCATATGATAAATCCACTTAAATCTACAGCCAAGTGCTGCCCCTGTTACTCTTACAATTTGAGAAATTTGCGAATTGTCAAAATTTTTTTTGAAGCATAGCAGCGCATCAATTGGGAAACAGTGCTCTAAAGCGTTGTTAATGAGATTTTAAAAAAAATATTTGAGTGAATTTCATTTCAATCGAATTTTTTAGAATAATTCGTTACTAATTTCCAAACATATTTTGAATTACCCTTCTGGGAACTCCACTTCTTTCAGTATTTTAAATTATTTCGATATTTTTTTATTGAATTCTTAAGTACTTTCTGTTGAAATAGCATTAAAAATCATCCAATTACTGTGAAGGTAAAATTAAATTCAACGGAATCACATGGTAGGTTATATAAGTTAAAATTATTAAGATAGGTAATAGCTTGTTAAAATCGGCACATGTTTCTAACACAGGTTACAAACTCATTTTGGTCCAAGGAAAAATGATGAAAATTATGTAACTAAGTGAAAGATACAAAATTTAAGGGCCTTTTTCGGAGCCTATATCGATAATAACGACACGAATGCTTCAATTACTGTACAAATAATTCACCTAATGACTACTCCATTTGCCAATATATCAAGACGACCGACATTTATAAATATTTCCTCTCCAGTAATAAAATACCTGCAATTTGTGCCTTTCGCCTTATGGTCGACTTAACGATACGGATACCGAAGCATAGCTCCGAAAAAAGGTTTATATGGAAAAAGTTTTTCCACTTTTTCCTCGTTCGGTGAACGAAATTCACCAATTTTTCTTCGCCTATAGATGGAATCGATTTTGCAATTCAAATAGAAGAGTTTGCTTTTTTCTTTGTCAGGTTTTCGCACCTAAATCAGCCCACAACCGTCAAATGTATATATTTATATGAAGAAATTCTATACTTTTGAAGAGAATATTGGGAAGTGTTTTTTTTTCTTCCTGCCTGCCACATTTTTGCATATAAGTCGATTGACATATCCACATATTTCAAGTGTTTGATGCTTAACGTCATGTGTTACTCGTCGCCAGTCGTCATCTGAATATCAGGTAAAAAAAATATCCTGGCATATCCTTGTGGGTTGATTCGCTGGCATTGCCGATTATTGCCAAAGAGAATTTTGGCAGGATAAGCATCAGTTGATGGTAGAAATTCGTGTGTATTTTTCAATATAATGTGCTGAAAGTTTTATATAACACATTGAGCGATGACGCGGATATTATTGTAATAATATTTTTTTCTTTTCACGAATTTTTTATCTTTAGAAACTTTCGATATGTCGTATTGGTTTTGTGATTCATCTTGAAGTTTAAAATTGAAAGATTTTTCGATACTTCATGATATTGAAAGGTTTCCCCGTTTTTTAGCAGGTATCTGCTACAAGAAGTGTATATTGCTTGTATGTATTAAATACATTCCATAGATGGGCCAGTCCGGGATTTAGGCATATTTTCTCGCCATCATGGAATTTAAGCTTTATCCTGGATTTTTCAATTGATTTTTCAATTAATCACTAAAGAAACCATCCCTAAACATTCAAAATGTATTTTACGCGACTCGGCTGCGGGATTTAAGGAAATATAATGTAAATTATATTTCTTTTGTTGCATGAGGCGCATTTTCTTTGATAATGTTTTCACAATTTCAGATGAGTTAATGTTTTCACAATTTCAGATTCATGGAATGTAAAAATGCTTAAGGAATGGAAAAACCCTTTGCTCCGAACCAAGTAGCTTTCATAAATCATTGGGTCACATTTTGTTTCATACAAATCCACCGCAGCCAGGATACGTACAAATTTTTTTTAGAAACCTAGGATTCATAAGCAAAAAACCGCGCACATAACGATCAAATCCCCGGATACGCATAAAATATTAAAAAAAGAGTTAACGTCAACTCTTAAAATAATTTTTTTTATTACAATAAACGCAAGAGAGAGACATCTGTTGCTATTCCATTTTTTCTCTATTTGCGTTGACCCTGAAACAGTATTTTGAAGCAAACTATGTTTTCCAAACGAAAATAAACAAGAAAGACCGCAGGCAACCCGTTAGCATAGAAAACATGCGTCATAGTTGGAATAACTCGAGAAAATGCGCCGCAGGCGAAAATTTTAGCATTTCATAGTCAAATATACCCTTAAATTGAAAGCCTCACACTCAGTGTTTAGTGTTTCTTCATGGGAGATATTGATATCAAGTCTTGAAAATCAAATTAGAATATATATCTGAAATTACGAAAAGCATTTCCTATATCTAGAACATAATTTTCTGAATTAAGAATTATTTTTTTAAATCTAGAATTAATTTCTTGCCTAAGAGTTTAATTCTCAATTTGAGAAAATAGTTCTTAATTCAGGAAATTGCTCTTTCTGATTTTAGAAATATTTTCTATGTTTCAAAATGCCACTTTTTACATTTGATCCCAATTTTCTTGCATTGAGAAATGTCATTGATTTCAGAAACAGATCTCTTCGTATTGACGTCTTGGTTTTACTACCCGGAAACATTAAAAAACCTCGCACACAATTAAAAACCCTCCCCGGACTTTCGGGTGCTCTTAAAAAAAGGAAGCTGTCCGATGGAAAGAGGGCGGACATCAATCCTACCTGCGGGGAATATTTATAAAATGTTTTTTTTTTTTCTGAATTCGATTTTAAGATTCTTTGTCTTGGTACCAATATTGTTTTTGTATGTTAAATTTGATTTGTTGTTCCATTCCAGCAAATCTTCCTCGGCCTCCTCCCACCCACCCCCAACTAATCATCATATCCCGGATCGATAAAAAAAATAATAGGTCACCTTATTCTCTACAACAAAAACGCTACTAGGCACTGTTTTTCAGAAAACAAACACAGGTTATTAAACCGATTCTCCGATATCTATGAAACAGAAATTCCTGAAAATCCATATTCCCAAACGATCCTAACTTTAAATTTGGGTTTCAAAAGATATCTCCTAATACGTTTGTTAAACCCAACAAAAACAGTATTGAAAAATGTATCTGTGGCCTTGCCGATTTACCAGCGTTAAACCCTTTTTCAAATTTGAATACAAAATGAAAATATGTTGTGGTTTCACATCATGTATAAAAGACTAACCGTCTAACCATAATTAACTCTATTGTTCTATTTGACCCTATTATTCAAGATTATCATATTCAGATGCTTACATATAAGTATATCCAAAACTGGAAAATTCGATAAAAAGTCATTGACTCAGAAAAATATGTGGAAAACTTTCGTTGAATGTTTGAAAGGTTTTTTTTTCGCCTTTTTTTACTATGCCGGCTAACTTTAAAACTTTTCATAAAACTTCTTTCGTTTATATTTATTTTTCACTCAAAGATGGCTTTCCCTCCGCAACGCAGCCTTTAAAAGTCCTTTGGGTCGGCTTTCTTTCGCATGAAATGATAAGACTGAGAGGATAACCGAAAATAAACTGACTGGGTTTTATTTAAGTTGACAAAATACTTACACTAAAGTATCGAATATTAAAATAACACAAAGTAGGATATTTCAGGAAAGGAAGTTCTTTCTAGCACAGTTTTTTTTCTCACAGAAATTTATTTGCAAAACAACGACACTAGTCATTTTTTTAGTCTTGCATTTTTTGTCAAAAAAACTGTAGAACAATTTAAAAAAAATCTGTATTTGGCTTTCTGTTAATGAATTCTGAAAAATAGTTTTGAGTTGAAAAACATTACCGAATACCGTACAAGGTTTACGTCGTCAATTTTTTTAGTAATTAATCCTTAAAGACTTCCAGGATTTGTGATTCAAAAAATCACAGAAATCTGTTCCTCTTTCACGCAAAAACGGCTGAACCGATTGACTTGAAATTTGGCATGAGTGTCTGTGGTAGTTCTGGTTCCAACATAGGCATACGGAAAAGTATCGCGAGGGGTGGGGGAAGTAAGGGGAGGGGGTAAAGTTATCTCGAAACTTAGCTCTTCCTCTATGTTACCCTTTCGCGGTGAAACTACCGAGCCGATTGGCCTGAAGTTTAGCTCCAACATAGACCATAAAAAAAAATTTAAAAAACTTAACCCGGCAACGACGGGTATGCAAGCTAGTTTACTATAAAACTAGAATTTGAACTCGGGTTCGTCTGGCTAAAAGTGTGAGAAGAGCAAAAAAACCTAGGAACACAAAATTCATGTGATTATAAATTAGATAGCCTATAGTAGGGCGGTCCGTGCTTTTCTTTTAAGTTTTTTCTTTTCGGAAAATGCTTTTTCAAAATTAACAAAACAAAAATACATTAAATTCCAGCATTCGGATTCACTTTACCCCTTCCCGTTACTCGCCCACCACTCGGACTACTTTGTTAGAGATGGATCTGGAGGAATATATGTGCCGAATTTCAGGTAAATCGGTTCAATAATCTTTCCGAGAAAGAGTAACATTGAGGAAAAAATAAGCTTCGGATACATTTTACCCTCCCCTTGCTCTAACCACAATCCAAGATACTTTTCATTCGGTATGTGCTAGAGTTGGACCCTCGACGAACTTTTGTGCTAAATTTCAGGCCAATCGGCTTGGTAGTTTTCCCACGCATAATTTTTCAATTCAAGGTCACGCCATATAACATTTAACCTTCAATATCTCTAAAGAATATCTCTTTCATATCTCAAAACCATTCTTGCAAAGTTTCATAATAAGACTGCAATGGGAACCTGTTTTTTTGATTTTTTTAATATGCAATCGAAATTGAGCTTTATAAAATCAAAATTTTAATTTTTTATGGTAACCACCATCCTATGATGAAAATAGAAATATCCGTGAACTTTTGAATGATAAATTTTTGACAAATTTAAAGATCAATTACTAACAAATTTGACGACGTAGGCTTGGTAATGTTTTTCAGCTGAAAATTATATTTCAGAATCCAATAACAAAATTAAATTAATTATTGACATCCAATAAGAATGTTAATAACAAAAAGTCTGTTCTACAGTGAAATTATAAACAGGCAGTAGCAACAAATAAAATAAATTTTGTTAGAAGCCTTAAACCTGATATGATAAAACTTTATATCATCTCCTTTGGCCCGATTGTAACACAAACATATAACTTTTCGTTAATATTATGTCATAGTGGTTCGTCTCTTTGCAATTTTCAAAAAAAAACCTTTAACCCAAAAAGGGATGTCACCTAAGTCGGGATTACATTCTTGTTCGAAATACATTTTATTCAAAAATAATGGGTGAACAACCGAAAGATGCATACGTATATATTGAAGGGGAATGGCTTGTACTGATGAACACAGGATCATCATGATTTGGAAAATATCCTCCCATTCAAAGTTGAAAACTTTGAAAATTTTGTGTTGACGGACAGTGAAACTGGAATAAAATACCACCACTTTGTTTAACACTTGTTGCTACAAACAAGCAACACGAAAAAAAACTTGATCTTTACTTGAATCGGCCACAACTCTATTGACTGAAGAAAAATCCACTCAGAGAAAAAAAAACTCACCAATTGGAGACACTTTTGACAAGTGAAAAGCTCACCAGTGAACTTGAATTTTGACAAGTGAAAAGTTCACCAGTGAACTTCAATTTTGACAAGTGAAAAGTTCGCCTTTATTTCGTGAAGGGAATTTATAATGGTTCACAACAAATTTACAACCTTTTGAAACTCGTCCAGGTAAAGTTTGACTAACAGTAGGAAAACAATTACACCGTGTCTACAGCACGGTGTATGAAGTGTTGCCTGTCACGGATGTATTAACCCTACAACAGCTTAAGCATTCACCTCCCACAATTAAACTTTACTTTCGCCAGCTGAATAGACACCCTTTATAACAGAACAAAAGAGAACCACACAGGTCAACCGTTAGCCTGTGGTAAAATATATTTAAATTTTTTTCTTAAATATTGGAAGTTAGGGCAAAGCTTTTCTTGCTTTTTCCTGACTTGAAATTTTTTGTGAATAAGTTTTACAAAAATCTTAGTTTTCTATCAGCTTCTGAAAAAGTGACGGTAGCTATAACGGGTACCTTCCATACAATTTCACTGTAAAAATAATAATAACATCGTGTCATACTAGAGTAGAAAACTCGTATTAGAAAAACATTTGAAAGGCTAAAGTTTGTGTTTTTATGTAATCCGGTATGTCCTTTTGCCAAAAATTTCGGTGTGCCTTTCATTTGTTTTGGAGGCAGTCCTATTTTGCATACCAAAAGTGTCATATATTTCTTTCCCAAATTTGGTAATCTATAGATAAAGCAGTTATTTGTATATAAACGATCAGTTTATGTATCAATAAACCGTAATGTAAATAAAGTTAAGCTGCAGGGATATTGGGTTCGTGATGCTGATATGCTGCCTGTGATATATTCAACATATGTAAATGAGTTGTAAAATAATGGCTCATCGTGTATCTAACAGTGACACATATGTGCTCGTTATAAACGTTGAAATATAGATATGTAAAATTTATATCCATATATACATCTCATAAGAATGCCATCGAAAATGAGTTCTATTTTTTTCGATATCTCTCGAAATATCATAATGCAAAGACCTTATACAGATAATCTATATTGTCTCAAATCCTTGCAAGAACGCCCCGTCATAGATCAAAAATGAGACAAGATATGATTATATTGGGGGCCATAGCGTTATATCGCCGAGTTCGTGTTTGTCAATTTATGAGGGACCATGTCATCATCTCATATATTGGTGTTCACCCTCGTTTACCTTCGCAGCTAGAAGTTAATATCACATTTTGTTCATTCTAGGTGGTGGTATATTAAAACGATGATATTATACAATTTTTAAGATATATGATCGTTACAGTTTCAGAGGGTTACCCCAGATAGAAGCAATATTGGCCGCCATAGTGTTAAGGTTCACAAGTTGGTAACCTAGAATTTCTACCAAACAAGCGACCTTTTACCCACTACAAAATGGTGTCGGTCACCAAATGAATTTTTTATAACTAAGAAGTAAGTGCCTTATTTTGGGAAATTTGGTCAAAAAATATCTTTTTTCACAGAAGTCGCTGCGCACTAAGTGGTTAATACAACAACAACTTTTATTCTATTTAAAAATAAAAGCTTTTTACCTTTCTTACACATGTATTTATGAAAGTGGTCTAAGTCAGAAAAAAAATTACAAACGAATTTATCCTGTATACCCTAGAAAATACACTTTAAATTCGTTCGTAATTTAGTCCCATAGAACTCTATGGAACGCGATTCTGAAAAATTCCAATTGAAGTCAAGAAATTCAACTGGATTTAGTAAAATTTGTTCAAATGGGATTTCTATGTATGGAAGAGTTAAGTAAAATCATATTCTAAAGACTTTCGTCATCAATTTTTTTTTTAATTACCCATTTTCGATAAAATGACAAAAAAATATCCATACAAAATTCTGCTAGTAAGTAGTTAAATTTCACATAAAAATTGTCTGATTTGACAATTGAGGCGTTAAAAGCTAGAGTGGACCAACCCACATGTCGAAATCGTGAATTTTTGTGTGTTTGAATCACTTTTGCGAGTGAGTTTCTAGATAAAAACACAAAAGAACATTTCAATATTGGGTAATAAAGTCCACACAAATTTTTTTTCCAAAAATTTACAGTAAATAATAGTACAAAAGTGAAAAAGCTTCAATAACTCGATTATGTGGGTTGGTCCACTCTAGCTTTTAACGCGTCAATTTTTGTAATTGAAATTTACTATTTTATTAATAATCACGATTCCCAATCGATACCACCTTTCACTATAATACGTATAAGAAAATAAAATCTACCTGAAAACCGAGCTACATTGCGAAATACCTGCCGTATGTAGAACCGATGTGATCAACGAATGGTAACAATGAACGAAAGGATGTAACGAAAAGTTCATAGCCCCAAATACATATAGACCCCATATATGGACCCCAAAAAAATACTTTTATCCACATATTTATATAGATAGGCAGGTGTTATTGAACGAGTAGAACATATACACTATGTTTGTATAAATGTTAGCGGAATTTCATGCTACACCACATGTTGGACGTTGAAATAACAAAACAGAATGTGTCCAAATGTACGGTTCAACATGTCAACGCACAGCTAAATGTTATTTTTCGGGATAAGATACAATATGATACGTGGTCCTAGATTTATATATACGGATGGTTGGTTGATATAGGATCCCTTTTCTATATTGAGAATTTGCGATCCTTGTAACGAAAACATTTTTTCTCTCTATTATTGACACTTAAGGTTATTATATTGTGAGACAAAGTCAAGAAAAGTTATTTGACATGAAGGTATGTCGGATCGGGCATGCAGGAGTTTATTGTACAAGGATTTCATCATCTATATGAGGGTCTTGTTTATTGATTTTTTCCTAGTATACCTCCACTACATTAGAGACATTATATGTTGACTGTCTATATCGCCATACTTCGGGAGACCCTCAATAATGATGTTAGAGATTGTTAAAGATTGATCAAAAACTTTATTATTAATTTCAATTGAATTTCATATGAAACGATACACGATACGATATGTTGGCAATTTAAATTTGAGCCACACATTCTGGATCAATTTTTCGATTTTTTTGTTGTTTTTTATGATTTTGTGTCGCTTAGAAAATTATTTCGGAGACACAGCGCCCAAAAAATATTTTGCATTTTTAGTAACATTTAAAAAAAGCCTTTTAATTTTTTTAAAAATTTTATTTTATTTTTTCAATTTTAGTCATTTTTGTATTTGATTAGTATGGCTAAAAACCTAAAATGACGTGTCTATTTTGGTCCGCTTATATCGGGTCTTTCAACAAGGACATAACAATCTTGTATTTAAATAAAACACAGAATAATTGAGATATCGGGCTGAAATTTATTCCAGGTGTAGTGGACATGTTACATTTAAGTATGAAATTCGATGTCGTTCATATGGTCACCGCCATATTTGAACTGATTGATTCTTTGGAGCCAATTTTCCACCACTCTTCCACACATATCGGTCGGAACGTTGGCAATTTCGCGTTCGATATTGTTCCTGAGCTCCTCTAACATTGTTGGCTTGTTGGCATAAACCAACGACTTAACATAACCCCATAAAAATAAATCCAACGGCGTTAAATCGCATGAGCGAGGTGGCCATTCGACCGAACCATTTCTCGAGATTCCACGATTACCGAACTTCTCCTTCAATAGATCAATTGTTTGACCAGCTGTGTGACATTGCTCGTTCGTGAACTTCACCATGATATAAATGTAAACCTTGACTGATGTTTTAGCATTGCCAGATCATAAAAAAAGTTTTAGGGTGCGTTTTATTAAAATACAAAATTGTTATGTCCTTATTGAAAGACCCTTTATATACTTTTTAGTCTTCAAATATATATCCTTGGCTTAGAGAAATCCTTACGAACTTCTTGACGTCAGAATCGAATTCAGCGGCCCTAAAAACCTCCAGATGAGATTTTTGTTTGAGGAAAAGGACTTTTTCAAGGAAAAAGGTTATCCTCACAGGACCTTCCGTTAACCTTAGAAGGACAAAAAAATGAAAATATTTTATTGTCATCATAGTGACATATGTGTGCAAAATTTCAAGCGAATCGAAAGTTGGATTACAAGATTTGACCCTGACAGACAGACAAACAGACAGACCAACAGATAAACAAACGGACAGAGATAAAAGTAAGCTGAATAAAAGCTTTTAATATCTTAGTTAGTATAAAATATGATTAGAATATATAGAACATGATTTTTTACATAACTGTTCCATACATCAAAACCGAATTGGACCACTCCTACGAATCGAATTTTTTGTATAAAAAGTTTGTCTCTTCTCATATGGAATATATTTGACGATCGGCCTGTGACAATTGTAGCTTTTTTATGTTTTAGTATCAATAACTTGAATTTTAAAGCCAGGTAGAAAATTTATGAACGGCTATTCAAATGCAACAAGTCCTATAATCAAAAAGAAACAAAAAAAATCCGAAACAAGAGTCAATTAAAATTCCAAGAAGTATAAAATCCTTTAGATTTAAATTACACTCTAGATTCCAATAGCGAAAAACATTGCATAAAGGTTTCTTTCCGTAGAAAATTCAATTAAATGTTTTTCGTCTAGGGTTTTTAATTTGGAATCTGTCATTCTCTAAGCTTTTTGAAGCCTCCTTGTACATCAAGCTTGTATTTTCTAATATAGCAAATACAGATGTGATTTCCGTTTAGAGTTGCCTATATTTTAAATCAATATAAAGAGAACCGTAAATACGAAGTTATACTATTATATATAATACATCTGAAGCTTTTAAGGATATTGAAAGAAATGCCTATACTTACAGAAACAATGATTCTAGACGACAACAGGGAAGCTAAAAATATTGCAGAAAAAATTGAAAATATACCTACTACCATCAGTCTTCTTATTATATAGCTAAAAAATTAATTCCTTCAATACTGCCTCTTAGATATCGCCCTTGCTGTCGTGCCTAGGATACTGTAGATGGCCAAACTTTACCTAGACGTATAAAAATATATCAACCTATCGTGGTATGCGATCGTCTTGGGAGAAATAACTTATCTTGATTTATTTTCGAAACAAAATTATACACCTTGGGCCGGAAATCCGAAGACAATCGATCGATAAACGTGTACTGTTCACACAATAATAATATTCAGGTGAACATTATTTTCGCTCACAAACAGGTTGCCTATAATTTTTATCCAATCTACGAAGTTGTATGTAAAATGGATTAAATAATTCACTTAAATCTATTAAATATTCATGCACTTGCGGTATGATTCGTTAAAATTAAAATTTAATTTTGTATTGGGTATAAAAAAAGTATAAAATACTGATATAAATACAAATACATAATTACGACATTGTGTAATTTAAGTAGATATTTTAACAACAATTTTTATACACGTTTGGTGAAACCAAAGGGTATATTAACTTTGCCTTACCGTTTGTAACGCCAAGATCCCGTCATCACACACAAAAATGAATTACGTTTTTAGCAAATATCTCGAAAACGGTCCATCTGATCAAAACAGTGCAACACTCAGAAAAATGTTCAGGTCAACTTTTTGTCAGGTTAACTCTGACCTTACAGAGGTTTATGTAAGCCAGCTAGCGGTCAGAGTTAACCTATCTAAGGTCAACTCGTGCAGCTCCCAATGCCCTACTTCACCTGCTGGTGGCTTAATTTCAGAATTTCTCCGACCACAGGTCAACTCAGTTTTACTTGCCCACATGCAGGCGAACGCGCGCCTGCCCGAGGCCAATTACGCCGTATGTAGGTCGTCGAGTTAGCCTCCATTTTTCTGAGTGAAGAACAAAAGTTATTTAGGATATGATTCTACATAAAACTCCAATACATCAAAATCCGATTGGAATAAGTTTTAAAAAATCTTATTGGAAAGTTTGTCTCAAAGTGGAATTTTGGTACAACTGTTCGAATTTTGATACGAATATCACTATAGAGGTTTTCAATAATTGCCAGATTGGTAATTATAGCTTTTTTTATGTTTTTTATTATTGAACGACGACAAAGGGTATTAGAAAGTGGTGTAAAATGTAAAGCAGTTTTGGATCCTTAAAATGTGTTCAACGTTAAAATTTTTAAATCATTCCTTAAGGGTCGCTGATACTGGCTATTGGATAGTTCTAGAGAAAGCAGTTCGCATAAAAAACTGAGCAACTCTCAAACAATAATTGTTTGTAAAAAAAAGTATTTAAAACACGTTTTTTAAGCGATGGGTCATGACCCCCTGGGAGTCACCAAACATTTTTAGTCGAGTTAGGGTGAAGACAAGGAAGGGAAAGGGGAGGGGGCACACCGCCACGTGTGCTACGATTTATTTAAGTAACGGATCTACTAAAAGCCTGGTGAAACGCAGGTTGCTTAATGGAGAAACCACAAATTCAATGATTTTTCACCTGCGGTGCTTTTTCCTTGTGGAATTATAATTTTCGTAATTTTCTTTTTTTTTTTAATTTTACGCCCGCATTTTCATTGGTTTTAAGAAAAATGTGCCGTTGTTGAATGCTGAAATAAGGGTCGTTGGTCGTTTTGAAAATTTAAACTTTGATTAAGCTGGTCGTGAGGGATAAAAGGTTGGAAACTACTGCATTTTCATACTATTATTTTTTTTTAATCGGCAAGGATCTATTTTGTTATTAAATATCCATTAATACCTCCCAAAAAACGACTCCCCTATGGATCTGGGGTTGACCTTGGTTAAGGCGGGAATCTGGTAAATAAAAAAAATCGAGTATTTTTTTAAAAAAAGCTTTTATTTAAAATAATGCACTAAAAAGGAAAAAATAATTTTTTGGGTGCTGTGTATAAAAAAAAGCGAGATGAATATTCATTTTATTTTTTATGCTTTATCTCGTTTTTATTTCTGCTACACAGCTCACAAATTTTTTTGTTTCCTTTTTAGTGCATTTTTACTAAATAAAAGCTTTTCAAAAAAAAAATTTTTTACGATTTTTTCAATTCGATTTTTTTATAGTTATTTAATTTTGTAATAATATTACTTAAAATCCCAAATAACTTCTGTCTTTATGCATAGTTTTTAGTGTTCGAATACATATCCTTGCCTTTGAAATATCCTTACAGACTTGTTAATCCAGATTCGGACCCTAAAAACCCCGAGATCAAGTTTTTTCCGGAAAATTTTAGGAAAATGATAAAAACGTTATCCTTACAGGACCTTCCGTTATCCTTAGAAATTTATTAATGGCAGAATTGGATTCAACCACCGCAAAAACCCCCAGATGCATTTGTTTCCAGAAAATTTGAGGGAAAGGATAATCATGTTATCCTTTCAGGAACTTCCCTTATTATTGCAAGGACCAAGTGGTGAAAATATTCTATTGTCATCGGACGTACGTATGTGTGTAAAAAAAAGTAGATCAAAATTAGATTGCCAAATTTGACCCCAACGGACAAACAGACAAACTGATACGAAAGCAAGCTAGATAAACGCTTTTAAAAAGTTTTCATCATAGATATGTAAATTTGAATTTTTTATTTCAATGGATATATTTTTTATTTTCAAAAGTTTTTACTATTTCCATAACTTTGTCTAGAATAGCATTGTTTATAAAAAATTGTCAAATCGAAAGCTTTGCTGATGTCCAATGTTCTTTTTATTATCATCTGGATTTGCTATACTGCTATTCTTTGAAGGCTTATTCGCATCGATCTCCACTGACAAGGGTTGAAATCCTGTCGGTGATTTCAATTCTCAATTTATATCCCTTCTGTAATTTATTTCAAGTGATTTATTCCGATGCTGGTACCGACATTGATCAGGATACACACACTTCAGCTCAATTGATTGCTTTTTAATTAGAGGATTCCACATTCAGTTCCATATCGGGAGTAAATCGGTTACTCGTCAAGTCCAAAAGGGGTAATCATATGGTGAGGATTTTTTTTTTAAAGTGTGTTGGCAGATTATCAGTTCAGTAAATATAAAGTAGGACGAAAAAACACATAAACATATAGACACAAATTTGAAAAATATGAAAAATGCGGAAAAAACAATGTGAAAAATAAAGAATGTTCTCATAATTGGATAAAAATGTTTAAAAAATTGATTTTTAACCGACAATTTTTATAAAATTAACCGTTAATTAATTTGCGTAACATCATATATAAATTGATTAGTGCTTGTAATATATTGTCAAGTATCAAAAACTCTTCCTTGACTTGCATCGCCTTCAGATGAAAAGATGTTTTTCTTCTTAATATAAAATTCATTAAAAACTTTTCAATCAAAACTTCCAACTCTTGTTTATTTCTATAAGTTTATTAAAAGCAAATATGTAATTAAAGTTCAACTTAACTAAATTTATTTGAATTCAAATTTTAACGATGTTGAGAAGACTAACTTCACGAACTATAATTTCTTGGATTTTCTGGATTAAATGAATAATTTGTAATATTCTTTTTTATTTAATATTTCGTACAAAATCCTCTGTCCATTCAGTGTTCATTGTGTTGTTGATTCTAAACCAGTATCATATAATAATAAACTAAAAGTTAAAAAAAATATAAAAAAAATTTCCTACGTTGCATTTTTGAATCGGAAAATTCATGTCCAGTAGTTTTTAATTTATAGCTCCACAATGGTTAGAAATGCCACTTTGACGTCTTCAGATGAGAAAGTGGTAATTCCATACCACTAAAAAAAAAGTTGGGAGAAACAGCTAAATAAGAAAATCGTTAATTAGGATAATTACTTTTCCTCGAGAAAATTTCGTAAAAATCCGTTGGTACACTCAGAAAAATGTCCAGGTCAACTCTTTGTCAGGTTAACTCTGACCGCTAGCTGGCTTACAGAGGTTTCCATTACATGACATTACGTCCTCAAAATGCCTATCTAAGGTCAACTCGTGCAGCTCCCAATGCCCTACTTCACATGCTGGTGGCTTAATATCAGAATTTCTCCGACCACAGGTCAACTCAGTTTTACTTTCCCTCATGCAGGCGAACGCGCGCCTGCCCGAGGCCAATTACGCCGTATATAGGTCGTCGAGTTAGCCTCCATTTTTCTGAGTGTAAGCAAGTAGTTTTTGTGGAATTTTTCGGAATGTTCCTTTACCGGTGAAGAGTTTGTGGAGAATGTTTTTCTTAAAAGCTCTAAAGACAGGGCTCGATCTAGTGGCCGAGCTAGGCCCAGAGTGAGCGGCAAACTGGAGAGTCGATAAATTTGATTTGGGAGTTGTGTAGCTTTAATTTAAAGAGAGGATTTGCTCTTCATTGGTAACAAAATTCGCCTGCGGCACATTTCTTTTTAAGAATTTGCGGTTACATCACATTCTTTTAAAAAAAATCCACCTGCGGCGCATATTTCTTTAGCCGGAAAGTTGTTAAAATCTATTACACATCGACAGACAGATGCACGGATATCCTTATAATTTTGCCTGAAATGGATTTCGTACTGATAAGAAATTTTCTATCTACCTCCGTTCTCGAGTCGGTCTCCATTTTGAATACAATACTTTCCCTCTATAGTGCTATATAGCAGAGGAAAGTAAACATTTCAAAAATGTCATTTACCTTCTTTCTAACTTTTAAGCAAAGAAGTCGCGAATTTCTATTCAATTCATCAAATCTTTTCACTTCAACTAATCATGCAAGAATTTTTGAATTTGAATTCATCCACTTGATTTGTTGAGCATTTTTTCTTCTTTTCAAATAACCGACTTAAAAAACCTTGTGTGATAATTCAAGTTATCTTTTAATGTGAAGCGGAAAATAGAGAAAATTCCCATCTTGCCAGGTTGATTTTCGTACGTTTTTTTTTTTGTTTTTGAAAAATTTATTCACTTTTGTGAATCTTTAAACGTAAATAAAAATTCTAGAGATGTGATAAAATTCGGTGAACGTTATGGAAGAACAGTTTGCTAATGCTCAACTTAGTGTTATGTAGTCTACATAACTCAAAATACGTTCTTCCTATAATATAGATCAGATAGAAAAAAATCACATATACTATACCGCGACGCTGAAGCAATATCGATGCTTGTCTGTGGCGTTTTCGTGCTTTTTACACGTCTGGCAGAATTCCAGAAACAAATGCCATGAAATGTGGGGAGCCAATTTGCCTCAGGTGTGATTGTACCATGCGAAAGGTTCATGAGCTCAAACAAAATGAATCCTTTCTAACTTTGCTCTTTGTATCCACGCCGAATATATTATTAGATGCTGTTGCTGTACATAGATTCATACTTTTTATAGATATCCGTACTTGTCAAATGCACACATAACCCCATTGCAAAAGTTGAGTCCCGAATCTCATGATTTTAACCAGAATACCTCACTAATGTTCACCTTTTTTTCTTTTTTGGTTTTTGCACAGGTTCAGGTAGGTCATAGTTTAGCTGCAACTCTGCAAATTTTTATTGCTATGGAACGCGCCAATGTTTCTGGATAGTTAACTAGCATGTTATACAAATGTTTGGCCATTTGCGACTATCCAATGTAATGAAATTCTAGTTCGACTGCATAACAATTTTACTCTGTTCAACTTCGGTTAAAATTCATTTCGTTTGCGGACATGAAAACATGAAATAAATTCAGTAGCACATGAGTTTCTTATACAAAATTTACGTCCCCCAAACAGTTTACACTATAATCTGAAAAATAGAATATTTGTTTACAAAAAACTTCGAATTTTTTTCATGATATCTGAAATATCTTGACAACTGTAAAATATTTCGAGTTCCAGTAAAAGACGAAATCGTTGAAATCTCCATTTTATGCTACCGAAAACCTGTTATTGTTCGGAGTAATCGCAAAAAACTGGTTTTTTTTTAAAAAAGCTGTATCTTGATAATGGTTTGAGATATAGAGTTCGGGTAAAAAACGAAAGTGTAGGAAATTTTATTGTCTTTAACTATAAAAGAATACTGAAAAACGCGTTGTTTTGAAATAAATTCAACTATTATTATATACCTATTAGCAGACCCTACGTTGCCAGCTCAAAGTTTTTTGTATAAATTTTCGAACGCCAAAAAACCATAAATAATTTAAAAACTTTTGGGAAAAAACGTTATCTTTCTGTTTCGCTTTTTGAAATTCCAACACCGGATTCGTGATCGATGACCCCGGAAACCCCATAATGCCGATTTTTGCGGGGAAGAATGGGAAAAAGGATATTTTCGTTATCCTTACAGGACCTTCTGTTTTGAATTTTAAAAATCTAACTTAGCTAAAAACCTGTTCCTGGCAACGCAGATCATTTTGCAAAAAACCGCGCAAAAATCGGTCTAGTAGTTTTTGAGTTTTGTAATCTCAAACAGACCAACCAACAGACAAACTTCCATTTTTAACCGACTTCCAAAAAGGAAAAGGTTCTCAATTCCACCTGAATATTTTTTTTTTTTTTTATGTATGTTCACGCCTAACTTTTTACTGGGTTGACCGATTTTGGTCATCCCAAAGAGAAAGTTGTAGAGAAAGTTCCTGGTTGGACCCCGGTTCGTTCGTGGGCAAAAATGGACCATTAGGGGGGGTACCCCCCATACAAACGAAAATGTTTTTTCCGAATATCTCAAAAACGGTGCATCTTATCAAAAAAGTCCAAGAACAAAAATTATTTAGGATATGATTCTACATAAAACTTCCATACATCAAAATTCGATTGGAATAAATTTTAAAAAATCTTATTGGAAAGTTCGACTTCAAAGTGTAATTGTGGTACAAATGCTCAAATTAAGATACCAATATCACCATACAGGTTTTCAATAATTGCCAGATTGGCAATTATAGCTTTTGTTATGTTTATACCCGTATGGTGAAACCAAAGGGTATATTAACTTTGCCTTACCGTTTGTAACGCCAAGATCCCTTCATCACACACAAAAATGAATTACACCAGTGTGTTTAGAATGATAAAAAAAAATTGAATTTTCCATGTCCGTCTGTCTATCCGTCTGTCCGTCTGTCTGTCTGTCTGTCTGTCTGTGGCGTGGATTGCGGGCGCATGGATTGAGCTAGAGACTTGAAATTTTGCGCAGATCCGTTTTTCGTAAAATGCGAGGATAAGTTCGTTAACCCTAATACTGTCCTTAAGAAAAATAACGTATGATGTCTTCGTGGGTCAAGAATTACCCTCTACATAGAATACTACACCCGTCACAATTATCAGTGCTCTTCAATGGATTAAAATATGAACAAATTGATTATTGTTATCGGTATTCAAAAGAAATTTGTTCACTGGGCCTACATCATACAAACATTTTTCATGTAGTTGAGAAGACACTTTTAATTAAAATCGAATTTGGGTCAGAAATGACCCGAGGACAGTATGAGAGTTAATGGGCAAAAATGGGGGGGGTACCCCCCATAGGAACGAAATCGTTTTTTCCGAATTTCTCAAAAACGGTGCATCTTATCAAAAAAGTCTAAGAACAAAAGTTATTTAGAATATGATTCTACATAAAACTCCCATACATCAAAATCCGATTGGAACAAGTTTTAAAAAAATCTTATTGGAAAATTTGAATTCAAATGAAATTTTGATACGCCGTTCAATTAAATCACCATACGGGTTTTCAATAATTGCCAGATTGGCAATTATAGCTTTCAATAATTGCCAGATTGGCAATTATAGGAAGGTTCTTTTATATATTTCCCCCGTGTTAACCTACCCCTTCAAACCCCTTCCTGCTTGGGATTTCGAGTAAAATTCTTTGTATTGTGTTCAGTACAATATCTGGAAGATTCTTTTATATATTTCTCATCTGCGGACTTATCCCCTCAAACCCTTTGTAATTTTACCTATATTAAAAATTGAAACTAAAAACGTTCGAAATAAAAAAAAAATTTTCTAAAAAAAATAAAACCGACTTTAAAAAAAAACTGAAAAGAGAAAAAAGCACTAAAAAGAAAAAAATAATTTCAACTACATATGTCCATTAATAGCGTATTTAAAATTCGGCTTTTTTGGAGTGGCGTTAAATTTGCAACTAAAATAAATTACATACTTTCTAACCCTTAAGGCTAATCGTTTACATATACTTTCTAACCCTTAAGGCTAACTAAGAACTAAGATCGACTCCAAAAATTTTGTTGTCAAACAGATTAACTATGTATAGACACGGCTCTTAGAAGCACCAAAACTAAGTTCTTTTATGTCCCAAATTGGATTCCCTATTTTTAAGCAATCGCTATAAAAAAGCCCACTGTCTCATATGTTACTATTTTTTGTAGAAATCTATCTTATTTTTTGTCTCCATGTACAAACTGATTTTGTGCGAAACTTGACAATAGAAATTTTACAACGATTTTATTTAGTGTAAATTTAACGCCACTCCAAAAAAGCCGAATTTTAAATACGCTATTAATGGACATAGTTGAAATTATTTTTTTCTTTTTAGTGCTTTTTTCTCTTTTCAGTTTTTTTTTAAAGTCGGTTTTATTTTTTTTAGAAAATTTTTATAGATAAGAATATTGAAAAACGCTTAGATTCGAAGTAAAAATTGTCATTTTTAAAAATCAGCCGTTTTGGTTACTTCCGGTTAACGGATTTTCACGATATATTGTCCCCTTTCAGAATCAAATATTTCTGGAAAATTTTATGGCTCTAACTCTAAAGGTGCCGCTCCACATGAGAGTAAATACGCGAGTAACTCTCAAAAATTCTCGAGAGTTACTCGCAGGAGGTTGTCAATTTGAGAGTTAATTCCGGCGATTTCTCTCTTTTCAAGACCAATATCATGATTTTTTGACATCTTGCTTTGGCGAGTTCTCGAGAGCTACTAGCGAAATTCAAACGCCGTTCGTATCTGGCGAGTAACTCCCCGAGAGTTTGGTGGCTGCGTGTCGACTAGAGAGTAGAATCACTTTTGACAGCTCGCAGAAATTAGCTCGCGAGTTTTTGCGAGTTTCTGCGAGCGAGTCTCATAGACGTATCCATTTGCGAGTAGCTGCTATCAATGATTAGGTAATCATTGCTGCTATCGAGAGGTTCTCGCCGGCATTTACTCTCATGTGGAACGGCACCTTAAAAGCTTTTGAGACACAGACTGACTATATATCTGTGGCAACAAGTCATAAGAGCCTAAGTCGATTTTCAGATCAGGATAAAAAGATCTGTATTTACTTTAATAGACAGAGCAATTTGGCTTAGCCTAAAAACAGACTTAGGCCCTTATGACTTGTTACCACAGATATATTGAACTAGTGCTTCAATCGACATTTATGTCCCAATACTCGAAAAGTGATTTTTAAGTAAAATTAAGTGGTCGAAATTTTCATAAATGCTCGAAAAATGGTTATTCGACAAAATTAAGAGGTTGGCATTTTTCATTTTTTCACAATACTTTATTATACTTTGTATAAGAAACTAAAAACGAGCAGAAGTTCGTTTGGAACTATATTGAACTTGTCTGTATCAAACTTTTTATGCAATTTCACTAAAAGTAACTCTTTCGTTTTGAGAGGATTTGAGTATTGTGTATTTGTATAAGTAACACACGATGGTAATAAATGATACTCAAGCCATTTTCCAATTTAAAGGTTTTACATAAAAATAACCTAATTTTCTAGAATTGAGTCTTTGTTGTATGCAAATTTCGACAAATATTTGAAACTTTCAATAATTGTGGGAACATTTGGGTACTTTTTAAAATGTTATGTTTTAAAGAAATTAAAGCACTGAATTTTTAATGATATCCAAAACACATGTTGATGGAAAATGTGGAGCTTTTACAGATATTACGATACTATCTTCAAATTTCAAGCCAAAAGTTACTTTGAAAGCCGATGGAATTGTTCCAACACCCAAAATATTTGCCAGATGTGGCGCTAAAAAACCTTTAAACTTGAAAAAAAATTTATTGTTGAACAATAAAATATGTTATACTTTGTAGGGGTAAAGAGATCTGCGGTAGTGTGACACAAGCATAATCAAGTATTGTATTCATGAAAAATTTCGACCTCTTACTTTTGTCTAAACATCGTTTCCCGAGCATTACTACCAGAGTCAGTTAGATAATTATCATAAATTTTTTTCAATCTTTTTTTTTTTTAAATGTATGTAAGCATGAAAACTAATTGAGAATACTAACCACTACGCCAGCTACCTAAGTGGTGGTAGGGTAGCTATCGGGGCGGTCGACTGTCGTTTGAAACGTTCTCGCTCGGAATACCGAGAGGCGTTGGAACACTAGTTTCAGACTCGAGGCATGACGCTTCTGGGAGTTCACCTAGAAGTGGCCTTATATGTACTAAAAAGGAAAAAAAAATTCTTTTCCGCTGTGTATGAGAAATAAAAGCGAGATAAATATTTTTTATGCTTTTATCTCGCTCTTTTTCTGATACATAAAGGCCAAAAAATTATTTTTCCGTTTTAGTTCATTTTTTTAAAATCTAATCCCCGTATAAGATTTTTTCCCGAAAAATTTGAGTCATCATCCTTACAAAGGTGAGGGAGTGAAAATATTGTATTGTCACCGGAGTTACGTGTGTGTGCAATATTTCAAGTCAACGATATGAGTGGGTCAAAATTAGATTACAAGATTGGACCCTGACAAACCGATACGAAACCAAGCTAAATAAAAGCTTTAAAGAATGATTTCCTGTCTGTCTTTTTTTGTGTAAGATTCTTTAAAAACTACTGGAACTAGAGACATGAAATTTTACAGCGGTGTTTGGTCGTGGAATGGGACGGTTCTGTCCACTTTTCGTGGAAATCCGTTAATCGAAAGAAACTAAAATGGGTGCTTTTTAAAAATCCCAATTTAGTTTTTTGTTCTTTATTGAAGGGCGGCAATTTTTGCCACAATTTTGTCTGCTACCGCTATCTGCTATCCGCTATCTTTTACCGTTACCGAGACATTATCGTTAAAAGTTAAAAAATAAATTTTTACCGGTTTTTTTTTGAAAAAAATTAAATGTTTTAAAATTTTCCAAAGTTTTGCCACTTACAATAAATCGATATATTTGACCGTTATCGAGATATTTTAGATTTTGAAAAAAAAATCATGTTTTCATGTAAAATAATATTTTATTTGTCAAGTTATAGTGTAAATTGTGCAGAAACGTAGATGTTGTATAAGAAAGTGCTGTTCATATCAGGTACTTGTTGTGGAGTTATAGTGTAAATTATGTGGTAACGTAGATTTTGTATGAGAAAGTCATGTGCTGTTCATATCAGATCTTTATATAAATTGATATTGACATCGTCGGCTTATAGTGTAAGTAAAATCAATTTAAAAAAAGAAAACATAGTGCGGAGAAAAATGTTCTTCTCGTTTATAAATTCTTTACATAGTCCAACATTTAATGATCTAGGGAATATTTTAAATAGCTTTAGTACCTTTTAGTTGTCAACAAAGAGCCTTGAAGAGCTCTTCTGCATTCACTGAAGGACTCGTCGCCCTCATTCAATTCATTCAACTATTTCATCATTTTTCCTGGATCATCCTTTTCCGTATTTGACACAGAACTAGATTAGGCAAAATGCTAAACAACATTGATGTGTATAGTCTAAAGCAGAAAGAACATTCAATAGATAAAATGTAAAGCAAAAAAAAAATCCCTTGCCTTAACTGAACTCAAAAAGGAAAAGTGTGTTTTGAGTAGAAGGAAATCCTTAAATATTTATGATGTCTTTTTTATGCAATGAAAGGAAGAAATCCTTTTATTCAGCGTTTTACTTATTCAAAAAATAGGTGGGTTGTACTATGAAGTCGATCTATCTATATTATAGAGAAAAATGTTAGATATGAACACCATATCAGTCTCCTATATGGTAATAGATAGAATATTTCGGAGAAAAACACAGCAGAAACTTGTTTGTGTTTCGTTAAATAGATTTTTTAATATGAAAATATAATTTTTGTTGAGATTACCGTTTAAAAGAAAAATATTCCAGACATTTCTTAAAACAGATATGGTTTTAATGAAAATATTCGACTAAATTGGAAAGAGTGCCAAATCTTTTCGAAACGAATTGCCAGCGGCACTCATTTTGATAACAACAACACTTTATTTTATTCTTTATAAGAAAGTAGAACAAAAAAAAACAAATGCGCATAAAGCTTCCAGGAAATGTGCCATACCAGATAAAACAAACCTATATAAAAATTATTCTTTCATCTGCTTGTTTTTGAGTACATATAAAGATACGTTTATAAAATGCTGAAAGTTTTCATCTCTTTTACATTTTTTGCTGAACTCAATTTGCCATTTTGCACGACTGGAGCTACAAAAAACTTAAATTTCCATCTAAATTAAAAAGGGATACTTCACTCGGACATCTAATGGACAGTCCCTTGAGTTTTTTTTTTCTTTAAGAAGACATTATTTAATCATTCTAATATTAAATAGATTTTTCATGATGAGACCGAGAAAAAATTTATTTTAATTAATTTTTCAATGTCCCATTCTGAATTCCGGGCATTTAAGAATATTCTTTTAAATTTGTTGAAATGTAAAGATTTTTGATTGTCAGCTCACAGTTTTCATTCCCATTGAAAAACAGAAAAATAAATTCTTGCTGGGAAAACGTTTATAATTTATTATCATATAAAATGCTTCTAAAATTTTATAACAGCTTAACATGGATTTTTTTAAAGTGGTCAGTAAAAAATGGGATAACGATCTAGTTGTGCGAAGGAAGGAAGGAGGAGGGGGGGGGCTGCTAGGTAATTACCTAGAGTAGGAAATTTTAGGGGAGGCAAGTTTGATTTGTGGGCGGTTTGAGAAAAGGCAAACTTAGGCGCTGCCAATTTGACAAATAACTCCCCACTTTATATATTTGAAAAAAAAAAAACGATTTCTTGAATATCCACCTCCCACCCCCGCCCAAAAAAACACTTTCCGCCACTTCAATTTTTATGGACTCTTCAGATTATTAAATCCTAATCCAAATGTGACCTATAACCAAAATTTCGTGTGGGGAGGAATTTTTTTTTAAAACACCTTTCTTGGACAACTTTTTCTGTACTAAGTCGCAATTCTTTGAATT
The DNA here is from genome assembly GCA_964034945.1 of Chrysopilus asiliformis. Taxonomy (NCBI): domain Eukaryota; kingdom Metazoa; phylum Arthropoda; class Insecta; order Diptera; family Rhagionidae; genus Chrysopilus; species Chrysopilus asiliformis. The sequence goes on along the minus strand of OZ035961.1, from coordinate 91,981,601 downwards.
TAAAATATAATTGTATTAGAGGTTGTTTTAACATCCTCTCGACTCACCAGACTTGGCACTAGAATATGCATTTCTTGGCCTGAGATATTATTCGGTTCATTACCACAAATTGTAGTAAAAAGAAACTTTCACAAGAAAATTTAATGAAATCTAAGGAAAAATCAATTTCGATACAATTTTAGATCTTTATTGATGGTTTCCGTAACCTAATTTCACAAACAATCTCATCCTACATTAGTCACTATTCACCATTTCCAATAGATTTTAAATTTTAATTTTGTCTCTACTTAATTTTTTGTCTCCTTTCGTTAGTAATCTGTTTTACCAGCACAAAATGTTGAAAACATTAATGAAAATTTAATGAAAGAACATTAACTAGGGTGGATGAAAACGGTCGTTTTTTTTTTGACACAGCGAATCGAGGCGAAAAAATTGAAAATCCTGCGGTGTCACTTATAATTACCACAAAATTGAATTAAGGTTATTGGAAGAATTTGTGTCTCATTTTCTGTCGGTTGTAAATGGATTTTAGTCCTGCCTGTGCCGGTTATAGTCACAGCAAAAATTCACTGTCTGTTGATATGGTATGGGTAATTCAACTGTAGGACGGCATCATTTCATTTACTAATGGTTTACAATCAGTAACGTTTTTGTACCTTTGTTTTTATCCTTCATTACTGGTAAACCTATATCTGTCCCTGTCCTATAGCGCTGAAACATTCCCAACCAATTAGCTGGGATTATCTGATTAAATTTCATCCAGTATTCTTGGTCCATTTAAATAATGATGAATTTTCATTTCGCTTTCAATGTGATAATCATTAACCCTGGAAAATATAAATTGGGCCTGGAATTTGAAAAATCGAGCAAAAAGTATTAAAATATCTTGGAAGGTTGAAAATTCGACAAATATAAAGGGTGTTTTTAAAGGGGATTAGAACTTTAAAAAAACGGAATTAAATTTTGGCAAAAAAAAAGGATTTTTTTAAAAATATTATTTCTTGTTATTAGTGTTTAAAAATGATTTCGGGCATATGGCCACCTCAGCTGTTCTTGACGAACAGCATTCTGTCGAGCCAATTTATAACCACTTTTTTTTTAGCAAATCTGATTCCTTTTCCGAGATAACTCGCTCAATATTGGCTTCCAGGATGTCTATATTTTCTCATTTGTCAGCATACACCGACGAAAAAAGATTTTTTGTAGTCAGCAGCAGTTATTTTTATTTTTTTAGAGAAAAATGAATATTTCCTCGTATTTAAAAGTTGTCTAATTTCAGGCACTTATAAAAGGTAGGTACTTAAAAAATACATGTACTTTTATGGCTTTTCTAGTTATTTTAGACATTTTTTTAAACTGGAAAACATAAAAATATAAAATTTCGTGCTTGTCTAATTTTCATGAAAACCTTGATTTTGGTCAAATTTAGACGAAATTCGACACTGTGCGGAGTACAAGCCACACCAAGCACACTTTTTTCACGGATTGAAATCATGCAGGGGGTATGTGGCTCGAAATTTATTTCCAGTATGACGGAGAGCAAGCTCAGATACTGTCCATCTGAGCTTGCTGTCCGTCATATGTCGACCATAAAATTTACGAAGTTTTCAGTGCGTTTCTTGAATTCACAACTGATATTCGAAGTAAATTTGGATTATTGTTCATGCATGAAGAAATAGCAAACTAAATTGAGTAAAAATGACTACCAGTTTTTGACAAAACACATCTGGTTTAACAGCTATCCTTATAACAAGTTCTATCAATCCAAAAAACATAAGAAAAGCTACAATTCTCTATATGAGAACAGACAAAAATTTTATTTGAAAAAAAAAAACACCATTTGAGGAGGACGGAATGGTTCGCTCGGAATTTGATGTATAGATAAGTTATGTAAAACTATATTCTAAACACATTTTACCTTTATAAATTTTTCAACATTACTCACCGTTTTCGAGTAAATTGTTAAAAAAAACTGTTTCGTTTGTATGGGGGAGGGCAAAGGAATGTTTCGATTTTGCCCGTTCAAGAATTTAGCCGAGAAACGTAGCTGTACTAAAATTTCTAGTCTCTAGCTCAATCCTTTCGAAAGTTATGGTGTTCACGGACGGACAGTACACGCGGAAATCAAAATCTTTTATCACCCCTAACACTCTGGTTTACTTCATTTTGGTGTCCGATGATTTGTTCGATGCGTTGCAAACGATATACTAAATATCATAGACTCCTAAATTATTCATATAGACCAGGCATCATCAGCTAGTGGCTCGGCTGGCTCATCACACAGATTGGCTTTAACACCGTAGCCTCTATAATCGACCTTTTATTGTGTGCCGTAATGCTTGTGTGTGCGGCTTCGGATCGCAGGAATAAAACGAATCGTGCTTTGAGTTGGAATCGGGGCATTATTAGCATTACGCATTTCATTTTAAATCAGTTCCTGTCAAGCCATTACCGTGGAAGGTTGTGTTTCATTGAACTGTATTTTTATTTGTAGTGGTTATAAATTTTTATTGTAAAGGTAGCGAAAGTTACTTTGATGGCCCCTGATATAGACCTTTACTATATTTTAAACTTTAAAAACATAAAATTAATTTTATTCGTTTAAATTATTCCAATCAGAATTTTTTAAAAGAGGTCAGATCCAACTGAATTTTTATACAAGGGAAAAATATTTTACAGGGACTGTCCATAAAATACGTCACCTTTTTACCGAAGGGAGTGGGACGAAATGGCGGAAATCGGTGTGAGGTATTTTATGGACTACAATTTTATTAGCTTGAAAATGTTTTTCATTTTTCTCCATCAATTTTAAATGGTTTTATCTCAACATTTTGACATATCAATTAAAAATCTCTTTTAAAAATTTTCGTGTCCACTGACAAGGCATACAGAATTATTTTGACCCATATACAAATTTTGGGTTTTCCCCAAATTAATTGTGCCAGTATGTGTTTTGGGTGCTGGTCTTTCAAATACCCAGGATTAGCGCCATAAAAAACTATTTATCTCATATCCATCTGGGAATCACGTAACATAGGTAAAAAAAATCTAAACTAGTTGAGTTGAAAGGACGAAATATCCTTTTGGCCATATGGTTAATTAGAAACTCATCCAAATCAGACAGATATAATCGTCAACATCTTTGAATCCTTATTACGGACTAAAGACTATGAGTTAAGAAGATGAATTGGCCACTGAATGATACAACATATCGTTAACCCTCAACCACCGACATTGAAGGAAACGGCCACGCAGAAACGTATAGCCACATATGCTCATTTCGAGTATCCTCACGTTTCAGTTTCAATCTCAGTTTATTTTGTTTTGTGGTTTTGTGTTTTGAGGGTTGCTTTTTTTGCCACCCCATAATATTTTCATCACGTGCTGGGTGCGTATCGTTCTGTGATGCCCACTGGAGAGCAATCAAATTTAACTTTGTTTGGTTTCGGTTTGTTGATATGAAAGAATACTTTTCCACTTGGTTATTTCAATTTATCCCCTACTTTGTTGTTGCGATTTAGTATTTGTGTTCGTATTATTAGTGTAAATAAATTACAGATCGACCGGAAAAGTTTCATTAAATCACATCAGTTTGAAAACAATCGATTATGGAAAGTGATAAAATTCAAGTGGAGTTTGATTAAAAATGAAGGTATCTCAATTTTTGATGTTCTGTTATTTCTTGCTGACTTTGTTTATAAATTATAAAATTTCTCGGGTTTTTTCAGTTGCTTTGGAAATCAACTTAAATTACCATCAATTTCTTAGGACACGTTTACACTTGCGATTTTTTCTTGAATTTTTTCTCGAATTTTAATCAGAATTTTTTCCGCGAATTTTAAAATCAAAGTTATCAAAATTTGAATTTATTCCGACGGGTTTTTAGGAAAAAATTCAAGTTCGGGTGCCTTTCAGTAATAAATTTCTGAATTTTGTGTCACAGTGTAACCGATTGTGGAATATGAATGTAGTGCCGAAGAATAAAAGCCGCGGATTAAAGTGTCAGGGGGAAACGGCGCCTTAGTATGCGCAAATTTAAGAGTTTAAGGATTCTGCTTTAAGTGGGAAAGTTTCTTTAACACGTTGAGCGCCACCTGCTCAACGGTGAACATTTTAATTTTCCAACAGAGGACCAAGTGACCACCGGTGGTCATTATTGGATGTCGATGGTGGAACAACGTGACCACCCGTGGTGACACTACGTGTTTCAATTCGAGACATCGTGGCCACCAGTGGGAACCTTTTACATATATTTAGCTTTGCGAAATATTAACCCAAATAGCATTTTAAGCAGCAATTATGGTGTTTATCCCCATATTTCGTCACCATGCAAGTCGCGGCGATAAGCAATTTATGTCGCAAATACGTATCTAGTTGTGCCAACGAGACGCGCAACGAGACCCATAGTGGGGAACACTTTTCAGCGGTTTGCGGCGCCGCAATTATAACGACAGGGACGTAATTAGTTGCCTCATGCGCGAGCGTCATCTGACGGCATTATATCACACAATTACACAAATCATCGAGCGGGTTTTCTTTCTCCCTCGAATGCTTGCTAGTAAACAGAGATGAACAAATAAAAACGTAAGCAGAAGACGAACGAGAAAAATCTATGGCGACAAATTAATGGAAACTTTTGTGGAGTGTTATTTTATAATGGACTTTTCTTCCGGTTGCATGTCGTGATTTTAATTGCCATTAAAATTTTTCGACAATATTGGATCTGAAATTTAAACAGATTTTAATGGGCCATCAAATTATTTTGTTTTTAATGAAAAATTTTTTAAATTTTATTTTACCGGTAAAATTTATTTTTTCTTTTGCAATGAAATTTTGATGCCAATAAAATCGTGCTGTTTCAAAAATGTCTGCTATCCACTTTTTATCCAATATCCTTCAGTCATTCACCTGAAATAAGAAATTTAATTCTCGAAACGAAATCCTTTCCATCAAATGTCAGTGAGAAATATGGCGGCTGAAGGCATCAATTTTTTTTGGTGTTTCTCAGACGGGGAGCTTTAATGAAACTTTAGTGGCAGACTATTTCGACCCGAAAACCATCAAATGCTGCTCTATCGCTGCAGGATTTTCATGAAGCGAATGTTGCCCCAAAGATGATCCGTGGGTCACCAATTTCCCCACTAAAGCAATTGTGGCTTTGCAGACGCATTATTAATCGCTGCGACGCGCTCGTCACTTCTTTCGCTTCTTTTACGCGGATGTGAATTATAGGTGTAAATTTTTAGCCCCGATTGCGTAAATTGCTGCATTTTAAAGCCGCAAAGAACAAATCTCATGTTCCCGTACTTTTCGATGCTATTTGGGAAGTTTGGTCCCAGGATGTAAACCTATTTTACTTGGAACTAAAAATAGTACTTGCAATAAATCAATTAAAAAAAATAAAAAAAATGGTAGTCCTAGAATGTCACCCAAGGAATACCCGCTCGTAAGCACGCGGTTTACTGTGTAATTCAAAGAATGACAACCGGTGGGTACGTGGCGTTCAATGTGTTAAAGCACACGGTTGGGTTTATCAGGGAAGGTCCCACAAAGTATACTCTTCTCTTTCTTATTAGTTAGAATGACCATATTTTGTCGATCAGTCTTGATTTCGGCAAAAACCAAGGAGATATATGTATATAAATGTACACCGCAGGACAAATTTTTTAAATCGAACGAGGCGTAGTCATACACAGTATCGAGCAAAATTAATTTTAATTTTCGCGTTCTTTACGTTTTTTTAATAATAGCAGGCGACATCAGAAAGATACCAATAAAGAGAAATGCGCCACAGGCAAAAACTTTTGAAAAATTTCGCCTTTTGTGAAAAATTCTTGAAAAAATATGCCGCAGGCGAAAAAAAAGTACTTTGCCGGAAACTCCAGCAAAAATAGAGTTCATTTTGTATATTTAGTGACCAATAATTCTAGCGATTAAAAATTTGTCAGCCTGATTGGAAAAATCCGGGATAAAAGTTTAGTTTTCGGGATGCCGGGACAACATATCTAAATCCTAAATTATCCCGGCTATTTCACCCTATTATTAGTGTAAGTTAATAAAATGTATTGTATTTATATGTTCACCAGTGGTTGCAATTAATATTCGTTTCAAGATGGAAATATTTTATTTTATGTTTTATTGAAAATGTACGAGTAACAAAAATTACTGAAATTTGATGATTTTTAGATCGAAAACTTCAAATGAATGAATTCTCTTAATTAATATATAAGTGATACCATGAAAACACATATTCCCCTCTTTATATTTCGTAAAAAGGGGATTTAATGTCCGATTTCTCTCATTATTTGAAAGCGAATATCAGATAAATTAAACACTTGAAATGGATTTAAAAGGTTTTCAATTATTTTTAATTTGCAGCAGGTTTTTTTTTTCAAGTTATCCTTGGTTTACTTATAACAGTTTTACTAAAAATACGATTGGTATAATATTTTCCAATAAAGTTTTAGAATATCTGCATAAATGTTAAAAAAAAATCCATTCCATAAACTGATAAAAACAAGATAGCTACTCATATTTATTCATTTAATGACTACCAATAAAATAATAGGATAATATTCAAGTTAATATTAAAGCAATTAACACTTGAATATAAATAAAATTACTACATTGGCACATGTCGGATGCGCATAAATATTTTTGATGTCGTTTTAACCCACTTAACCGCAAAACTCTTTCACTATTTATAGACAATTTCTCTCCCCACTCCGTAGCCAAAACTGGTGGAACAGCAGCTAATAAATGTCGCAATTTATCGCTGGTTAAGTAACTCGGCTCACGTTTGTTTCAAGTTCCACTATCGTTCTTTACATCACCGTTCACCCAACTACCCCTAACAATCAAAACAAGCGGGGCCAAATCCCCAACCCCCATTAATGGATCTCTCCCCAATGATTGTTAAACTAAAGCATTTGGCAGAGTGTGGTATGATTTTAACCCTGAACCTCCGTCAACATATCTTCTAGTTCCACCAGCATAATAGCATAACAACTTAAGACTTCTTCTCTGCTGTGTTTTGGGGGATGGTTCGGTAGGTGTGTTGTTCATGTATCGTATAAGATCGACCTGAGCTGAAACTGACTATCATCTTAACACTTGGTAACGACATTATGTCGTAGATAGAGAAGTGTACAACTGTCTTACAAGAAAACTAGTTGTTGTCTATGCTTTCTTGACAATAAAGATGGTAAAGTACTGGCATTATCCTAGAATTATGGTAAGTACATGTTGACACTCCGAGATCCACCCTTAAGTTCAAGGCCATAAATATTTTCACTTTCGTCTGTGGATTCTGTGTTATAAATATTTATACACACATACACAAGTACAATACTTATACTGGTAGATAAATTTTAGTTTAAGTTGTAGTTGATATATAGAAGGATTCCGATTTTTCACATGTCGTCATCGTTTCATTTTCTCGGCTTTTCAGCTTTCCTACGCGACGGTTTTTTTTTAAGTTTCCTGCGATAACTAGCTTTGTAGCTGATCCTTCCTTTAACATAAACGTGATTCTACCATACTATAGTTTCGGTATTTTCATTTGCCTTAAATTTAAATTTCTGCTACCTGACACGGTATTACATGTCACAGAATAATATTCTATACAAAACATCCATATAACATTGCCAGCTGTAAAATAGGTGAGCGCGGCAAAACGAAAGTATTTAGAATATTATGCTTATATCTTATTCACTACTCAGTTTGTGTAGACAAATGAAAAGTTTATTTTCCTGCCAACGCTAAAATTAATGAAATATTCAGTAACCACATCAATGAGAGAACATCTAGGGCAAAAATACTAGTTACTGGCTTAGTGAAATTTATGGAAAAAACTATCAAAATGAAGTTAAAATTTGTAAATTTTCAAATCGAGAAAAAAAATTTAAGTACAAAGATACATATTTTAAAGTTTTTGGAATCTCCCCCCCCCCTCCCCCTCCCTAAAAATTTAACCCAAAAGCAAATTTTTAATTTTTAATTACTCCATATGAATATAACCTAGGAATATTGCAGGGTGGTGAGAAAGTGCCCCTTTTTTTAGATTATCACAAAAATCTCAGAAACCACGGAGCCAAATGCTACACTGCGAAAAAGGACCGATTTTCGTTTATTTTACACAGCAGTAAACTAAAAAAATGGTTTGCCATTGAAAAATAAACTTAAATACACAAACTGTTCGTATAAAAGTGTGGATGGCACATTTCAGAAAAGTTTGACCCCTGGAGGGAAACTAATTTTGTTCCCGAAAACAAACTTTTCCTATCAATAATCAAACTCTTTCACTCTCTCTATAAAATTCTCTCTATAAAAATCAACTCATTTATGATGCAGCGAGCCATACTTTGGTGGCAAAAATGAGTACACCGTGTTTTTTGGGAGTAATAAAAGCAGAGAACAAATAATCTAGAGAATAAACTCTTAGAACAAATTTTTAGAGAAATTTTTTCCACTGTGAGATGAAGCAAGAGGATCCGATGTAACACGGAAAAAATTATCCATTCGATTCCTCCATCTCATTGAATAGATACGACGAAAATGATTAGGAAATGTTCTCTCTGCTTCGTGCTCCCTAGCCTAAAAGTAATTAACTTTTAGGCCGTAGCTAGTGAATGATAGGGACATTTTTCCCCCCTTCGAAGGGGAAATTTGTCAAAAATTTGTTCGGCAGAGTTTTTTCTATATATTCCTTATTCTATGATAAAAGATTGTTTCTGTCTGCCTGTCTGTTTGACCGTCCGTTTGTCTGTTTGCCTGTATGTCCGTCTGTCTGTCATTCTATCTGTCCGTCTGTCTGTCCGACTGTGTGTCCGCCGTTCATCTGTCCGTCCGTCTGTCCATTTGTCTATTAATCTGTCTGTCCGTGAACACCATAACTTTCGAAAGGATCGAGCTAGAGACTTGAATTTTTTAACAGAAAAGTTTGATCGTAAAAGGCAAACTCAAGGTTTTGAATGGGTATAATTGGATAACCCTTTACCCCTCTCCAATACAAATGAAATAGTGTCTTGCAATTTTCTCGAAAACGATGTGTTGTGTAGAAAAATGTATGAAGCTCAAGTAACAATTTGAGGTTACATTCCGGTTAAGAAACGTATTTGAAACCATGGTAACAAAACTCAAAAGCTTCACATTTGGTTTATGTAACCTTTCAGAAAAGTTTCAGAAACCCTATTTAGAAGCTGGTTTCAAAATAACCGTTTTTGGCGGGTTTATCCGGAAACCATCTAAAATGTAACCAAAATGTAGCCTAAATTGAAGGTTTTTTTGTAACCACGGTTACAAATTGTTTCTTGGGAGGCGAAATGTGCTTAGGATGATTTTACATAGTTCTTCCATACATTAAAATTAAATCGGATCACACCTGCCCTCCTCCTTTATATAAAAATATGAAAATTCGTTCTGTGATTCCCATATAGAGTATTTTATCCCTGGTAAATACAGTTTTTCTTATGTTTAAGTTTGTTTTCGATACCTTCACCCTATAAACTCTATTCATAATTAGACTAGTGCTAAATTCAGTCGGTGATGATGATGGCGGTTAGTGTGTTTAATATCTAGGCCAATTCTGTTGTTGATAAGACAACATGAACAAAATATGTATAACACAAGCACCGCAAAACATCGAAAACATTTATTATGTGGGTATAATAATACTAACTGAATTAAAACTAAATTCCCTACCATAACTCTCATATGAGAATTCAACTTCATTACATATATTTCGAGTTAATGTTATTCGATGCTATTCATGCAATATACGCACGGGGTAAAAATCTATAATTGTAATAATGTTTTACAAGAAACAATTTCAACCACTTCCCCCATCCACAATTTTAGATTCTCATCGCTGAATAAAATATGATGCTTAATTTCATGAAATAAGCATAATAAAACTGAAACTGATATAAAACTGACATGAGATGTTATTGAAACACGTATAGGGAAACTATAGGAAAACATGTGTAACCGTAATATCAGGACTAATGTGAACGTAATACAAAAATCGAAATTACTGAATTCCATCTATACATTTGCTAATGTTTACGTAAAAACGGCAAAAGGAAATTAATGCATGCTCATCATTAAAATTTAATAAGTTTTTCGTTATGCTACCTCAGATGAACTTGGAATATCATGTTCTAGTCATATAAAGGTCGAAATATGTTTGTATTGACGTGAATGTATCTAATCTACATACACGGTTCAACCGACTTTTACTAGGACCACATTTGTTTTTTTTCTCCATTTTTTCTCTTTTGGATGATGCCAATTACTTACGATCCTTTTCTAGAAGTAGGTACATAATATGTTTCATATCGATTGGTGAATTTATTTTTTTTCTCTTGTTTTTGTATTACGGAGATTTTGTACAGTTTTATCTTAGGAAGGATGAGTGGATCCATTCAAAAGATAAAATGGATACATTCACGGATAACAGGAGCTTATAATGTTCCTCGAAAACACCTAAATATATTAGTATTAGTGATAAAATATGCATCAGAATTGACTATAAATTTTCTTTTCATATATGTAGGTTTCAAAGGTAAATTTCTCTATTCTTTAGGTTGCCTTGGAATATTCTTAGAAAACCTAATAAGGAGAATTCCAAGGCTATTATGTAAGGGTTATATTGGTTAGTGGAAATATACATACATACTTGTTCGAATCGCTGCTGAATTCAGAATGAAAGAGTTTTTTTGTGTTCGGGTTTTAATATTCATGATACAGATTGAGATAATTATGGAAAATACACTTAGAAAAAAAAATTGGTCATATGGTTAATCATTGTTAAATTAACCAAATTTTTATTGAAATCACAAAAAAAATTGTTAATTAGAACAAATATTTTTGGAAGAAAATCTATGTTCAGCAAAAAAATTGTTTTTTTAACAAAAATAAACTTACAAATAATTTTTTGTTAAATCATTAAAACAATTGTGAATTTAACAATTTGTTAAAATGACAAAAAATTGTTATATTTACAAATTTTTGTCTTTCAAACAATTCTTTCATCAATTTAACAAAAACAAGATTTAACAAAACAAATTTTGTCAAGATATGGTTTTTGTCATTTTCAATGTAGCCAATGGTTTTTAATCTTCTTAATATACAGGGTGGGCCAGAATAGACGCAGGGGTTTGAAGTCTTTATAACTTTTTTTTTATTTTTATTTTTTTAATTTTGTTTCAGCATTTTGTTAAGAAGACTTGGGCAATTTAAAATGGACCTGTACACAATAGAACAACGAACCGGTGGGCGGTGGGCTCAATGGCTCTTTTACGGGACATGTTTGGCGGACGCATTATTTCGAAAAGTTGCGATTTCAATTGGCCTCCGCGTTTACCTGATCTAACGACTCCAGATTGTTTCCTTTGGGGATATTTGAAAGAAAAGGTGTACGTCAACAAGCCAACAACCATCAGCCAATTGAAAACCAACATTCGCAGTGAAATCGAGGCCATAACACGAAAGGTTATGGAAAATGTCTTGGAAAGAGCACGGATTTGCGAAGCAGAAAATGGCCACCACTTGCGGGATATAATTTTCCATGTTTAGACCAAAAATATTCCCCATCAAGCAACTACATGTATTTGAAAAAAAAATTATAGGTTTCGCTAAAATAAAAAATGTATAAAGAATTCAAACCCCCGCGTCTATTCTGGCCCACCCTGGATAAAAATGGATGTTTGTTTGTTTGTCTGTTTAAAATTACAAAACTCAAAAACTACTGGACCGATTTTTCGCAGTTTTTTGCAAAAAATGATCTGCGTTGCTAGGAGCAGATTTTTAGCTATATTAGATTTCCAAAATTCGAACCGGAAGGTCCTGTAAGGATAACGCAAACATCCTTTTTCCCATTTTTCCCTGGAGAAATTTGCCCTATGGGGTTTTTGGGGTCGCTGATCACGAATCCGGTATTACATTTTCAAAATTCGAAACGGAAGGTCCTGTAAGGACAACGCAAATGTCCTTTATCTAATTTTGTCTCCGATAACGCAAATAACCTTTTTCCCATTTTTCCCTGGAAAAGTTGCAAAATTGAAAGGTCCTGTAAGGATAACCTATTTTCCAAAAACTTTTTTGGCATTCTAAAATTTATACAAAAAACTTTAAGCTGGCAACGTAGGGTCTGCTAGTACTTTATGTTTAACCTTCATCCGTCCCTCAAAAAAAATCACACTAAAGTTCCTCGGGTCTTTTTTGACCCATAGAGATTTAGTGTATACAAAAATCAAAAAACGAGTTTTTTTTATATTTTTCGAAATTTTTACAACATACAACAAGATATGATAACCCAAAAGATTTATATATTGTTCTAATGAACTCTCCCCGAAAATAGCGGTCAAAAAACTTCATACAAAAATTGAGAAATATGGCAGTTGAGTTTTTCTCAATTGACATCCAACAAAATCGGTTTCTTATATCCGAGAATTCACCCCGTTCGGTCAAAGATTTTAGATCCGTATTCTAGATATAGTTTACAAACACTAACTAATATAATATAATATGACTAAATTAAACATTTCTTATACGAATAACTGCCTTGGGTCATTTTAGACCCGAAGGTCTTTAGTGTGACTATTTTTGTAGCAGTGTAACGGGTAATCGGAAGTTGCCAAATTTTTGCATACTGCTAGTTTACAATAAATAAGGCAAAGTAAAAAAATTTCAGGCTCGTATTATAAATACTTTTAAAGGTACAAGGAAACTAATTTCTGTTTGGGTCAAATTAGACCCGAGGGACGGAAGAAGGTTAAGAGGAAAGTGATTTTGAACAATTATTAAGCTGAAAGTGAATAATTTAAAAAATGTTCCACTGTATTTGTTATTTATATATATATATTGTATTCATTTGTAATTACTATTCTGGGAATCATTTCCAAGTCAAAAGTAATTTACAAATAACTAAAACTATTGATATGAATCGAAGAAATTTTATCCATTCATAAATAAATGATGCAAATCTATTGAAATTAACAGGTTTATGGCTTTACACAACAAAGTATTCTATAAATCACTTTCAAATAAACTTTAGTTAATATTCACATATGCTTAATAATTACAATTAATTAAACTGTTAAGTATTTCAATTCATCCATAGTTACCGATACCGATTGAAAATTTATTCAATCAAGTAAATTACTTATTTGATCTCATTCAGAAACAATTTCCGCATCAATTGATTTATCTGCAATTTGCGTTTAAGTGTTATCGAATTTCGTAAATTATCAGCTATCTATTATGCGTATTATCTCTGACCAATATTCTACGAAATTCTTTAAAAGTTCACCTGTTTTCGAAAAAAAAATTGTAAAAGGGTATTTATTTTAATTTTTTGTATCTGGTACGTAATTGCCACGAAATATCTGCTACACTTCTAGTGCCAGATACGTGCCATACACTGAAAATGCTACTAGGGAAGCTATAATAACACATATTTTTGGTTTCAGTGGAGTTAAAGATTGCCTGCTTCTTTTTATTATTAAATTTGTTCATCAAATGCATCGGAAAATCGTTTACGGGGCCACGGGAAGGTTGGGTGAAGATATATGTAGAGAGTTTTGATCGTGTTCCTCCGACAAATTCCTGGAAAATTCATACTATTGGTTAGGAAACACTGGTCTTCCTTATTTGTTGTCAAAAAATAAACACAAAAATCTTTCAGATAATTTCATAGAAAGATTTTGTGATAAATAAATATGGCTCAAATTTTCGATTACTTTAAACTATATATAATTGATTTGTTTGTAATAACGTTGTCATAATAAAATTTATTTTAAACAATAAAAAAATAAACCCAAATTATAATGGCAAGCGAGAATTTAAACTTTTATCCAGGGTCACAAAATCATACCCACATTTTTTCGTTATTTCAACATCGGAAATAAACAGCAGAATTCTTTTTTTTTTATTTGCTGAGAGAAAGTTATGGCGACAAGATGTCGTCAATTTCATATAATAAGCGTGTGACATAAGACGGGCGAAATAAGGGAAAAAATGTCTTTTATTGGCAACAATTTTTATGACATTTTTATAACTTTTCGATGCCACATTATACCATTCTCACAAGAGAGAAATTTTTTTCACTTCTACATTTCAAATACCAAACATTCGTCCATTCTTAGATTCTCTTCGCAATACTTATGTGGATATATAATATTAGGGGAAAATATTTTTTGATCATTAAAAATTGTAAATGTTTATCAGTGTCCTTACAAAAATATAACAATTTTATTAAGTCTTCTTTTGTCGCACTAGAAGAAACTTTTGTTTATTGAATTTGTTAACATGAAAATTTTCCGGAATAATTTGTGATTTTTCACCAATGCAGAAAAAAAATCTCCACGATAAAATTTTTATCAAGAATATATTTACGCTTAAAGTTATATAATTTCAGGGAAAATTAAAGCACTTCCGGTAGCTTCCGAGCCAAAAAAAAAGGATTTTTTGATTTTCAATGGATATTACCTTATCTTTAAAAAAGGCGAAAAATTGTGGTCCAATAAAATTTTAATATTTGGCAGATGTATGTTAAGGTGCCGCTCCACATGAGAGTAAATGCCGGCGAGAACCTCTCGATAGCAGCTACTCGCAAATGGACACGTCCCTGAGAGTCGCTAGCAGAAACTCGCAAATGGACGACACGTCTCTGAGAGTCGCTAGCAGAAACTCGCAAAAACTCGCTAGCTAGTTTCTGCGAGCTATCAAAAGTGATTCTACTCTCTAGTCGACACGCACCCACTGAACTCTCGGGGAGTTGCTCGCCAGATACGAACGGCGTTTGAATTTCGCTAGTAGCTCTCGAGAACTCGCCAAAGCAAGATGTCAAAAAAATCATGATATTGGTCTTGAAAAGAGAAAAATCGCCGAAATTAACTCTCAAATGGACAACCTCCTGCGAGTAACTCTCGAGAGTTTTTGAGAGTTACTCGCGTATTTACTCTCATTCTCGTATTTTAAATATCTCCCAAGAAATACAAAAGGGTGTAAAGAGTTGGTTTTGCGTCTTATATTAGTTTGTTGACTTTGTCGGGCTTCGAATTTAGTCTGCGTTTTCAAAGAAAAAATACTTTCTAAAATGGAAAACTTGTTTGATAAAACTTATTCAATAATATACTGTTTCACTAGCTTGCTTTTATTTAGTTTTACCTTTTTGTAGTATGACCATACATTCCGAAATGACCGAGATTTAAGCATGTTGTCCAGGCGTAAACCGAAAAGTAAACTTCTGTCCCGGAATTAAGCAATCTTTTGTTGTAATTTCTTAATCACTAAAAACATTGATTTCGAAACCCAAAGATTATCGCCTGCAGCACAGTTTTTTCATATATTACGGCCTATAGCGCATTTTGCCTTACAAAAAAATCGCCTGCGGCACATTTCATTAAGTAATTTTTCAATAGTGTTTGTTTTTACAAGTTTTGGTTACAGCGGAATTTATGTTCTATTTTAAAAACATAAAACGCCTATAATACTTTTATATTTATTTAATAATCACCAGAAATTTAAACAAACCCGGTACCCTTTGATCAATCTTTCAATACTTTCACAATAGACATTGAAGGATTCGTCGGGCTTTTCGACGCCACCCTCCTTACCCTGCGGGTAATCTATCTCGGATTCGCACAAAAAAATATAGTCACCCTATTTTTTGGTCTGTTTTTTTGTTTTTTTTTTGTCAGTGTCAGATCTTGTAACTAAATGTTGACATAGTTCCCCATATATGATTGATTGGCAATTTGGCACACATACGATATGTTTACACGCATTCATCAAAAAACAAAATGGTGACTTTCAGACGCTATGTTGTGTAAATTATTTCTGCCAAATACCTATCGTGTGAGGTCTGAAATGGCTAGTCACAAATTCGTTTTTCAAACTTTTCTAAAAAAAAGTAAAAAAAAATTTAAAAAGATTTTATTAAAAAAAATGTACTAAAAAGTAAAAAAATAAATTTTTGGGCATTGCCTATCAGAAATAAAACCGAGGTAAAAGCTTAAAAATATCAAACAAATATTATTACAGTTTTGTAATCAGTTCCACTCTAAGTATTTTTCCGATTTTCAAAAGCTTTTACAAAATTTCTATGCTACTACAGTAGACTCGCGATTGTATGAACGTTTTATTATATGAACTGCTTTTCTCATTTTATTTAAAATTTAAAGAAGTAATATTTGTTTATTTTTACAAAAAAATTCTAAAATTTTCCTTAAAAGATTTGACGAAGGTTAAGAGTCATTTAATAAAAGGAAACCCATGGAGATATAAAAAAAAGGTTTTTTTAAAAATTGATAAAAAAAATCTCTTATTTTTCAACATATTATTTACATTCTTGCTATTCAGGCACGTGTTTGTTCATTCATTTGAAATACACCGATTCAAATATTCCCCATTTAAGTATTTTTCATTTAATGTTGTGAAGATTTTCCTTTGATTTTCATTACCACATGGACAAGATTGCTGAAATTGACCCCGACAAATACTTAGAGACGACAAGTTCATGGTCAAATTCCCATAGAGAGCTCAGGTATGCATTGTGTAGGCTAATCTGGATTTTACCTTTTTTTATAGAGCAATCAACCTTAAATCAGGGATAAGAGTGTTCTGTGCCTGTCATATACTTAAATCTTCTGGACCTTTTTATATTTTGCTGGCAAAAAGGTAGCTTTAGACTCATTTAAAATGTAATCGGCCCTTTGGTGTTGACATTTTCCAAAGAATTCCTATAGCAAAAATTGAAGAAAATTCCCGGCGATAATATGACAAGTGATTCTTTTGAAATGATAAGAAAACCATAAATCCATGTTTCATAAAAAGCATACGAAACAGAAAATGATAAAAGTGGTGGAAATTAAATTCATTTCGATTAAATGATTTTTATAAGTGGTTTGGAAGTATTTTGAAATGGTTATTTAATCAACTGATCTCAATTTTGGAAAATTCTTGAAAGATTCATCTTCATTTTACTTAATTGTTGTTGTTTTTAATGGCTGAAAGGTTTTCTAACAAATTTTGATATCATACTAATCATACTTACATAAAAAAATGAGTTGCTGTCTATCTGTATGTCTGTTCCTCTTTCACGCAAAAACGGCTTAACCGATTGACTTGAAATTTGGCATGAGTGTCTGTGGTAAATCTGGTTCTAACATGGTAAATCTGGTAGCGCGAGGGATGGGGGGAGTAAGAAGAGGGGGTAAAGTGATTTCGAAACTTAGTTTTTGCGCTATGTTACTCTTTCGCGGGGAAACTACTGAACCGATTGGCCTGAAATTTGGCATAGATGTTCGTCGGGGGTCCAGCCCCAACATAGGCCCATTAAAAAGTAGCCCGAGAGGTGGGGGAGTAAGAGAAGGGGGTAAAGTGATCTCGAAACTAACCTCTTCCTCAATGTTACTCTTTCGCGGGGAAACTAACGAGCCGATTGGCCTGAAGTTTAAGCTCCAACATAGACCATCACAAAAAAAAAAATTGAAAAAACTTGACCCGACAACGACGGGTATTTATTATAAATTTAATTTGGTAAACTCAAAAACAATCATATGTTTTGCATTTGTACAAGATTTCAGCATAAAATTGCTTTTAGTACTTTGAAACAATGAAAAGCGTGTAACATATTGCACGTCAAATAATTTCATTGCAAAATTTGATTTGTTTTCATATCCCCAAACATGCATATAAATCGGAGCTGGGAAAACATACACGGTTATTCAGAACTTAAATGAATTTTCTATGTAAGAATGTCAAGTAATCTAAAGAGAGAACTATGAAATTTTTTGATTACATTGACTTCATATCAAAGTTTGACAAAGAACAAATTTTGAATATATTTAAACTAATTAAAATGTGCTCAACATGTTTGGAATAATTAAAATAACATGAATGCTATTTGTAAAATTTCATGATTTTTGTTCAATCAAAATCTATATTTGATATTGATTTGATATCATAGTTTCCGCTAAAAAAAACAGTAGAACACGCTTAAATGGACAACGATTTTTGTTGAAATTTTCTTACAGTTATGCATTGCACGGATAAATGCACATTTATGAAATCGAAAAAAAAACGTTTTCGTTTGTATCGAGAAGGGGAAAGTGGTATTCCGATTGAATTTTAATATATGAAAAGTTATGTACAACAGAATTATATCCAAAACAGTTTTCGTTTTTCGATATAACGGGTCGAGAAAATTGAAAAAAAAAATCTTATAGGGGAGAGAGGGAAGGGTTGTTCAAATAAAAACACATATACCCTATTTAACAGACCAAGTTTCATCTGGCAGTTTTTGCGTGATGCGGGCACAAACAGACCGACCAACAGAAAAAAAATGAACTGCACCCGGTTTCGGTCATTAGGGTACGTCCGTAGTGGTCATAAAACCAGCTTCTCGCTTTATCTCTTTCCAACCGCAGGCATCGTGGGAGCAGCTGGAGGCCGAATTTCATTTTAGTGCGGAAATTTTAAAGAAAAAAGTGAAATTACTGAGATCGTCATATTTACTACTCTCAGTTGTTTACTGTTCAACGCATTTCTGAAACTGAAACGTCATGCTAGAATCAGCCCACCTACGTCCCAACCCAACAGAATTTTCTAATGACATTTTTGTTAACAGTTCTGTCAACGTTTCCAGCAGGTCTGGATGGCGTGTTACTGATTTAGATCGGTGTACAAAAAAAATATGGGGCGCAAATTTCAAATGAACAAGAAAGAATTGAATTTTATATATATATGTTACTTTTTTATATATATGTAAAACATTATTTACCAGTAGTATCTTCTTCATCTTTTTCCTCGATACTAAATTGTCGCCTAGCATTCATTGTGGAATTCACAGTATAAACTATGAAATAAACTGAATTAAGCTAGAACCTGAATCGTACGTCGATGCGTCCGTCATGCGTGCGTCCGGTTGACAGTTCGATGCGGTGACAGTTGGGTGCGGCAACGAATCTGGAGTTAATTCATTGTTTTGCACTTCTTCTATTAGTTTATCGTCGAAACAATTACTTTCAATTTGATCCATACTTAAATTGCTTAAATCGTAAACAAACTTTTTTGCGAAATGACATTTCTGTGCGTTGCCGCATGTAAAAGTAGAAATTCGACCTACTCTATGCGGTTGCCGCATCGGAAAACGTATTATTACGGGAGTACTCATAGCAGCCCGTTGATTCTACTCGAACTGTCAACGTGACGGACGCATGACGGACGCATCGACGTACGATTCAGGTTCTAGCTTTAACACAACGTAGATGCACAAAACTTTGACAGAACTGATTAGGGGAATTCCCGAAAAGTTCCAACTTTCATTTAATGACTTAAGCAAATGACGTTTAGAAGTGCAACAAGTTTGCAAATTGGGCAAAAACTACACTCTCGAAAAAATCCGGGGACGAATTAACTCCGCCTGAAAACATAGCTTAAAATTTAACACCGTAGCGCGGAGTTATTTTTACATTTGTATTTTACGGAGCTAAATATTCAATTTAACACCGTTTTGACCTAAATTTTAAATGAACTCCGAAAAGGAGTCAAAAATTCACTACAACTCCTTTTAGGAGTTATTTAATTGTAAAGGGTGTTCACGTTTAGAAGAGGCTTGCCAATTGGCTTCAACAGCCTATTGGGAAGGCAAATGGTTTACAATTCGAGAGGTCCCGTGTTCGAGTCCCGGCAGAGACATGTAAGAAAAGTTTTTAACAAGTAATATTAACTTTGGAAACACGAAAAAAACTCAAAACATATCAAATGCTTGCAAAAAAAAGAGAATTTGTGAGGTTTTTTTTCTTGGTAATAAATTGGTTTAACACCGAAAAATTGTTAACAATTAACACCCATAAGGAATTGTTGTGAACTCCTAGCCCGGTGCTCGATTTTCTCCAATAGGTGATGGACTCCCTCAAACTCCCTTTCGGTGCGTAATCGACTCCATTTTTTCGAGAGTGTAGGGTATCTGACATGGCGGCCAATTTAGAACATTTGTTAAAAACTTAATCTACCAGGTTTTGATTTTTTTCTATGAGATCTTAAGTTTCGGTCGTTATAAACGATATTTTTTTCTGTTTTCGTAGAAAAAAGGGTCGTTAAAGCCGATATGTCGTTATATCCGGTGTCGTTATAAGCGGATTCCACTGTATGTTTATCTATACAATGTCAACAACATATATGATGCTGAAAACTCATATCGAATACTAATTAAGTATTAAATCTCCGGGAGCCAACAAATTCGTAATAAGAGAATTTACCTTAGCATTTAATTTGTTTGCACAATTCTAAGGATTCACTTCAATTATCCCATTAAATATGTTTGAAAATCTTGTAAGCGACATTCAACGGCTTGTTTAACCCATTTTAAAGCTCTTCGAATACTGGTGCTTTGACAAAATCGATTTTTGCTAAGCGTTTGAATTTTCAAATGGCGTTGTTTGAATATTCCTTGATAGAAGACTTACACAAAAATTGTAAAATTGTAAGAGAAAAATGTTTTTTTTTTGTTCTAAATGGTTTATAAATTATGATTTATGTTGTATAATAATGGTTCAACAACCCCTAAGACATAATTTTATCTGCCATATTCTGAAAGTGTCAAAAAAAATTCTCTTTATAAAAAAACTGTTTGGATTTCATATTAACGAATTTTCCTCGCCAAATATTAAGAGTTTTCAATCCTAATTGGAGTCGTTTCAGGTCAGTCACTCTGAATGCCTGCTGTTGCACCCTCAACCAACAACGTTAACCTTTTGTCCGGAGCCATAGTTTTATCATCAATACATGAAATCCACAGATGTATTCTCCTGATATTAACTTTGAATGAAACTTTCAGATATATAAATTTTAACAAATGAATAAATTTTTAATAAATCTGCAGTGCCACTTTTCACTTTTATTCACGCTTCATGTGAAATTTTCCTACCCAGCTTCAAAAGTGATATTCGAGTGGAAATGAAAACTATTTTTGGCAATTTCGCTTCAATGCTATTGGTTTGAAATAAAACATTTTTTTGTGTGATTTTGGTTTCTGTTGAAAATATATATTTTTAAAATGTTTTTGATATTTTTACTTGAGTGAAAATTGATTTGTACCCCATGAATTTTTTTTATAAAAAATTGCAAAAAATCAGCATGAAATTTAAATAAAAGTTTGAGATAAAAAAATTAGACATATTTCCTATTTAGTCAAATCATCAGATTTTCACCCGCTAAAGCTGTATAGATTGGAACCTCGGTTTGTCCGTCCCGTGGGGTTTATATACTGTGGCGTTCACAAACCAAAACAGCTGTCCAAGAACACAAATTTTGTTCACAAACCGAAATATTGTTCACGAACCGAGGTATTTTTGTTTACGAACTGAGGTTCCGCTTTATATTTATCACAATTTTTAGTGACGTAAAGACATTTTCAAGGGGTGCCGGTCAATTCATCGTAAACAATTTATCGTGAGACAATTTATCGTGAACAATTTATCGTAAAACAATTTATCGTAAGAACAATTTATCGTAAGAACAATTTATCGTAAGAACAATTTATCGTAAGACAATTTATCGTAAGAACAATTTATCGTAAGACAATTTATCGTAAGAACAATTTATCGTAAGACAATTTATCGTAAGAACAAGATTATTGTGGGAAGTGTTGGGGAGATGGGTCGGGTGGATGATGGGTTGGGTGGGTGATGGGTTGGGAGGGGCGGGGGAAGGGGTAAGGGGTGGGGGAAGGGGTAAGGGGTGGGGGAAGGGGGGGAGGGGGGAGGGGGAGGGGTGATGGGGAGGGGGAAGGGGAGGGGAAGGGAAGGGGGGGGGGGAAGGGGTAGGGGGGGGGGGGGGAAGGGGAAGGGGGGGGGGAGGGGGAAGGGGGAGTTGTGGAGGGGAGGGGAGGGGGAAGGGGGAGTTGGGGAGGGTAGGGGGGAGGGGGGATAAATTAATGATGTTTCGTCTCACACACACACACACATACACACACACACACATACACACACACACACACACACACACACACACACACATATATATATATATATATATATATATATATATATATATATATATATATATATATATGTATGTATATATATAATATATATATGTAATATTATATATATATATATGTAAGAACAATTATATAATATATATATATAATATATATATATGTAAGAACAATTTATCGTAAGGAATATTATTTTTACAAATTCGGGCGCCCGGGCGCCCGAATTTGTAAAAATAATATTCCTTACGATAAATTGTCTTACGATAAATTGTTCTTACGATAAATTGTCTTACGATAAATTGTTCTTACGATAAATTGTCTTACGATAAATTGTTCTTACGATAAATTGTTCTTACGATAAATTGTTCTTACGATAAATTGTTTTACGATAAATTGTTCACGATAAATTGTTTTACGATAAATTGTTCACGATAAATTGTCCGCGAATCATTTTCAAGACGTAAAGACATTCTAAATTATTATGACTTTATCGTTAATAGCAAACCCCCCACTCCCCCCACCATTTTACTTGAATGATTTTTTTATGGACATCCTACTGAAATTCTAAAAATTCGCAGAAATTCGAGTACAGAAACCAAACATGCCTAACTTTTAAAACAGACGAACAATAAATACTATTTGAGATGTAAAAGACCCTAATCAAAATCCAATGAACATGCTTGAATATGTGCTGGAAAAATATTCTAAATCAGAACCAACTTTCTGACAGGACACGAAGGATACGTATTGTGGGTTGATTTTTTTGACGAAGGATACAAAAAATCGTCCGACAATAAAACCATTAAAAATATTATTTCATTTACAATGACGATTTGTTATAATTTTTCAATTCTGCATCAGAATTAATCTAACACACTTCTGTCGTTTAATGAAAGCATATAAAAAATTTAATATACCTTGAAGGATAATTTTTTGATAAAATTGTAAAAGTTCTGTACAGGTGTTTACACAAAACTTCTTACACTAAAATTCAGCGATTTTTCTTAACTGTCTGCGAAATTTTCTTTTGTGGAATTTCAACTGGTAAGCAAAATGTTTTTCTGTTAGATTTGAAAAATTTGAAAATATTTTTCAGCTTCTTGTGGTGACATTTTCTCACAGAAACAAAAGTAAAAATTCAATTTCTCGTAATGGGACTTTACATAAAATATTCGAAAGCCAAACCACAGCAAAAGTAAAGTGAACAAATAGTATGGCTGCCGAAACATTGCATTAGTGACAACATAAATGAATATAAATGCTTTCCCATTTAATATTCAGTTGGTCTTTAACATACATATGTGGTTAAAGTTGCATATTTTTCAAAGGAGCATTAGTTACTGTAATCGGGTTACGTTTTATCGTTTAATGCAAGGAAAATTTCTAAGCAGGAGCTCAGTCCTGGCGGAAAAAAAGACAAAGAAAAACTAGACGCCAAATGGATAGCTATATGAAAATTGTTGAAAAAGTTGAAAATTGTAGTTTTTCTTACTTATTTTCAATGTGTTTGTTTGTTTGTTTAGTAATCAGATGCAGATGCAAATATCAACCAGCATCAGTCCAGAATGGACCACTAAAAGTCATCTGTAGCAGAACTAAGCAGCCACCAACCAGCCAACAACGTCATCATCACCAGCTATAATAGTTTAATGTTGTGGAACTTATTTTCTTGTATTTTGCATAAATTTCCTTGCATAAGGAGCCAACACGGTTAAGCTTACGTTGAAGTTTTCTTTTTGTTTGTAAAAAACAAATATTTTCGTGAATTGCTCTTTAATCGATTTAAATATTTCAACTGTGAACAAAAATAGGGAAAATTACTTGCAAAAAATTACAGATTTTTTTTTTTTTTGATTTTTAAATTCATCACCTGAGTGGTAGTTTGTGCCATAGGTATAAGTTTTGCCATAAGCATGGCCCAGACTAGCAGTCAACTTACGAATCGACAATATAGTTCCGATTTCTTGTCATAAAATGGCTAGATTCACTAATTTATTCTTAATTTTTTTCTCTGCGAGTGTCTATTTTATAATAGACTTGTTTATTTGTCTGGCTGTTCGCTTAAAACTCGAGAACCACTGAACCGATTTGAATGAAACTTTCAGGAGAGCTTATCGGTGTCAATGAGCGGGCTGTAGACTCTGGGTTACTTCTTATCCCGGAGAATTCTCCAAAATATTTCACCGACCACGGGCTAAAAAATATTGATTTTTATAAATTGATGTTTTGAATTTAATCTCTTGATATTTTTACTGTTCTTTTAAAATTGACAGGATACTATGTAGTTGGGTTTTGAAACTTTGAACTGATTTTGATTTAATACAGTGCGAGGTAGGGGTTAGCCCCTCTTAGCCAAGCCCCTCTTAACCAAGCCCCTCTTAGCCAAGCCCCTCTTAGCCAAGCCCCTCTTAGCCAAGCCCCTCTTAGTTAACACTAAAACCAAAGATTAGGTAAATAAAGATAAGAAACCTAGAACAACTTTTGAGGCCCCAAAAAAATCCGGAAATTGAGTCTTTAGTTTGCCTTGCAAAATGATTATTTTCCTATATATTATGACGTTTCACTTTAAAAAAATCAATAAAATATTTAAATTTCATGCGTTGCTTACATTCATTGAGACTCATAACTCTACAGTATTTTCCATACATTTTAAAAGTGCTATGAAAAGTTGTGTTGCTGCTTATCTTTAGTTACCAAATCTTTGCGAAAACTTTAAACTAACATAAGTCTGGTGATATGAAGCATTAACGAAGGCAAGATCGCAAAGAAATTTTCGATGATAAGATTTTATTAATAGATTGTCGACAAGACAACAAATATATTTTTCGTTTTTTCGATGTTTGTTTATTTAACACATTTTTTTTCTGTGGACAATATCGCAATGCTCTCTGCCATACAATCGATGAATATAGCCGATTTCGATCCGATATTTTGATATTAGCTGTAATAAAATCATATCATGTGTCCTTTTGCTTCTGTAATATCCTGTCAGATAGCATCATCAATATCCGTTCAATGCTTGAATAGATGATATATTGGATACGATATACGAGTATGACCGTACTAAGCAAACATATTTCTCAACTAAGTGATAAGTGGATATGGGATATTATTGAGATGTGTACATTCACACGGATATATGACCATGTAACAACAAAAACCAAACACTGTTTTATAACCATTCATTTTTTGCACTGTTTTTCCCACTTATAGATAAACAAAAACTGACATTATGTTCTGTTGTGCAAGTAAAAAAAAACTCTTATAACAAAGTTTTCTTTTACGTAGACATACAATGGCACTTGTTTTCGTATAGTTTAAAATGTCTTTTGGTTTTTTTTATTATTTTTTTTTATTATTTTTTTTATTATTTTTTTTTGTTATTTTTTTTTTGAAGCTTATTAACCAATCATACCTGCTTTTAAAGAAATCATGAACTATCCTACATTTCTTGAAAATCGTCATTTATATGCCTTCCACGAGAGGTTAACTTTTCAATCAATTTTTTTCCTTCTTGCCCGAGTTCCAAAAACCTATTTTTAGAACTGAAATCTTAGTAAATCCAAAAACAAACGATAAACCGAACCACTTTGAAAAAAAGTTGGCCGATCCGAACCTAAACCAAACCAATTTTTTAAACAAATGCTGTGACAAAACCAAAAACCAGAAATCCTTTTAGTAAATCCGTTGGATTTCAATTCGAATTATTATAATCGAGAAATTCTTGTGATTTTCTATTTTTGACCAGGTTTAGAGTCCAGCACTTATCTTATGTTAATTTAGTATCAAAAAACATTCCACATGCCTAGGGTGACCACACCATCGTCCGCGCTACAGCTCTCGAAGAGGCTGGGCCTCCTCAAATTAGGTTTTCAAAACAATTTTCTTCTCTGCCTCGCCCAAACAGTTTTCACATGGTTGGGGAACCATGGATGAATTGCAACATTTGTAAGGTTTGTACGTCGCAACCCATCAACAGTAGAGATCGTGATAGCACTAAACTTTTGTCCCAGGAACTGAATTTTTATGGGTAAAGGGTCTTTCAATGAGGATATAACAATTTTGTATTTTAATAAAAACGCACCCTAAAACTTTTTTTATGATCTGGCAATGCTAAAACGTCAGTCAAGGTTTACATTTTTATCATGGTGAAGTTCACGAACGCGCAACGTTTGGAAATTATTAAAACTTACTACCGAAATTCTGAGTCGGCGGTCGCAATCGTGTAATCTCGAGAAATGGTCCGGTCGAATGTCCACCTCGCTCATGCGATTTAACGCCGTTGGATTTCTTTTTATGGGGTTATGTTAAGTCGTTGGTTTATGCCAACAAGCCAACAACGTTAGAGGAGCTCAGGAACAATATCGAACGCGAAATTGCCAACGTTCCGGCCGATATGTGTGGAAGAGTGGTGGAAAATTGGCTCAAAAGACATCGAATTTCATACTTAAATGTAACATATCCACTACACCTGGAATAAATTTCAGCCCGATATCTCAACTATTCTGTGTTTTATTAAAACACAAAATTGTTATGTCCTTATTGAAAGACCCGATATAATCAATTTTCTGATTAATTGCTCATACAAAAAACGATCACTAAATATACAAAACATTATCTACTTTTTCTGGGGTTTGCTGCAAGATAAGTTTTTTTTTCGCTTGCGGCGCATATTTCTTCATTAGTGTTTTTATACCCGTATGGTGAAACCAAAGGGTATATTAACTTTGCTTTACCGTTTGTAACGCCAAGATCCCGTCATCACACACAAAAATGAATTACACCAGTGTGTTTAGAATGATAAAAAAAATTCAATTTTGCATGTCCGTCCGTCTGTCCGTCTGTCTGTCTGTCCGTCTGTCTGTCTGTAGCGCGGATTGCAGGCGCACGGATTGACCTACAGACTTGAAATTTTGCCCAGATCCGTTTTTCGTAAAATGCAAGGCTAAGTTCGTTAATGGGCAAAAATGGACCATTAGGGGGGGTACCCCTCATACGAACGAAAACGATTTTTGGGAATATCTCAAAAACAGTGCATCTTATCAAAAAAGTGCAAGAACAAAAGTTATTAAGGATATGATTCTACATAAAACTTCCATACATCCAAATCCGATTGGAATAAATTTAAAAAAATCTTATTGGAAAGTTTGACTTCAAAGTGGAATTTTGATACAACTGTTCGAATTTTGATACGAATATCACCATACGGGTTGCCATATTGGCAATTATAGCTTTTGTTATGTTTTTGAAATTAAAGAAACCAAAACCATTTCTAGGTCCTTTCCTTGAAATTAAAATCTCTGGTTCCTTTCCTTGAAAATGAATTTAACTGAAATTAAATGAAAACAGGACTATAAAAATACTACTGATATATCAGGAGAAAAATATATCTATGTACCTAAACATGTACTAGTACTGCTTATAGTCTTCAGGGAAACGGCAATTTATAATTCATTTAAAGCGATTAAAGGGAATCGTTTGCAAGCGTACAGTCAAAAGTGCAGAGGACATGCACTTACACGAGGATTATATTCTGTATGTCTATAGCTACAAATATACAATAAAGTTTTGTCCCAGAGTCCTTTTCGATATTGAAGCCGAATCGATTAACAAAGTACCTGTGAGTATCGGCAGGCAAATTGTTTATTGAGAGTTTTCACTTAATCAACACACACCAATATACGATAAGCGATTTGAATCTAATACGTGCAATATTCCAATATTCTCCTCGATTAGATAGTCAGTAATGCATTTAGGTGACAACCCGGCTCTTATCTTTCTATTCACTTGGCCAATGAAGTGATTATGTTTATTTAAACACTTAAAATGTTTAAACATAAACATTGAATAAAGCTTTAGTTTAATAATACACTAAATTATGTTTCTGTATATATTTTATATGAAAATAACAACATGATTAACATTTGATTACTATACAAACAGGCTTAAATATTAAACATTCAATAGAGTACAAAATTATGGGGTGTTTCAGAACTAACTATGTTTTAAACATAACTTTCTTGTCTAGAGAAATGGAATCGAGTTGTACTTGTATTCGAGCTAGTTGATCCTCTACCTTCCGCCGATCGATTAAAAGACTTATGCGATAAACTCTCATTCAGTTGCTTACTTAAGAATGAAATGTCCTTTGAATATTCGCTATCCCGATTCAAACTACTTTCAACTTTTGAAAATATTGGCACGAAGTTTTGTTCCAGGATGTCCGGCCCAACGACAGACTCATGAATTAATCTCGAGAATATATGCAAAATCGTCTTAATTGTCCTGTGATGAGCATCATTCTCCGAACGTGACGCAAATGTTGTATAAAACTGTGATTGAAATATGGACGTGATAAAATTTATGATGTTCCGATTTGCTAAATGGCTGTGGCACTTTTTATTCCCTGACATGTTGTACAACATTGAAACAATCTGTTCCTGTAAAATACATAAAAAGCACAGCATAAGTTTATGACAGTAAAAGGAAAACAAATATATATATTTATATATAAAGAAAAATTCGAAACATTGTACTTTTAAAATTTTAGAGTTTTTTGTTAGTAATTTTCTTTTAAAACTTTTTCCTTCATTCGATACTTACATAAAGGAAAATCGATACTCCTGGACCACGACTATCGACCGCCTCCTTCAGTTTTATAACCGACTCGTTTGACATGATGGAGTATATGGATGTCACTTCTAACCGTGTCAAATTATTAAACGATGCTGCACACAGCAGCAATGTCTGACAGCAAGTCGTCGTCCCGACAATTCCTAGAAAAATGTGAAAAAAATAACGATGAAATTTAATAGGAATCACTTGATTTTTTTTTTCAAGGAAAATGTGTGGAAAGAGCTATTCATTTCAGGAAAGTGTGAAAATAAAATTTTAGTAAAGTTTCTATAAAAGTTTAATAAAAATTGTCAGGATGATGTATTTTTCAGGCAAGTTGATCGATATTTAACAAAAAAAGACAACTGCTAGAAGATATGTGGAAGCTTAATCTATATTATATCATAAACCCAAGAAAACTGAAATATTGTTATGGAGTGTAAAAGAAAAACTTTACAAGTTAGTATAATTACTCGGTAATAAGATACTATAGAGAGTGTTTTTTTGTTAATTTTTTTTTTACTGTCTTCATAAACAACATTTATTTTACGCATTGATTTTTTTATATCGATAAAACATTTATAACATATGACACGTTAATATCCTCCTTGTCGGAAAAAGTAACCATATAAGAAGTTTTAGAATACAAGGACTCATTAGCGAAAAACTCCGCAGATAGCAAGATAGCGATCAAAACAAGATTTTCAAAAAACTGTATTTAAAAAAAATTGTATGGGAGGTACCCGTTATAGCTAACTTTGCTTTTCCAAAAGTTGATAGAAAACCACGATTTTCGTAAACCTCATTTACAAAAAATTTCAAGTCCCTAGCTCAACGCATTTTCGAGTTATTTAAGATACGTAAAACGGACAGACCGATAGACAGATGCACTGGTATTCTCATTATTTTACCAAAATCGGATTTCGACTGATCAGAAAATATGCTTCTAACAGAAAATTTATGAATGAAACTGAACGAGTGAAGTTAGCTGCATGAGCGAAGTGTGATTTAGTTGAGCCGATTTCCACTTTTTGTTATGTTTATTTTTTATTTCAGAGAGAAATTTAAAAATTAAAATCTGTTTTGACCAACATTTCTTAGTAATAAAACGAATTTATAGAATATAGTTGTTTTGTTTCTTTTAAAACTTTACTTCTGTTGAAGTCAGGGGGCTTCGCCTCCCGAACCCCCTGGACCCCGTATCGCCCCAAACCCCCTTTTGCGTTACTCTTCAATACGGAAATCGCGTTTAAATGGCGTCTCAAGTCATATTTTCGATGAATTTGTTATGAAAAATTGTATACGCAACTCGGAGCGGGTCAACGATTTCACTCGTGTGATATCTGCCCTCGCTTCGCTAGTGCAGCTAACTTCACACTCTTGAAATCGTTGACTTTCGCCCCTTGTTGCGTAATATACTATTGGTCAAACTTTTTATAATCTTTTTTTTATTGTTATAATATACGCAAGAGAGAGACATTTGTTCTTATTCCTTTTTTCTGTTTGGATTGTTTATGAAACAATTTTTTTTTGAGGCAAAACGTGTTTTGCAAACAAAAATTTATAAAAGAAATGTGCCACAGGCAAACCATTTTAATAAAAAACACGCTCCAAAGTTAGATTACCCCGTAAAAATGCGCCGCAAGTGAAAATTTTAGAATTACGAAATTTTTGGACAACCAGTTTTTTTTGGGTTAGATTTTACACCGACATCACACTGTTGCAGCCCCGTCCAGTTTACCACCCTCTTCTCTACAACTTAAATGAAAATTATTAGCAATACCCTTTTTCTTTATTTTTAATAACATAAAAAAAAATATTTAACTTTTATTTTTTTTTGTGGAACATTAGTAAAAAGAAAACGGTATGGTGTAAGTAAAATCAGTATGTTTTAGGCTATGCGATAACTAATATTCTCCTAGCTGCCACCCCCCCCCCCCCTCCCGCTTTCCTTGTCTTTTCGCATTTTTCTGCTACAATATCTTTTTGTTTATATCATTAGAATTTTTTCTTGTAACTTTTATTAAACTAACCTGTAAGTCCTTCAACGATTCCTTCGATGCAATCCTTCAAGCCGCCAACCTTGTGGTCAGGCCCATGCCAAGGCGCAGTAATTTGTGTGAGCAGAGAAACCGCCTCTCTCCGCTCTGGTTCTGTCCGCCTTACACTCTTTGTATCGATCGTCAAAATATCCTTGACGATTTCCACACCACCAGCAATTTCCAGCTGCCTGATCGCTTCTGATGAAGAACACACAGTCGCCAAAGCTCGTAAAGCCAAAGCGCGAATTGAGGAAAATTTGCTATCCAGACAAATTAACAAAAACACGCGAATGGCTTCATTCCTCATGAAAGCATCATTCAACGATGCAAATCCTGTATAATCCACATTTGATAGAGTTGCCACCATATTCAAATTGGCTCTTAGCATTAAATCACAGGTGGAATTCTCAATACTTAAAACGATAACTCTGATCAACTTTTCGAAAACCAGTCGAAGAGTGATCAGAACGTAACGCTTCAGGACATTTATATCCTCAAACAATGATTCCAAGTCGAGATAGTGCTGTTTCTCCAAGGATATTCGTAAATCCTTGGTTATGAATTTTATATGCTCAATGTTATCGTCGAATTTCTTCCGATCGTCACGACATTCTGTGAAGAAAACACTTCTCCGCTCAAGGACTTTAACGAATTCAGCGACACTGGCGATGAGTCCTTCAGCGGCCTGTAATGCTTCCCGCACCGTTCCTTGAATTTCTGATCGTAGAAACTTTTCCACCCTTTCAAATTCGCCCTGCAGGATTAGTGATCGCGTTTGCAATTGCCTCACGATTTTCGCCACTGTCGTCGACGTTATCTTCAGATTGCGGAACGCTTCCTGAGCGATTGATTTGGTTTGCAGAGTGGACATAACTTCATGATTGTAAGACATTCGGATTTCATCCAGCCAATGCTGTACGGAAGTACTGTGTCCATTTAAGAGAGGATTCGGATAATCAGAATAATACGGAAGCGTAATTCCACGCGTCGAAATTTCATTAATATCACAGGACGATGAATGACTAATAGAATCGGATTTTTTCGGGGTGCTTGAAATCGCTGCGTACACTGAATCCTTTTCACTTACTACTGATACATTATTATTATCGTCACCGAATCCTAGATAAACTGTGCCATCACTTGTATTCAGAGATTCCATACTGATTTCATTTAATTCCTCGCTGGGTGCTTGAATTAAGCTTTTTCGGACTCTTCTACCGGAAAATCTTCTCCTCCTGATCGAACGATCCTTTGACGTTGCTGTAGTGCATTTACAGGACGACTTTTCTAGTATATCCAGTTCGTCCTCGTTTACACTCTTTGGTGTATTGCTTAGTAAACTTATCCTATCGATTTGGCTAAGAACGTCCACTTCCCGTGTGAACGATGTTGGAGATGATGGTGCGCTGAATGATATCCTTTTTGCTACATTCAAATTCGAATCGTCGGGTTTGCGTCGAAGAACTGTTGGTGGTGTCTCGATGGTTTTCACAGATGACGCCGGTGAACTTGGACTGTTATGTGATTTGCTTAGTTGTTTGTGGGAGTCATCGTTGTCGGAGAATCCAGAATCCTAAAAAAGGGATTATTGTGAGTAAATTTTAACAAAAAACATGCTTTTGTACAATTTCCAAAAAAAAATGGTTTAACTTACTTGACTCCTTAGGCTCCCAGGACTCTCATGGCTCCTCCAAAGTTTCGAAGATGGTTCGTCAACCTCTTCAATATTAGATAAATTTCCGTTACCAACTTTGAAATGACTGTCTAACGAATAAAACTCCTTCTCACTGTTATGCTGCTGGTGTTGATTGTAAATTTTCTGATTATAATAATAAAAATTCGAGCTTTCATCGGAATTTCCCCACCACACCTTACTGTAGCTGCGTTGAAATGCCATGACTGTCTGATATGTGTGTGCACCTGGATCACTTGTACCTCGCTAACAAAATGCGGCAGAAACCTACAACGAAAATCGGAAACCAAAAAACAAGCTTAGTTCATTGTTTTCTCCCATCTGTATCGTTTGTATAGCAACAAATATTGCAAATTTTGCATTTTCTATTTAGAAATTTTTTTAACAAGATATTGAAGCTTATTCCAACATAATCCGAACGTAAGCCAATCTCCCAAAGACTTATTTAACGTTACCAGCGTGCAATTTATAAATATATGAACGCAAACAAATATGTATACACAAAATGGGGTGAAACTTAAACCTAGTTTTATGCTGGTGTATGAGAACTTCGGATATTCTATAATCCGCAAGTAAAATGCATTCCACAATAGACAATACTTGGGCCAGACTGAAAGTAGTTTTGTAAAGAATTAAAACTATTAGACTTCATGTGTGCCAAAAACTCTCGCTCGACCCATCATCCGAGTCAACTATGGGGTTGTTGCCTTATTTTCTACCCTCTAATATCACTATATGATGGTAGTAAAAGGCACTATTGAACATGTACTTGGATGGTTTCCAGCTAAACAAAGGAATCTAAAATGAGAAGCGACTTTGGCCGTGTTCGCAGGCAGCGTACGTACTTTAAGTGAATAATCCAATTCAGAATAAAATATGCAATAAGAATTTGCTTGCTGGCAAGTGCATTAATAAAGTCAATTTCTACAGCCATATATGCTCAGTTCACTCTCAACCATATTCAATTTCTTTTAGCTGGTCTCTTATTTAAATAACTTCCGACTTGCTGGGAAAATCTTCTCTCCGTGATAGAATTTGATAAAATCGCATATCCAGAATACGGACTCGTTTACATTCAATTCTGCTCTTCTTCGGTTTTATATTTTATAGAAAATTTAAAGTGCATATCTTTCGGAATATGTTGAAGGTATAAACATATGTTGTGAAAGTGTAGAATCGTTCGTTTCGCATCAATATATTAAATTTTTGATAGCAAAACTTGTAAAATGCATCGGGAATTTTAGAAACTCTTTACGGATCTGTAGTTTTATTTAAATTAAATTGAGAGGTAATTGTTTTTGTGAGGTTTTATACCTTCAAAGCGTATTGCCAACTTTTGGGAACCTTTTATTAGATGCTAATTAATTTTATCCTTTTTCGTGAAACAGACCTATATGCGAGGTGCTGAATACATCGATCTATCATACATAACTCAATGATGCAACAGATTTGAAGACAATCGGCCAAAGAATTTTACTCTTAAGACGTTAATTATTTTCTATAGAGTTTCTCGAGAAAAAAGACGATATGATTCCAGATAACTTTCACTTAGATCAAAACCAAATTGGACTAAATTTTCAAAAATTTGAAAAAAATGCAGAAAATGTTATTTTCTTTGAATTTGGTCACATCAATTTTTTCCATAAGTGCATAATTTTCGAAAAAATTTCAAAAACCTGTATTTTAAAAAAAATAAGTGTGTGGGAGTTACCCGTTATATCTACCGTTACTTTTCCAAAAGTTGATAGAAAACTACGATTTTCGTAAAACTTATTTACAAAAAAATTCAAGTCGATAGGTCAACACGTTCTCGAGTTATTTAAGATACGTAATACGGACAGTTCGACAGATAGATGCACGGATGTCCGTGCCTGAGAATTTTGCTTGAAAATTTTTTGTCTGAAACGGATTTCATGCTGATTAGAAAGTTTATGTCTGCCCCCATTCCCGAGTCGGTCTTCGTCATGAATACAATAATTTCCTTCTGTAGAAGAGGATAGTAAAACATCAGAAAAGCTACAATTGCCAGGGGCCAATCGGCAAATATTCTATAATCTATATGATGACAGACAAAATATTTATTTAAAAAAAAATCCATTTGTATAGGAGAGGGGGAAAGGAGTGGTCCGATTACATTTTGATATATGGAACGGTTATGTAACTAGTCTTAACAAATTTTCCTTCATAAATTTTTCTAAATGGCTCACCACTTCGGTAAAAAAAAAAGTATTCAACTTGTATGAAGGAGGGGAGAAGCAGTGGTCTAACTGGATTTTGATGTATAGATAAGTTTGATGTATAGATTTCGTCTTTATAAATTTTTCGATACAATGCACAGTTTACAAGAAAAAATTTGTCCTTCCAACCATCCCGAGCTGTGCTTCGGCATTAAAGGGTCTTCCCCTAAGCTCTGGCTGAATCTATAAAAAAAAAAAAAAAAAAAAAAAAAAAAAAAAAAAAAGTATTCCATTTGTATGGAAGAGGGGGGAAGCTTTGTTCCGATTGGATTTTGATGTATGGATGAGTTATGTAAAATCCTCTTCCAAACACATTTTATCTTAATAAATTTTTCAATATGACTCCCAGTTTTCGAGAAAATTGTAAAAAAGCTGTTTCGTTTGTTTGGGGGAATGGTCCAAGTTTGCCAGTTCAAGAACTTAGCCTACCCATTTACGAGAAACACAACTGTACAGAATTTCCAGTCGCTAGCTCAATCATTTCGAAATTTATGGTGTTCACAGACTGACAGACAGACGCGGACGGACATGCGAAAATCAAAATCTTTTGTCATCCCTAACACCCTGTTGTAGTTCATTTTTGTCTCCGACGATTGTATCGATGCGTTACAAACGGTATACTATATCTAATATATTTCTATATGATGTATCATATACAGTACAGAAAAAATGAAATAAAATAATTAATGCAGTCTGATAGAAATCGATTTGAAATATTTTTGCTATACAGTCATGAGGGCGAGAAGTAGCATTAGAAGGAAAAAGAGAGAAACGTTATACCCGTATGGTGAAACCAAAGGGTATATTAACTTTGCCTTACCGTTTGTAACGCCAAGATCCCGTCATCACACACACAAATGAATTACACCAGTGTTTGGAATAATGTCCGTCCGTCTGTCCGTCCGTCTGTCTGTCTCTGGCGCGGATTGCGGGCTCACGGATTGAGCTACAGACTTGAAATTTTACGCTAAGTTCGCAAAAATGGAACATTAGGGGGGGGGGGGGGGGGGGGGTAAAATATTTCAATTTTTCACTGGTTTCCAAGGAAATCACTTTATTAGGTAACAACCTTTTCTCTTTATTTGAGTGTTTTTCCTAAGTATACATAGGCTAAAAGTTTGAATTTAATCGGTAGAGTAGTTTTTGAGTTATAGGTCTTAGAATTTTCGACATTAATTCTTTTTTCCTCTGGTTTCCCAATTAAAATAAAAAAATTATGATCTAAACATAAATTGTGTATTTTCTTGTCTTGCTTAGTTAGTCGATCTTTACTCACTAAATTCGATTTATTGCTCATTGAGTGAAAAGCCATTGAAATTGTGTGAGTCAGTTTAACATAACATGTAGTTGTCCATCTTAAGTAGATACGATTTAGTAATTTTATGTATATCACTGCCTGTCAACATATCAACAATGTCAAATAATTTCATTCCGTTAGACATGTAATCCGCATAAATTATTAAACAGTTTTTAAAGAAAGGCCAATCGATTCCATGTAATCTCACACATATTCGAGTGCACAACATTATGTTTTCATCGTGCTTGTCTGCCTTCACAGAGGCTAAAAGACGAACCCCATTTGATGATTTGTGATAAGAAGGTTATTGAATTTCACATTGAGTAGCATTCGACCTAAGAGCAAGACGAAATACCAACATGGCACCGATACCGAGCAAGTTTTGTTTCTATGTTTGGGTATTTCTTTTAAATATTGAACACTTGAAGCACTGCGGCATAAAATAACCGCAAATTAGATAACTTCGAGTCCAGTACATCAAGTACGTGGATAGAATGTGAATTTTCTCTAGAATTGGTTAATCCTGATACCGAATCGTATGCAAGAGACGTTCTTCAAGAAACATACGAGTGGACAGAAAACTCCCTATCAATACGATTGAAAGTAGAATCATTCACTCCTAATGTTGTCCCCTACACTGACTGGATCGTGGTCATCAAAGATTGGCAGTATTATAGCGTAGAGTCAACTAACATAATCGAAGCAAATTCGTGACAAATATGAGACAAAAACCATCAACAATCGACTATGAGGAAAAACCTTCGCATATGGGAAAACATCAGAAAACATAAAAAAACATAAATAACTCCCCCCATGCCGGTCGGTGGAATAAATAGAAAAATGGAATGCCTTCCGATTGAAAGCAAACGACTTTGCAATTCAATGCAGTTTTATGTGAATGGACGCTAATTTCGCTTCGTAGCAATCCAGAATTTGAAAAAAAATTGTCTATATCTGGAAATGTATCTGTTGCTAAATAATTCTACGATACTAAATGATCCGTTTGTTGAAGTGGTCAATGGAGATAGCTCTTGAATATCGAATTGTATGAAGTGGATCTATCGATCGATATATCTATCTAACAGCGGAAGGAAAAGATGCATGCTGGAAATGCATTTTTCTTTTGAGAATTTCCCAACTGGGCTGTTAATCTACCCGTTATGGTGGACAATAGATTCGAACATGCTGAAAATTGCTAGAGGCACATGTTCCAGCTATGATGCAGCACTACTAACAATAGTGAAATGTTGGCCACTTGTGCACTCGAACACAGCCATGATAGCATAACTCACATCTTAGCTATTTCCTTTGTTGCTAGTCGATCGTCTGAATATGACTCCATCGTTTACGTGGAATAGGCTTCCGCTTTTATAGGGTATTTCACGGTAAAATGGTGAACCTTATCGAAATTCGACTGGGTATAGTTTGGTTGGTTTCTGTTGTTGGAATTGTGTTGAATTGGACCTGGAAGATGTGTGACCTAACATGATATCAGTTTTACTTCTAATGGCATTTCGATTTTTCTTTGTTAGACTATTCAATAATGCATCTAAATTATAAGAAAAACTGTACTGGGTAAAGTGGCAAAACTTGTGTTGAAAAAAATTTAAAATTGAAAACCGATCTGTTGAAACTGAAAAAAATATTAGTTGTGATCAACACAAAACTTTCCTCTGCAATATTTAGTTTGGGAAAAGGTAAAAAAAAATATTTTTTTACAAATATCTCAAGAACCGTTAACACTAAACATACCAAAAGCGGTCTTTTGACATATAACCAAAAGCGGTCTTTTGACATATAAATAAAATATTTTTTTATTTATATCTTGTTTACTTTGAGTAATACCTGTCATATACCGTTATCTACCACAGCTGGTCATTTGACCGCCCATGGTAGAAATAGGTATGTATTAAGTGCTGGTATGTTTAGTGTTACCCCTGGAGCTCAATGAACGCAACGCGAACGCAACGCCAACGCTGTGAACTGTCACGCAGCACAACATTTCAGCGGCAGAGCCCAATGGCAACTCGTGAAGTAGTACAAGTGGCATAATATGAAGTGGTATAAAGTTGACAAAATTACAAAAATGGATAATTTTGAAGCTATAATTTGCTTTGTTGGTCTTTATCTTTGTTATTTGTATGTTATTGCACTAAGGCTATCAATTTTTCCTCAAACGACATTTCCCCAACCCCACTTTATGAATTTTCAACGCAGAATTGTTGCGGCAAAGTTAGAAGTTTGCAAACTTTTGCGTTGTAGTTACGTTCACTGCGTTCGCTGTGCTCACTTCAAATGGTTTCTATAGAACAAACTTGTAAATGACAGTTTCTGCGTTCGCGTTGCGTTCATTGGGCTCCAGGCATTAAAGATATGTAAAAACCGACAAGTAAAAAAAACCAGGAAATTTTAACTCCTTTAAATCTTTCAGAATAGCTCATAAATTTCGAAAAAAATTGAAAAAACCGAAAAATTAAAAAAATTGTTTTTTTTTCTGAAATATGTTTGGAAGCGTTAGAGATAGGTACGTATTAACGAATAAAGCTAAAAATGTAGAAAATTCTATTTCCTATAAAGATATACGCATTTTTTCATAAAAGTGCATTATTTTAGAGATTTTCAAAAAACTGATTTTTTTTAAATATCTTGAGAACCGTTAGAGGTAAAAAATCCGTTAAAGCAAAAATGTAGAAAATTTTATAACCTTTAAATTTTATTATATTCATACGAAATTGGTCAACCGCTAAAATCACAGTTGACCTAAATGTGTCTACGGTGTTTTTAAAAAGTATTGAAAATATTAATATTTTAGCATATGATATTGTTATGGAAAAAAAGAGAAAGAAGGACCAAAAATGGTTGCATACCGGTTAAGCGACGGTGGCACAACTTGGGTTGTAAAATATATTGGATTACAAATTGGTTACCACGACTTCACAGCAACGTTGCTGCAACCTTTATGCAACCATTTTTGCACAGCTTTTTTTGTGACTATCGTCACAAAACAACTGTTCTATAACCATTTCCGCAAAAACTCTCTTGTGACGAAGATTTCAATGCAACGGTACTGCATCCGTTTACGCAAAAACACTTTTGTAGCTTTCGTTACAAAATCACTGTTGCGCAACCATTTCCGCAGAAACTTTTTCGTGGGACAACGAAGGGGGCAGGGAGGGCAAAACTGGTATCACATATCATAAAATGCTGTAAATTTGAATTCCTTGGTTCAAAGTTGACTATTTATACTTCCATAGCGCTGTTTGAAAATAAATTATAAAAGAGTATAATAGAAACAACGATAAACAACAAACCACTTTCCGATTGGTCACAAAGTAACCGATTTGCAATGGTTTTTTTGTGACTGGACAACAAATTCACTGATTTGTAATGGTTCTTCAGCGACCGGTTACAAACCGACAAATTTGTGACAAGTGTCTTTGTTTAATTGGTCACAAAGTAACCAAGTTGTAACGGTTTTTTTGCGACCGATTACAGGGTGACCGTTAAAATATTTGTAACCGCTACTTTGCAACCAGGGATAAATTGTAACCTGTGTCGCAAATGGGAAGGTTAAAGAAGTTTTTTACCCAAAATTGTGTAAAATCACATTCGGAATACGCTAGAACTCACATAAACGGACACTTGCGGTTTCAGGGTTTTTCAGAATTTAAAAAAAAACGTTAGTCTTTTTTTCCTTTTCCCATTTACGACAAACATCCATAATCGATTTTGTTATTATTCCGTCAACACAAACGTTACTAATTGCTGATTTTGTATTCAGATAGCAATGCAAACGGAAGCATTGTTAAATCGCCATACCAAAAAAAAAATTGAACATGAACTCTTTTTTTTTTGCTCTCAAAGTTACTGCTAACATCAAACACATGTGACATTAGACAATGTTTGGGTTCAGTTCTGTGATTTGCATAGATATTCAATTTCGATTTTTACCTCGTCTATGGTTAAACATCGAAGGGAAACAGTTTTAAATCAGCAAATGACAAAGTATTTATGTTTTTTTGTTTGTCGGATAGATTAGATTTGTTTTCTTATCTTACAGCTCGCACATGCAAATACAATGTGTAGAGTTTTAAAACTCTAAATTAAAAAGATACATTTTTCCAGGTAAGAAAACCGACAGGCTATTATCTAAAATGGATTTCGCTATGCACAGGTAATCTATTCCAAGGTTGGTTCAAAACTCTTTACCATAATTATGTTTAAAAATTTGGCATTAAAAACCCAAGTTTAAGGTGAGGATTTGTTATTATGATGAGTCTAAATGGGAAATTATATTCTGGTTGAATTTAATTTAAAATTTAGAAAATTGACCGCGAAATATTTTTGAATCTTTTGCAATTTAAGCACGGCTAAATATTTTTGTATAGACATAAAAAATAAAATTAAATAAAATTCTTAGGGGCTGACCATAAAATACGTCGAACTTTATGATGCAGGGAAGGGCGAGGGGGGAAGATGATCTGTTTGAGCGAGGTACTAAATTCCGCACCATAAATGTCACGGAAAGTCGGTAGGGTCCGAAAACACCAAACCTAATCTGACTTTTTTATGGACCGCTTCTTATTAAATGATTTTACTTATTTAAACTTATAAATTAAGTTTTTGGTAGGATGAGCATACGACGTCCCGGATTGGCCCAGATAGTTCCGGGTCATGTTTTTCCAGCGTCCCAGAATCTAGATTTTTGTTCCGGATTATTCGATTTGCAAAATTTTCACCTGCGGCGCAATTTCTTTATAAGTTTTTACCTCCATCGGGTCTTTTTTTTATAAAAAATCACCTGCGGCGCATTTTATTGTAAAACTTAGATAAACAGTTCTCTCCAAAAAATTTCCCTGCGGAATATTTCTGTTGTGTTCTAAAAAAAAGGAAAGGATACAAAAAAAATGACAGAAACGTTAATTTCTTTTGAAAAAACCGCTTTGATTTCTTTCGTACTTTTCGATTTATTCGAGGTATTAAAAATGTCCCCTTCCTCGCCCCTCCCCTTCAACTACCATCAGTCCCGGATTCGAACAAAAAAAAATTGTGACCCTAGTTTTACGACAATGAAAAAATATCTTATTTTAAATTTTAACTAAACATAAAATATTTAACTAAAATTGACAAAAATCGAGTATATAAATGGAATTTTCTCGGAATGTTAAAGCTATGTTTTTTAAATCAGCATTTTACTACCACAAACATCCCACAAGGAGTATTGCGCGAATTGAATTACAAACCCAAATTATTTGGAAAATATTTGAAGAAGCTTGAAAATTTTTCGCCTACGCATCCACTTACGCTTTTTTTGTCTATATCTTATTTATGGAACAAGACGCATCCCCAAGGATTGACTTGTAATTCATTTTCTCTCAATAAAACTTACAGCCCTTAGGGATATTTATTTTCCTCAAGTTTAAACGTAGGTAATATTTTCTGATTTACGAAATTGTGGTTAAAAATATCTGACATGTTTGAGATATGATTGCTTATTCTGCAAAATTTTTAGTGAAGCAATATAAGTTCATTGATTAAATTGAAGCCAAATGCGACTCGAACACAAAATTTATATAAATTTTCCAGACAATTTGACATCGGGTTAATCAAATTTCGATTGTTGGAAAATGAATGTCAAAAATAAATGGATTCATAGTATTAGAAAAACATTTCGATGCTCGGAGCAATGTAGAAATAAAATGTGATTGAACTTTTTCAATATTTTCTCTTTAATGTTTTAAAAAACGATAAAAATAACCAATGAAATGTGAAAAAAAAGAAATTCTACATATGGGAAAATGCTATTAACCTGTCGTCTAGACACACTGTGGTTCATTGTTCACACAGAAAATCTCCAAGGATATGTTTTTGATTTGACCGAAAATGAAAAATTATTGTTCACAAATTCGATGAAAAACATGTGCAGTGCATGGTATTTTTATAAATGATGCGATTTGAATATGTAAAATGTAATCGTTTTCCAAACCCGTTTTTACTTACAGATGGCTAAATTAAAATTTATTCAATCGAATGACGGTGCATTTGTAAATTAAATGTAAGGGAAAATATGTATTTGTTGTGTGAGAAAAATGATGGAGGAGGCGTTGACCAGAACGCCAAGAGAATGTTGATACTAAACTGTAGGACAACGGCACGCGACTGGGACCTCTGGCCAGAGACATTGCTGCAAGTCAAGACCGGACAACCGTTGAAGTGTTGAAGAAGAAGAAATATCAGTTGTGATCAACACAAAACTTTCCTCGGAAATATTTAGTTTCGGAAAAAATATGTAAAAAATAATAGTTTTCAAATATCTCAAAAAGCCTTAAGATACAGTAATCCCTCCAACTGCACGGTTTCGCAACTGCGCGGTTTCGCAACTGCGCGGTTAAGTTTTTAATACAAAAATTTCGAACTACGCGGTAAAAATTTCGCAGCTGCGCGGTTTTTTTTTAATTTTCGTTTAAAAAAAACATTTTCTTAACCCCAAAATTTCATACAAAGTAGGGTTCACAGTGCGCGATTTCGGTTTGCGCGTTCTTTTTGTAGAACGTATCTACCGCGCAGTTGGAGGGATTACTGTACCTAAAAACCGTTAAAGACAAAATGCAGAAAATTTTGCTTTCTTTCAATTTGTTTAAATTTTTTCTCAAAAGCGCATAGTTTCGGAGAAATGTTCAAAAAAAAAAGTCAAAACGAATTTTGAACACTTTTGGCTTTAAATATTGCGCGAAAGAATTTAACGTATTTCCAACGCCACACTTGGTTTTTGTAGAGCGTTGGAAAGAAGGAGGGCCGGGGTAATGGATAAAGGTTGTCCGTAAAATACGTCACGCTAATTTTAGGCTATTCAGACTCACACTGTTTATCGATTCTTTTTGCATGGAGTTTGGTGTTGCCGTTCATTAAGCCCCCTCCAGATCCTCCTCCATTCTCCTTAAAATTGTGACTTTTTTTTATGGATAGCCCGTTTCCTAAAGCGGAACTAGGAATCCCAAATTGAGATTTTTTTAACGATTTTTCGTCCCTGATGCCCGCACCAGCAATTTAACGTGGCTTATTCTGAACCATGGTAGACTTGCAACATTTATAAGGTTTTTTTCTAACCCATCAATAGCATAGGATGTGTAAGCAGTCTAGACTTATGGTGTCTTTAAGACCGCGCAATAACAGTCGAATCTTTGTTATAAACCTCAATTCTGTGTGATAACAAAATTTAAAAAATTGAAAAAAAACTGTCGACCTTAAACTAAAAACTCGTAAATTAATAGATTAAGAAATTTTATAATTATCAGAAAGATCGTCCTTAAAATGACAATAAAAAAAAAATTAAAATGGTTTATCTTCTCATATAAAATTGAACACAAAAGATTTGATAAAAATTTGGCCTTCTCCCTATTAATCATTAAATCGTGATCATGGTCAAATTTTTGAATCAATTTTTCGTTATCAGCGATTAACGAAATTATTGAATTCCAGTAGTTTAAAAATAATTTTTAATTACCTTTGTTTGAAATATCAATAAATCCGTTTAAACAGTAGCCAGTCAAGCAGTGGTCATTTAGCAGTAATCCACAAGGTATAAATGCTAATATGTTTCTTTTTAAGGTGGTACATCCAATTGAAAATCGCTACACATACGCTATTCCAGTCACGTTTATTAATTGTTTTCACATTTGTTTTCTTTATTTTTATTGCCCTTCTTAGTATTTCAGTATGTACTCGAATTACTCCGCACTGTCGAGTAAACAAATTGCCGGTTAATAATAAATTCACATAACAATATTTCCAATTCACTTAATCATCATTTCGTGGAATTCTAATCAAGCGATTCGTCACCTGGTTGGCGGCGTAACCGTGAGATGATCGAGGAGGAATTCTCATTAAACCACGGAAAATGTGCGCGAATTCACTAAACGCTAAGAAACCGAACGATCTTAGCTGATCGTACCGAAATCACCGAATTTAAAATTATTGATCAATAAAAGCGCGCTCTCAGCGATTACAGCGCTTTTGTTCGGTTAACAATTTTTATTGCACGAAATGACCGAAAGAATATATACTACGAAA
The DNA here is from genome assembly GCA_964034945.1 of Chrysopilus asiliformis. Lineage (NCBI taxonomy): Eukaryota > Metazoa > Arthropoda > Insecta > Diptera > Rhagionidae > Chrysopilus > Chrysopilus asiliformis. Next base: position 91,937,641 of record OZ035961.1, on the reverse strand, counting down.
CTCAGGTAACTTTGGACAGGTAAGAAGGCGACGCAAACACGACGACGTGTGATCACCCTCACGGCATTCCAGCGATTAATCGCTAGGGTCTCAGACTAGCGCTTGTGAGCCTCATTTTGCGACTTCTGTTATGACTTATGTTCTCTGTTTTGTTCTGGTAACCACTTTTAACGTTGAATACAGTTGATGCGTCACTTTCGTTTACTATATTTACTCATATTTATGGCGGAATTTCATTCACATCTAATCTTATACGGTGTTTTCGCAATACTTTGAGTCATTGATTTTTTAAACTGAGGCCAAATGTGAGGGATTTGGAATACCGCAACTTATTTGCAGCAACTTTTTTTTAAAGAACGATAAGCAAATTTAGACTATTTTCCTTCTACTAAAGGTTCATATTTCGTAGAAGGAAAACCTTTAAACTTGCTTATAGTTCTTTAAAAATAAGTTGCTGCAGCAACGCAACGCATTCATTATGCCAGGTCCCTAAGTCATTGTATGTTGCTAGGAATTTGGTTAAATGAAAAGTTACAGTCACAATTTTTTACTTTTCTCATATATAGAAGGAAAGTACTATATTCATGATGGAGACCGTCTCGAGAATGGGGGCAAATAGAATATTTTTATACCCGTATGGTGAAACCAAAGGGTATACTAACTTTGCCTTACCGTTTGTAACGCCAAGATCCCGTCATCACACAAAAAATGAATTACACCAGTGTGTTTAGAATGATAAAAATAATTAATTTTTGCATGTCCGTCCGTCTGTCCGTCGGTCTGTCCGTCCGTCCGTCTGTCCGTCTGTCCGTCCGTCCGTCTGTCTGTCCGTCTGTCTGTCTGTGGCGCGGATTGCGGGCGCACGGATTGAGCTAGAGACTTGAAATTTTTGCGCAGATCCGTATTTCGTAAAATGCGAGGGTAAGTTCGTTAATGGGCAAAAATGGACCATTAGGGGGGGTACCCCCCATACGAACGAAACCGATTTTTGCGAATATCTCAAAAACGGTGCATCTTATCAAAAAAGTCCAAGAACAAAAGTTATTTAGAACATGATTCTACATTAAAGTTGCATACATCAAAATCCGATTGGAACAACTTTTAAAAAAATCTTATTGGAAAGTTTGACTTCGAAGTGGAATTTTGATAAAACTTTTTGTCGTTCACTTAAATCACCATACGGGTTTTCAATAATTGCCAGATTGGCAATTATAGCTTTTGTTATGTTTATGGGATGTCCGTGCATCTCTCTGTCGGTTTGTCCATGGTACGTATCTTAAATAACTCGAGAACATGTTGACCTAGCGACTTGAATTTTTTTGTAAATTAGTTTTACAAAAATCGTAGTTTTCTAGCAATTTTTGGAAAAGTAACGGTAGCTATAAGGCGTACCTCCTATATAATGTTTTTTTTTTGAAAAAATACGATTTTTTGAAAACTTTTCGTAACCTATGCGCTTTTGGCAAAAAATTAATATGACAAAATTTAAAGAATATAAAATTTTCCACATTTTTCGCTTTAACGGTTTTTTTTTTGTATCTCTAACAATTCTGAAGACTGTTGAAAAAAGTTCGTTTTTTTAAATTTCTCGGATTTTTGAAATTTTTTGTTTTTTTTTAAGTTTTTGGTTTTTTGAACTAAACCCGATATTTTTCATGGCTTTTAGGCGATTGAACATCCGCCATTACCAGCTCGTATGACCAGAAATCATAGCAGCTGCTTATGATATTAAGTTGATACTATGTTGAATACTATTTCACTTCAGGCTGAATCGCGTACTCTATGCCAGACAAATTTAAAAAATAAAAATACGCCAGCATCCATTCATCTCGACTCAGATCTCAGGTGTGTTCTCGATTGCCCGAAAGGTGACTTTCGATTTTACTGACACGAGTCAGATCTTTTTCCACTCATTAACGCGATGAGTCAATGGACAGGATCGTCGGATTGTTTTGTTGGCGCTTTTAATCATCATTAACTGCTGATGATGGCAGGCAAATAGGAAATACTGGGGCAGTGGCTTCTTTTTTCCACTGTTCCAGCATTTTTCGAACTTCTGATGATCACCCAGAGGTAGTGATTGACACTGGACAGGAAGTTCTCGTCGACAAAGATGAATTCAACCTGGTCAAATTCTATAATTTTTCGCAATGGTTCTACGACTCCAAAAGGTAATTACCTTTTTAATTCTAAATTCGCCAGAGACCAGTAGCCCGATTCGATCTGACTCATCGTAATGTTGATCGTTCTATTATTTCCCCATAATATTCTGCATGGATTTTTAAAGTCAATTTGTTGCGGCCTTGAATGTTATTTTGGCTAAGAATTTGAGTTGTTTAAAGTTAGAATTTCTAGCCGGCATTTGAGTGCCCAGAAAAGCGTGGAGAATTTAATTTATGCGTGCTTAGAGCAGATTAAAGTTTTGATTTCGTGAGAAAATCGAAAAAAAAATATTCTAAATTCCGAGGAAAAATGATTTTTGCTACCAAACATTTGTAATTCGTTAATTTTTTGTTCAAAAGGGTTTTATTGGCCTTGGCATTAGTCATTTACCTGGACAAGCGTCATTAAGGTGATTTTATGAATCCGATAATATTCATATACTTATTGTCGAAAACACACACATCATACTTCATATCATACTCATATATAAAAATGAGTTGGTGTCTGTCTGTCTGTCTGTCTGTTCCTCTTTCACGCGAAAACGGCTGAACCGATTGACTTGAAATTTGGCATGAGTATCTGTAGTAGTTCTGGTTCCAACATAGGCATACGGAAAAGTAGCGCGAGGGGTGGGGGGAGTAAGGGGAGGGGGTAAAGTGATTTCGAAATTTAGTTTTTGCGCTATGTTGCTCTTTCGCGGGGAAACTACTGAACCGATTGGCCTGAAATTTAGCTCCAACATAGACCATCAAAAAAAAAAATTGAAAAAACTTAACCCGGCAACGACGGGTATGCAAGCTAGTATTTTTATAAAAAGAACTTTTCAAAAGATTTTATTTAGCTCGCTATTTTGTCTGTCTATTTGTCCGTCTGTTTGTCAGTCAGGGTTAAATCTTGTAACCTAATTGTGACCCACATCCGGTTACTATGCTCGTCCATGTAAGGATAGCGGAAGCTGCTGTAAAGCTCGATCCAGACTACACGATGTACGGGGTACGAGGTTGGCACGTACCCCGAACATCGAGTGTTTGGATGGGAAATTTGCACATGGTTTCACCTAGTGAGTAAAATCAGAAGCTGTTTGATTATCCTCGTACGTGGTAACCGCGTACACGAATGAGCAAAACCCTGTGCAGTGTGGATGCAGTTCCATGTACGAGGAAACCAAAAACCTCGTATCTCGTACCCCGTACATCGTGTAGTCTGGATCGAGCTTAAGGTTAAAGTGATTATCCTTTTCCTCTGTAGCGATTAGTTATCCTTTTCCTCAAATTTTCCGGAAAAAATCTCATCTGGTAGTTTTTGGGACCGCTATATCCGATTCTACGATGGAATTTTAGATGGCAAAACATTTATAACCTTTGCGTAAATTTGCGTTAAGAATCTGTAGGGATAACGGAAGGTTGTATAAGAATAACGTCATTATCCTTTTCCTCAAATTTTCCAGGAGAAATCTCATCTGGAGATTTTCGAGGACGCACAACCCGACACTGGCGTTTGGAAGTCCGTAACCATAACGAAAGGTCGTCTAAGATCTGTGGGGATAACGGAACGACCTGTAAGGATAACGTCATTATCATTTTCCTCAAATTTTCCGTAAAAAATCACATTTGTGGTTTTGGGTTGCTGAATCCGAACAGAATTAAAGTTTTTTTTTTTAAATTGCAGTTAAAAAATCTAATACAGACGATGCCGGTTATGAATATTTTGAAAAATCTGGTCGTCATACCGTGTTGATTGTTACATGTCATAGAAAATATCATAAAAGTTCTATAGAACCCGGAAAATGTTGCCTTAAACTGTTTGACCTGCAATTTTAAATTTTGTTTCTGGAGTACGTTTAATTTTATTTTAATGTGGTTATTCTAAAACAAAATTTATGTACACAATCTGTTCAGAAGTTTTTGTTAATAAAGTGAAAAGTGTCAACAAAGAAAACGTTGAAATATTAGATTTTTCTATGCAAGAGCTGAAGTACAAATGAAATGAGCATAAATTTAATACTACCATAACGTCCAAAATCTACTGTCTGACATGGACATGGAACAACAAACCGTTACGCTATTTCATGCTGCAGGGAAATAGTAAGATTCTAACTGGGAAAATGCCTTCTGCCATTCATGTTGTGCATCTGCCAGCAATAATTCGTTGGTTAAATATGAAAACATATGAAAATATACTTCACTATACTCTTATATGCCTCTATGGTAAAAATATTCTGGCTCCGTGTACAAAACGATGTATGAAAATTAGGTGCTTGTTATGCTGAATTGAATCGCATAGAAATACGCGCAATTGCTCATTTATTGAGGTGTCATCGTTTCAATTTGAGGTTGATATCTCAACGGAATAGAGGTGGCTTTGTTAATCTAGAATTTAATAATTATGCTGCGTAAACCATATATTTTGCGTGTGTTTGCATGTGAGCGCCAGGTAATTTGGAACGCGTGTAATAATCATACATCTGCCCCACATATTTTAATCTTTAGCAGCCCTTTCTAGTCATAAATACACCTTGAAATATCCATCAACATGATGTGGGGAATGTTCGGTTATACGACTGCCTAACGTTCATATCTATAAGTTAGCTTTACATACTTTTGATAAGAATTCTGTTTGCCCTTTGTGTTTATCTTGTGCCATGCGACATAATAGACATTATCCACCTATGCTTACATTCATGTACACTTATGAGACTTTCGATTCAACATAACTCCATCCAACATATATCATCAGTCACTTTTAACTATGCTCGAGCACACCTCAGCGCTCACCTGAACTCGATTCCGTCTTTCATAATTCAAGCGTGCTGAACTTTGGGAATAGTTTCGAGCGGGTCGGTAGAAAATTAGATGTGGAAGTGACTCATACGTACAAAATTCTCATGTGTTATTATTATCAGCCAATGAACGTTATCAAATTAAGTCGCGATTGTGTTTACTAAAATGTTTAATCAGCGTTTCACTATCGTTTTACCAGTTAAATTGCTCCCATTCTACTCGATTTTCATATTTGTTTAGAGACAGAATGTTTACCATGGGTATTGTCTGCACCATCAAAATGATCTAATTTGAATTGTAATTTGATATCAAAGCTTATTTAATGATACTAATGGCGATCGTATAGCTCCTGGAGTGATACCAAAACATTCAAATCATTGGATTTCAGTAAACTGATTATCAATGGATTTACTTAATAAAAGAAACCTTTACAAAAAGAATTAACTATAAACTAAATTGGCAAAAAAATTAAAGTTCAGCAGGAGATTTTTCTATCACAATATCCTAATGGAAGAAAATTTATTTTGAAAAAAAAATCCTGAATTCAAAATAGTCCAAATTTTAGAACTTATGGCATTGATTTCATCAAACTGTGACTTTTCTGTACCCTGATGATGCACCTTCAGTTTTACATATGATGACCATAATTTCTTTGCCCGAATCCGGGACAGTTAAATGGTGAGGGGGCGGGGTGAGAAAGAGGAGAATTTCGAATTTAGTCGAAATTTCGAAACAAATTTCCCAAAAGTAGTAAATTTTTGTATCTTTTTGTGATCCTTTAAAAAGGAGAAGATCAAAATCTTTTTTCAAATAGAATACTTTTTTTCTATTTTCTCAAAAACGGTGCATAGATCGAAAAAAGATGTGTTTCAAATATGATTTTACATAACCGTTCCATACATGAAAATCCAATCGGACTAATCTTTCCCCTCTTTACAATACAACTGGATTTTTTTCATAAAAATTTTGTATTTGACAATTATTTCCTGGCAATTGTAACCTATCTTACCCCACGGTTAGACGCGCGACTAGAAGTCGCATGCCGTATCTCATCTCACGGAAATCGCTCGTGTAAACGCCACTTGCATGCAAGCGAAAAAAATCGCAACTCAAGTCGTATGTAAAAACCTCATACAATCTGAGCTGCAACTGGAACTGCAAATGACATTTAAGGTTATGTCTGATTTCACAATGGCAGAAAATAAGTTGTGTAAAAGTGAAATTTTGAAATTAATAAATTTGTACCGGGAAAGAGAGTGCCTCTGGAAGACTACCTCTAAATTGTATCGTAGAAACGATCTCAAGAGGCAGGCGTATGAACAAATCGGCGCGGAATTGAAACTCACAAGCGAGGAAGTGAAGAAAAAGTTGAGAAATTTACGAACGACGTATGTTCACGAAAAAAAGTAAATCGATGCGAGTCGGAAGTCTGGAGCATCGACAGAAGATATTTATGAGCCTTCATTGTTTTGGTATTCAGAAATGAGTTTCATAAACAAAATAACTTTCTTTGTTTTCTTGCGTTTGACATTTTTCAACTGAAGTCACATGCAATGTCGCAAGACAGCAGAGCAAATCGCAACACCTGTCAAATTGAAAAACGTAGTAGGAGGGATAATCGCATGCGACTTCTAGTCGCACGTCTAACCGTGGGGTTATGTTTTCTTGTGGATTTCCCCAGTTTTGTCCACTTGGGTAATCGAGATAGCATGCTCTTTTTGCTGGAAATTCGGTCGCTAACTCGATTTAGCGATCGCTAAAAATTTCATGAAACACAATATTATGCCCGTATCCCACTGAGTATTGCGAATACGATTGCGATTACGATTGCAATTACGATTACGATTGCGATTACGATTACGATTACGATTGCAATTACGATTACGATTACGATCACGATTACGATTGCGATTGAAGCTTCTCGACCAAGGAGATCAAAGCTTCTCGACCACTGAGATAAAAGCTTTCAACGACCGGGACTTGAAAACTTTGATCTCATTGGTCGACGAAGCTAAATCGTAATCGCAATCGTAATTACAAAAATAGTGTGATACGCGCATGAGGAATGTTATCCCGGCGTCTCGGAAACTTAAGTTGTGTCCCAGATTATTCAATTTAGTGTTGAAACTTAAAAATCTTACCCAGCAGCGCAGTTTTTTTTTTGTTTTTTTTTTTTGCTCTTTAAAAGAAACCTGCAGCGCATTTCATTGTAATATTTTTGATTATGAGTTGTTTGTGTCTTAAAATTTTGTCTGCGGCGCAACTAATGCAGCGTTTTAAACAAAAAAGATATCACAAAGTGTTTATAGCAATTAAAAATTCCTTCTACCACCAGCTCCCTTCCCCGTCCCTCACCACCTCCTTCATCTCATCAACCATCTGCCTTACACAAAAAAATCCTCTTGCTAAAATTTCAGTAAGAAACCACTACTGATACGCGCATACGCTTTGCAATAGGAAAGTAAAAATCATGTTTAGAAACTGATTAAATGCGCTGCCTTTGTCTGAGTTTGAATTGGAATAAAATAACATAAATGATAGCATATCAATCAACTTTGACTTTTGTTGTGTCTCAAGAAAAGCTCGTTATAAATATTTCAAAAGCATATAGCTGAATTCGACAATTTCTTAAGATTTTTTCATTATACATATTCCCGTTTTTTGTAAAAAAAAACTTAAGTCTAGAAAAATAAAATATTACTAATTGATAACGATGGAATTTTAGATGGCAAAACTTTTATAACCTTTGCGTAAATTTGTGATGTTGGCGATTGACCCGTTAGCAAATGATTAGCGACAAATATTGTTAATAAATTTCGATGATTTTTGTCATTCTGATCAGACTGGTTAAACTAGTTCCAAATAGCGGAAAAAATATTATTTTTAGTGAATCGTAATGTTTTGCCAACATATTATGGTGACTATTTTTAGCAAATATGTTTTCCTAATACACCTGTTGACATTTTCGGTCTCGATAATTAAGACCGATTCGTTTCAATTAATTTCTGCTGCATCGGCTATTAATAATATTTTCGTTATAGCTTTCAGCTGTGTCTAATTTTGCTAATTTTGCAACTTAATTTTCCAATAGGTAGCATATGTTAAACAGATTGTTATGGAAGATTTTCAGGTTTTTTTTAAGCCCGTAAAAATTTAATATCGGTGGCAAGAGTTTTTTTTCTTGTATTTTTTAAACTAGCTCTAGGACCTGTCGTTGACGCGTTTATGTTTCTTTCAAAAAGGTACTCTCTTGCTGCACTTCCTTTCCATCGCCACTCCGTTTTCTAAAACAATATTTTGTAAAGTTAAAACCCGTCAATAGCCAATAGGATTGGAATATGGTGTATTGAACAGTTGTGCAAAATTTTATTCCAAACATTTTTTCCTCATTAATTTTTCTTCAGGGTGAACCCTCTTTGAGAAACAAACATAGAAATATTCTAGTCATATAAAAAAAAAGAAGAATGCTAACCTGTATGGTATGATGTATTTTTTCGATACGAATTCTACTTATATGAGACAGTCGGCTCTTTTGTAACGATCCCATAAAAATAAGGAATTTATCCTAAAATTTCGGGAGAATTTTCATTTTTTTTGGTATGAAGTCTCCTTTTTTTTGGGAGTCATTACAAAAATCCTCATTATGTCGTATCTCACAATTTCTATAGGAATCTTTTCTCTCCGTGCACCAGACCAGACCGTCTAAAACAGACTAAACGCAAATGAACATCAAAATCCCAAATGAACCTTTAATTTTTGCTACACGACTTTAAGAAGGACAGAAAAACAAGAAAACGTTTTTCCGTATTTTTTTTTCATTCTCCATATCTTACTCAAGAAAGTTCATTGGACTCCCAACGGATGTGCCACAATTTTCATATTCAAACGGCCGAACCAAGAGCGATACGACATCGAGCGAGTAGCAGAAACCCTCAGAAGGAGCTGCAAGGGCCAACCAATCGGCGTGTATGGCAAAGTCAATCAGGCACAGCACGCACGTCTTCCAGAAGGGACACCGAAACCAGCAGCATAAGAAAACATACGAAAAGGCAAAACGAAATCATCACCTATTCATTCCCTCCCGATACCTCATCATAAAAATGGGAAAAATCCAATACGAAGGAATAAACAAACATTTAAACACACATACCAACAGATGTACACGTATCGCACCTACAAGCGACCATATCACACAGGGAATATATACGGCACGTACTCAAAATACAAGGACTCCTACTGCTGGCTCATATCCCACATGAAATTCATTCTGTTCCAGGATCGGTAATTTTAGACTACGGAACATCTGCTAGTCCTGCAGGCGAAGTGATTGTCGCGTGCCATGGAATCTTCACCATTTCTTTCGCTACGGTAGGTCCAGGCCGATTCCGTCTCCCACTGGTTAAACGTAACTACTCACGTTATCCGTTCCACCACCATAATTCTGGATAGTCTCCGCCGTCTTCGCAACTTCTCTGCCATCCCAATAGCAGTTTTTCGCCGAGGGAATTGCGTTTCGTTCGAACGATTTTCTTCACTTCTCTTTCCCATCGCGTTCGGTTTTTTTTATTCCTGCTATTCCACAAGGATCTCCAGATGCGGTCTCGCAGACACTTTCGCCGTTTCGGCATGTGAGATATGTCTTTTGATGGCACTTCAGCTGCTCATCTGCTGTTTGACTCAGAAATTAGGGACTATGGAGGACTTTTTGAGAATGGGACATTTGGGAACACATGGTAGTTGTTGATATCGAACGAATTTCTTATCAGTTCTTTTCTTTGGTAACATCGATTGTTGATCGTAGATTGCTTGTCGATTATTATGCTAGTAGTTCATTATTCCCATTTAGCTCTCAGCTATTGGATGGGGTATGCCAAAGAGCTAATGTAACGGTTTTTTCATATGTCAACATTTTATATAAGGCGTAATTCCATGACAAATTTTTTGATACTCAGAAATTTCTTCAACTGAAATATAAGTTGAAACAATGAATTCTAACAATTTTTAGAACGCCTAAAAGTAGATAATCTTTGGCATAAATCAATTAATAAAATTTTAAGAGAAATAATTCTTTTAACATCGGATATTTATAGTCTTTGTGATATATCATATAGAAGTATATTAGAGGTGACAAAAGATTTTGATTTCCGCATGTCCGTCCGTCTGTCCCTCAGTCTGTTCCTCCGTCTGTCCCTCCGCCTGACCGTGAAGACTTTCGAAATGATTAAGCTAGAGACTTGAAATTTTGTACAGTTACGTTTTTCGTAATTGGCTAGGCAAAATTGGATCATCCCTTCCCCATTCACCATACAAACGAAACAGTTTTTTGCAATTTTCTCGAAAACGGTGAGTTATATTGAAAAATTTATAAAGGTAAAATGTGTTTAGAATAAGATTTTACATAACATATCCATACATTAAAATCCAGTTGGATCACTCCTACCCCCCTTCTAAATACAAATTGAATACTTTTTCTATTTTCTCGAAAACGGTATCGAGAAATTCATGAAGACGAAATGTGTTTAGAATATGATTTTATATAATCGTTCCATACATCAAAATCAATCGAACAACTCCTTTCCCCATTTTTCACACAAATGGATTTTTAAATCAAAATTTCGACTGTCTTCATATGGAGTATTTGGCGATTGACCCCTGACAGTTGGCAATTGTAGTTTTTTTTTTGTGTTTAAAATTTATGCTAGTTTGCCCGTATCTATGTTTATTCCAGCATGACACAAAATTCGACGAAACTTTGACGCGAGGAAAATTAGAAATAGGAAACTTTTTATTGACCTCTCCTCTCTCCTCCGATGTCCCTCATCTGATAACTTTTGAAGCATTTAACCGATCAGCATGCGGTTTCCACAATTCGAGAAGTCATTCGTCAAGAAAAATTTTCAACTACTAATATTTACCCCCTTGTCTTTCTATAAACTACTAATCAAGAAAATTGTTGACCCACTAAAATATACCCCACATGGATAGCTAGTATTAGAGCGAGATCGAAGGCCGAAGTGCATAGTGAGGTCGCAGGCCGGGAAGTAGTCATCCATATACTCAGCTTTTATAAAAAGTGATTTTCTTCTATCATGCACCGTTCTCGAGAAAAATGCCTGATATTTTTTCAAAAAACTCACCCTGAATTAATCTTTTTAACCTTGACTGACTCATCAACATTCCAAACCCCTGGCGTTAAACACCTGAAATTCCTTCCAAGACGTATGCAGCTACAAAGATAGACTTTTGTCGAATTTCTCTAGAAGGGATCTCTCTCGGGTTCGCGGATTTTATGCAGGTATTTCAAAGTTCGGAACAGAAGGTCCTGTAACGATAACGCAAATATCGTTTTTCCAATTTTTTCTCAGGAGAATTAATGTTTGCGAGTTTTTGAGATCGCTGATCGCATCAGAATTCTGAAATTAACAATATTTTCTCGAAACTTTCCAAGGAAGTATAATATTTGGGTTTTTTTTGTGGTTTTTTTTTAAACTTATCCCGCAGCAATGGGTCTGAAAGCTAGTTAACCCTGAAAAGAACAAAGGTGTCCGTGGAACTTGTTTTTAAACTTTGCCCATTATGTCTTAGTTGTGAAAATAAAACAAACAAGATTTGCAACAGTGTGATGAACAGGCTTAAACGATCAAGTTCTCAATCGCTATTGCCTACTTTGGGGCGTTTTAGATCTGAGAAAAAAATTTTTTTTTAAACATTAATACCAAAAAAATAAAAATAATATTTTCATACCAGGTTATTATACAGGGTGCGCCATCTGTTCCTCCGGTATGAGAATGTTGAATAACTTTTTAAAGAAACAATAGATTGCAAAAAATGGTGTTTTTTTATTTAGTTCAATCCTTTACAATTTATGTGGACTACTTTTTGAAAACAACATCGATCAAATGACCACCTTTATTGGCCACCGCAAACTGTGCTCTTTTTCGGGCATTTTCCATCACTTCTTCGAGCATCTCCGTCGGTATGGCAGCTATTTCGGCACGAATATTGGTCTTGAGCTCGTCAATGGTCTTCGGGTTGCTGGCGTAAACTTTACTCTTCAAATAACCCCACAAAAAGAAGTCTGGGGGGGTTAAATCAGGGGATCTTGGTGGCCAGTCAATATCGCCTCTTTTCGATATCACACGTCTAGGGAATTTTTGTTGCAAAAACCGTATTGTTTGGTCCGCTGTGTGGCATGGCGCCCCGTCTTGCTGAAACCAGAAGTCAGTCAGACCTTTTTCACGCATTTTCGGACACACAAAATGTGCCAACATCCACCGATATCGATTACCATTAACTGTTTCACCTTCATTGAAGAAAAATGGCCCAATGATGGTTTTTGCGCACACGCCGGCCCAAACAGTCACTTTTCGATCATGCAATGGTATTTCATGAATCTCGTGAGGATTTTCTGTCGCCCAAATGCGGCAATTTTGTTTATTAACACCGCCAGAGGGAGTGAAATGTGCCTCGTCGGTCATTAAAACTTGCATCCAAAATTGAACGACTATTTTCAATGTACATCGTCACTATTTCGGCGCGTTCTTTCGGTGTGAAGCGGTTCATGGTTAAAATTGTACTGGTTTGACGTTTCCAAAACGTGTCTAGGAAAGCAAATCGGTTGACAAATGGCGAAGTTATTCAATGTTTACATACCGGAGGAACAGATGGCGCACCCTGTAGTTGGTTCTTATAATGAAAAATTTAGTCCAAAATGCTGATTATACTATAAACCTACCCTTAGTTTAAAAATTATCACCGCTTGAGTTCCTTTTTGAGTCGCATCGTACACGAACTCATAAAGCACCCTATTATACTCGGCAGATGTTCGCCTGCAATCCCTATTTCAACTCTTGATGTTTTTTTTTATAACACAGTTTCATGTGATTCTTCGTATTATGGCAACGGTTCAGCTCATTACGTTCTCAATAAAGGTAAATTACCCCTTACGTTTCTCCATCTCCCTTCATTCATGATATCATCCACATCACCGCCTCAATGACGTTTTGATTTTTGGGGTGAGTTCGTTGCCACCTTTTGCTGTATGCGTTTGTATTAATGTTGAGTATTTAAAATCTGAAGGGTGCATCTGTTCGGTGGTTATTCCTGCTTCGAGCGTTGAATCAAATTTGAAAAAGTCGCCAAATATTTTTAACGGTTTTTTTCCATTGTCATCATACGCTACAAGAAGCAAACTGTGGGAAATTCATTTTCATGGCCATTATTAACGGCCACGGCCGAGGGATGATTTTGGTTTCATGTCCTGCCAATCGAAAAACAAATCGAAATGGACAAAGTTTTCGAAATGTGCTAAAATTGTGGTTTATTTTCATGTGATTTGATTCATGATGGGGTGGTTCTATGTTTAGCTAGTCAATCCGACCCCCAAGGGGATAAAACTGTTAATGCTTTATACTATGATAGACATTGGATGGCGATAGTAATATGGATGGTGATGCCCAATAGAATATGCTGACATATTACACGCCGTCTTCAAGGTTATTTGGGCTGTTTGAGGGAAAATTCTGTGTCATTTGTCACTTTGTCGAGGAAAGTTTATAAACTTTTCGCCATAAATTTGTTTGTTTGCCTCCACGAGTTCACAACAAGAATGGAAGATGGATCGAAATGGAATGGTAAACGAGATGAAATCGAATTGATAGAGGAAGGGACGGACGACAGTTACAGAACAGAGCTCTATATTATGAAAACCAAAGAAATAAAGTATGAAAAAAGAAGTTTTCGTAAGCTTAACACGCATTTGTACGATTTGTCGTTTGCCAAGTTAAAACTTTGGATGTTTGTGATAAATCCAACAATGAAAAAACTTTTCAGTACTTTATTCTATACTTTTCGTATTTTTCTTTTCATATTCACGTTCTTTTTTGGCCTATTTTTACTCCTTAAGAATTTAAATATGGTAAAAAATGTATTTTTATATGTATGTATATTTTTTTCGGGAATATGTGCATTCAATGGAGATAATTCAAATAATTCAATGGAGGAAACGGAATATATTTCAAGGTTTTATGACAAAATTTTTGCTAGCCTCAGTTACAAGAGTCCTTTTGTGCTTAGAAACAAAATTCTGGTTTGCGGTAATGAAAAATAAAAAAATAAATAAAAAAAACTGAATACCGAATAAATTCGGAAATAAATTTGAAAAGGAGCCAGAAAATACTTTTGCCATTAAACTGGCTAAATGGTGAAAAGTTTTATTTTGTTCGTCACATTACATAACAGCTTGGATTTTTTTTTCGTGTAACCAACAGAAAAAAGTTTGGTTACCAACGCAATTTCGCCTGCAAAACTTTATACGTAATAATTTAAAAAAAAAATCAGAAAATATTTGAAAATTATTTTTCTAGATCCGGAAAAGTACCTATAAGGATGTTCCGGAAAGATCGGGAAAGTCCCGGATTTAGGAATGACGTATCGGCATCCAGGAAACTAAACTTTTGTCCCGGATTTTTATACCCGTATCGTGAAACCAAAGGGTATATTAACTTTGCCTTACCGTTTGTAACGCCAAGATCCCGTCATCACACACAAAAATGAATTACACCAGTGTGTTTAGAATGATAAAAATAAAATTAATTTCTGCATGTCCGTCCGTCTGTCCGTCTGTCCGTCTGTCTGTCCGTCTGTCTGTCTGTCCGTCTGTCTGTCTGTGGCGCGGATTGCGGGCGCACGGATTGAGCTAGAGACTTGAAATTTTGCGCAGATCCGTTTTTCGTAAAATGCGAGGCCAAGTTCGTTAATGGGCAAAAATGGAACGAAAACGATTTTTGTGAATATCTCAAAAACGGTGCATCTTATCAAAAAAGTGCAAGAACAAAAGATATTTAGGATATGATTCTACATAAAACTCCCATACATCAAAATCCGATTGGAATAAATTTTAAAAAATCTTATTGGAAAGTTTGACTTCAAAGTGGAATTTTGGTACAATTGTTCGAATTTTGATACGAATATCACCACACGGGTCTCCAATGATTGCCAGATTGGCAATTATAGCTTTTGTTATGTTTTTAATTGATTACTCACGATTGCCAGTCTTGACTTGCCAGCTCTCAATTGCCAAATGATTAATACTTGAAACGTTAACTAAATTATTAGCAAAAGAAAATTAAAAAAATATGTAGATAGCGGAAAATGGCAGGTCTCTGTTTTACCCGCCACCCTATTTTGAGCAACTTTCCCATGCAATTTTTTTTGCCTTCAGGGCATTTTTTCGTGCGTATCTCATAAGATTTGGCTTTTTTTAATTTTTTTTAATTTCTCTTAGGTTTTTGATCTAAATTATAACCGCATTTTTTTCTTAAATGTTGTTCTTGGATTTCGTCCCAATAAAGTTTATTTTCAATAAGAAATTTGTTGTTTCATTAGTAGTCCGATGAACCCCCCCACCTTATCCTTATCCTCCCACCTTATCCTCCCACCTTATCCTCCCACCTTATCCTCCCACCTTATCCTCCCACCTTATCCTCCCACCCTATTTACCACCTTATCCCAAAATGTTTATGGCCACCCCAAGAAGAAACCATACAGAAATCCTTCGTTAAAATTTCGTGATTTTTTCATTGTGTATCGAAACGTCTTAAGGCCCAACTATGATAGACATAAGAACGCATATGTAAATGTCAAATTCCCAACGAATGTTGACATACAAAGCTGTCAACATAAAAGCTAACCATAATAGGCATAGACTGACATAAGTAAAGTCAAATTCTTCTCGATAGTAATTGACAAAGTTGAAGGAAAAAATGAGTGAATTGAAAAAAATTAAAGAAATATTTGAAATTGTGAAGTGCTTAAAAGAATTAAGTGACCTGAAAGATGAACTGGATTAATACGGCAGAAAGAAGCGTTCATGTGAGAAATCAATCGCGACAGGAAAACGCACGGATACTACGTAGTCACCTTCTTAAAAATAAAAAGGCTTGATCCGGATCAATTTTTTTATTCATACGAGAATGGCCACAAATGTCTATGACTATCTGTTGTCCTGCTAGAGTCCCTTTTTGGAAAAATTTTAGGTTATGTTCACTATTTACATATGCCAGTTCCATTTGTATCGAATTATTCATGCTTAACGAATGTTTAACGAAGGTTTGAAAGTGGCAGAAGGTTTGAAGTTGACACATGTCTATTGTGGGTATTAACACTGACTTTCTTATTCTGGAAATGACATATGCAGCTACATATGCGTTCTTATGCCTATCATAGTTGGGCCTTTAGATCGAGGCGTTGTAATTCGACGGACACCTAAAGTCATAATTATATTTGTTTGTCTGAATATCTGTGTGTTTATTCCGGGATCGCGCGAGAATCTGTACACATGTATAGCTACTTGCGGAATAAAGGGCAGGATATTTTATAATGCCCTCCCCTCTCACTTTAGATTCCCCTCCAGTGATAACTTTTCAACCGCTCAACTGATTAGGACGCGGTTCTCATTGTTTGATAATAACAATTTTGCTGATAAGCACCTGACATTAAAAAAAATATCCCCTTTTCTGCCCGTCAGTCCACTCCCCAGCTATCTCCTGGAGCACTGAAGTGATTTTAATAGAATTTTCGACATTGAATAGTTGGTGCCTTAAATAAATTTCCAGCTCACTCAAATCTTCCCAACCCCGTATCCTTCAACCTCTTCCTGAACCACTTAAGCGATTTTGGTGGCAGGAAGGCCCTAAAATGCATTCATTAGGGATGTCTGCGAATTGAGCTGAGCGTGTTTTTAATGGGAGATAAAACAATTGCTACAAAAAAGTCCTCATTCTATGGTTGAAAGATTATTGGCCACAGTGATGTTCATCGAAGTTTCTTTGGGTAAGACTTTACCTTAGCAGAAGCAGAATTTTCTTTTCCTTTCTTTGTCAAAAGCATTTCTTTGTTAAAAGGAAAATTTCGCTACTGTTTATATGTGGAGATTTTGGGAACAGGATTTTGACACACGATCGAAACTCCAAAAAAAACCCCCATTTTTTTCTGGAAATGTGAAACGATGGGTTTAGATTTTGGTTGCACTATAAAAATGTAGTTTATTTTGATTTTAAATCTGAAATCGTATTTTTATTAGTTAATTCTTATTCGAGACAAAATAACCCACGGAATTCTTAAAATACTCTTACTCGTAGTCGTAATCCATGCAATTACTCAGATCCATCAAAAGAAGAAAAACAACTTGGAAAATACGAAAATTTTCCCAATTTCAACTCTAAATCCTTTTTGTTTAAATTTTTTAGAAGAAGAAGAAGACGAACAGGTAAAGTTCAATTCACTTGAAAGATAGATTCTACCAACGATAAAACCTTTTTGCAACATTCATGTTGAAATTTTCCACAATGAAATATTATCCCCACGGCGCGTTAGCTTCATGCCTCATATGCCTGCCTATCTTGGATTTGTTTAATAAAAAATGTAGCTACGGTTATCCTCATTCAGGTTTTTGAGGCATCCAAAAAAAAAAAACCAAAAAAAAAATCAAAAAAAGCGGTAAAATACTATACATGAGATAAAAAACAACAACAACAACAGGAAGTTTCAGCAACGCGGCGTTGATCAGACACTTATGAGTGGAGGACTTTCGAACCTCCCAGTTTTTCCTTGGGAAATAACACAAAAACAGGCGAAAAAATCTTGCTCCATGGCATGATATGTGCTGAACAAAAAACGGGAAAATTCTCACCAAAAAATTGCAAGAACAAAAAAATAAATAAACAACAGCACCAGCAAAAGAAAACAGAAAAACCACCCGCCAACAATAACAGAGAAAAAGTAGCGTTGAAAGAAAATTTTCTGAAAAGTCTCTCACATATCCTGGTATGGATGGCTCTGATATTGTAAGATGGTAATGGCATATATGAATGAGAATAGGAAGAAAAAAACAACAATAAAAATGAGTGGGAGACAGGAACCTATATGATGGGTAGTATCGGAGTGGAGACATCGAAAAAGTTTCCCTTTTTCCGTTATGAAATATTTGTTTCACGACACGTCGATTTATTTCAGTAAAATGGATTCATCTGGGGATTAGAAGCTTAAAGGGATTCTATTTATCCAGGAGTGTATGTTTTTGTGGCATAAGGATGAATTTCTATCGTGTTGTAAAAAGTCAATTTCGGGATTTACGGTGTACGATATTTTCAGTTGAGAACCTTTTCTTCAATGATTTTCTACAATCTACACAGTTTTCAGCTTCAATTTGGCCAGGTGTGGTGCTGGTGGGGCGATTCTAAAGTAGGTATTTTGAACGTAAACTCAACTTACCTTACAATACGGGTGTATATACATATGATATCTATTAACATATCTATGCCATTTACCTGGCCTCTTACTTTCATCTGGTTAACTAGAAACCTAAACTTTCAGATATTACTTTTTTGTATTTTAGTTCCTTATTGCTGGAAATTATAGAACAAGTATTGCCACATTTTAGTGTCTTGTTCTACTGTTTCGTATTATAAAAATCATTACACAAGGTTTTTATAATCTTAAAGCTCATAAGGGGCACTTCGAAATAAAGTCACGTTAATTTCCGCCATTTCAGACATCCCCTCTCACTCTTCTCGAGAAACTTTTTCCAATTTTTATACTCAGGAGTATATAGATTTAGTATACCGTCTGTAACGAATCGGACCAATCATCGGTCACAAAAATTAACTACACCAGGATGTTAGGGATGACCAAAGATTTTGATTTTCGCCTGTCCGTCTGTCTGTCGGTCTGTGAACACCATAACTTTCGAAAGGATTGAGCTATAGACTTGAAACTTTGTACAGTTGCGCTTCTCGTAAATGGGTAGGATAAGGGCAAAATTGCACCATTCCTTCACCATTCCTTCACCATTCCTTCACCCTCCCATATACAAACGAAGCGGTTTTTTTTACAATTTTCTCGAAAACGGTGAGTCGTATTGAAAGATTTATTAAGGTAAAATGTGTTTAGAATATAATTTTACATGACGTAGCCATACATCAAAATCCAGTTGGACCGCTTCTTCTCTCTCCCCCATACAAATAGAATACTTTTTTTTTATTTTCTCATAATTTCCACGTAACCGTTCTATACAACGAAATCCAATTAGACCACTCCTTCTCCATTTCTCATACAAATGGATTTTTTTAAATAAACATTTTTTCTGTCCTCATATAGAGTATTTGACAGTTGGCCTCTGGCAATTGTAGCTTCTCTTATGTTTTTGAGTAGGATTAAAATCCCTCCCAATCCTCCCTAAATGTGTGACATATTTTATGGACAACCTGTAAGTGAAAAACTTAACAAGTTTTTCCACATATGCTAAGAAAATGCGCCGCAGGTGAAAATTTCTAATTGAATGCAATTTTCTTGTTGTAATAATAAGTTCCTACCCTATTTTTTAACTTAAGACCTCAATGGACGCTAGTTATGATGACCTCAAAAGGATTGAAAAATTATCGTCGTTATATCCAGTATCTTTTAGCGATGCCAAAAATTTCCTGTGAATGACAAAATTTCCTGTGAATGCCAAAAAATTCAAAATTCATCGTAATATTCTGAGAATTGCACGGGAACATATTTTGAGAATTGCAAGATTCTTGGATTCTTGTTTCTCAAACGCATTTTCAGAAAATATGACCAACCAAAATTCTGAATACCTCTGAATTTTTTTTCCTGGATTTCAAAACAACATGAGTTGCCCTACTGAAATAGTAAATCCAATCTTCTAACCTAATCAACTGATTGAGTTAAACATGCTTGAGAAAAAGTATTCTTCGATTCCCAAAATTTTTCATTTTTATCGAAAACTGTTTCAACTTGGAAATTCTACTATATATGACTCATGTGGTGATCATATCAGGTTTTTTTTCTCCTTAAAAAGAAAAACTTATTTTCTTTTTTATATTTCAATGTGAGCAAAAGATATCTTAAAAATTTTATCAAGACGAAATGTTGAAACATTCTTTTAGTTCAACTTTTTTATCAATAAAACTCTATCTTATGCCAAGCCCTTTTTTCTCGTTTCGGTCTGTAATTTTTTTTTTCCTGCGAATTTCATTTCTGGCGTTTCGATGTATTATGTTTTGTATACCTGATGTTTTTCATAACTTTGATCCCCAACTGAAAAGTTTCTCCCTACAACAACAACAAAAAAACTGACAGAAAAAAAATCCGAAAATATTGCTTTAAAACTGAAGACTTTCTATCCATCACAAGGCGCCTTACAAACAAATACCTAAAAGAAAATACATGAAGAACGGGGAGGAGAAATGGAAAAATTGGCAATTTTCCTTATTTACTACTACAAATCTACACACATTTTTTCCATTCGTTTCATTTATTTGGTCGTAGGTTGAGTCTATATGCGAAATGATTCATATTAAATGTGAATATTTGATGTCTGATATCTTATCTGATTGCTCACGTATTATCCCTCGGCCCCATTATTTATTTGACACGAATTATTAATGGAATTTTCGTTGAGAGTATGAAATAGTTAATCATATTCGTTAACAACCGAAATGTCATCAATTCAAGTGAATTCGTTACAAAAAACCAACTAATTTCCCAACATTATTCACTAACAAAATAATGAATTTAGTTTTTTGCCTGATAATTCTAAGTAAAATGATCTTCTTTTAATATAAAAAAAATATAGTATTCTGTTTTGAAATTTCTACTCCGCACAAGTCCTTATAAATAATTCGAAAATATCAATTTGAGCTTGCATCCTTTTCATTGAGTTGAAAAAATATCAGTAGTTAACTTTTTTAGGAAAATAATTGTTTGTATTTTTATTAAAAGCTTTTATTTAGCTTGCCTTCGTGTCTGTCTGTCTGTCTGTTTGTCTGTCAGATCAAATCTTGCAACCCAATTTTGACCCACTTCCACTTGTCCGATTGACTTGAAATTTTGCACACTTATATAAGTCCGATGACAATACAATATTTTCACTACTTCGTCCTTGTAAGGATAACGTGATTATCCTTTTCTCCAAATTTTCCGGAAAAAAATCTATTCTGGGGGTTTTTGAGGTCGCTGAATCCGAATCTGTCATTAAAAAGTCTGTAAGGATAACGGAAGGTCCTGTAAGGATAACGTGATTATCCTTTTCTCCAAATTTTCCGGAAAAAAATCTATTCTGGGGGTTTTTGAGGTCGCTAAATCCGAATCTGCCATTAAAAAGTCTGTAAGGATAACGGAAGGTCCTGTAAGGATAACGTGATTATCCCTTTCTCTAAATTTTCCGGGAAAAAATCTATTCTGGGGGTTTTTGGGGTCGCTGAATATGATTCTCAAGTTAAAAAGCCTGTAAGGACATCTCAAATGTAAGGATATATATTCGAAGATTCGAAGGGGAAACTACCGAGCCGATTGGCCTAAAATTTAGCTCCAACATAGACCATAAACAAAAAATTTGAAAAAACTTAACTCGGCAACGACGGGTATGCAAGCTAGTAGAGTATAATTATGGGATTTTTTCGATATTAATACTTTTATCAATATGGTTTTTTGAATCTTCTTCACTTCTATAATAAATAAGTAAATCAACTTCAATACTGTCAATGCCCTTTGATTATTAATTTTTTTTGTTAGCAGCCATAAATCAAAAGCATATAAATCCATTGCTGAAAAGCAAATACTTTCAAATGAGTTTCCGTTACGCTACTTAAATCGCTATTTCCCATTCATAAGCAATTAAAATATTGTTTATCAACACTAATATTGTGATACTGTCAACAATATTTCGAAAACTCCTTAACTGGTCTAAATATTTTATGAAAGTTTTGCTCCCAAGTGGCAGTAATTTTTTGTGCAATAAAAGTGATATTTGCTTTTATATTACAAACAATCTCTACCTTACCATATACACATAGACATAAATGTAAGGGATACCACCCCATGGTTAAGGCATCTATCAACCGCGCTTTGAATCGCACTTCCGTTAGTCTTCCTCTTTTATTTTATTTATTTATTATAGTTAGGTTTTTTTCCATTTTCCTATTCGTTCGTCCTTTTTCGTGGCTTTTTTGTGTATTTCCGCAACAACTTGTTTATAAGTTCCTTTCTATGTACCAGGAAGCCGAGAAAACATTCCAGGTCCATAAAATACTCTTACCACGTATTTCGGTCGCTCGTTGAAGGATATTTTCGCAGACTTTTCGTCCCCAAATTAATATTTGTTTGTTCGCCCCCACCCAGTCTTGTCCTGTCGCTAGAATACATCAAACAGGATTTTAGGTTGAGAATGTCTGACGGGGTTTGACTGTCAGCGTTAGCCGATCTTGGCTCCCGGAGCTTAAAGTTGAGGTTTTCTGGCCGACCGACGGCGACGCGACGACCCACAATCTGAAATGGGCAAGAATTTCGGTCAATCGACTAGAATCAGTACTCTCACCCCTCTATATTTCTTATGCTTTACGCTAGGATGTTAAAAGCGGCAAAGGACCTAAGCTTATCCTTATTATTTATGCCATAGACATAGACAGAATAATAGTTCCAGCACGAGTATTGAGAACATTAAGAGTGGAGAATTGGCTGACAGCGTTTTTGGTATTTACCCTCATGATGTACCCGAACGTTTATTAAACCAGACATTCTAAGACTCAATGATGATGGAATCCTCTATCGCTCTGCTCCTGCCACAAATTCACTCAACTTTTCCGGATTTTTATTTATGGAGGGAGAAAACTTTATAAAATCAGAGTTCCTCTTGATTGCTAAGAAGTCGAGGACTAAAACTTATTGGAAATATTATTGTTTAAATTGCGTTGTTTGCTGCCACTCTCAAGGATCCTCCTTGAAAATTAAATTGCCTTTATTCAGTGTCCTTTTCCATGTTTTTGTTTGTATATTAAAGCATTGAATGCTAAATAAAGTTTCCTAACCAATCATTACGTGACAAGAAAATAATTCAAAAAAAGAAAACTCATTACTAATTTTTCCTATTGATATTTTTATCATAATTAAAGTTTAAATTATTTTTTCGAAATTCGATATTACATAAAGTACTCCAACAGAACCAAGTTTTTTACAGCTAGTTTTCATATTTCACATGAAAAAATAAATTATGTATAAAAATAAGTAGGAGATATCCTTGAATATTCAATACCTTTAAATGGATATTAAAATCATCCTCATGAAAAAATTAATCTTAAGATTTTTCGGAAAATTCTGAGAATTGATTTTATCCTAAACAGCTTAAAAAGATGAATTCCCTCACCACTTTAGATGTTATCTTTGCAAGTCGCACCTTAAAACGGAGACGTCTTCGCACCTTTACCTTGAAGTCTACTAAATTTATCAGACGTCTTCCAAGAATTTATTGTCGTGTTTATCAAGTTCTTAAAAATGAAAAACAGGCCAAAAAAAAATCTGAAAAGAAAACGAATAAGACGACTGTATAGAAGGAAAACCTTTGTTTGAATTTGTGTTAGGCTAACATTTTATCAGTTCATCCCTACCTTTCTTATATAACCCTTACCGGAGAGCACCTGGAAAACATATCCCAAAAAGCTACCAGAGTCGTCACTGGCGCACCTTTCTCATTGCCATAGAAGAAACATGGAAACGAATTCCCGAATTAGACACATATTTCATTCTGACTCTTTATTTCTCATATAAATTTTCAATGTTGGTTTTAATAATTCAAACCATATATTTTGGCCCAGAAAAGTAGACCGAATAAATAAATAAATGAAAAGAATTGCGTCCGAATAGCGGATATATTTAGGTAGCACAAGTTCTATTTTAATTCTTGTCCGTCAATTCAATTTCGACATCTTTAAGGCAAATGCGATTCAAACTTGGGCGAAGGTGTTGGTGACCTGCTTTTAGACGAAATTTGACCGACATATCCTTTCTACTGATTTTTTTCCGATTTTTTTTTATAGCTGAAGTGTAAGGTTGTGTGTGGGATGATGTCCTTCGTCGTCCTTTTTGGTTGACACTTGAAATGCGTGGCATCAGTGCTATGAATGATTCATGTCGCCGAAAGAATAGTTATAAGACGAAAACAACACCAAATTAAGTGTCCTTGTCCAGTGATGAAGGATGGAATGACATTATAGAGTCCTCTTCACCTATTGTACGGCAAAATGTATAACTTATTACATCAAAGATTTATACTACGTCTGAAAACTGTCAATATTGAAGGACATATCACTTACATGTTAACCCGTATTCTGGTGACACGACGCACTATGCAGGACGTTGGCGAATCCCGAATAAAATCCTGTACAACATCCTGATGACACTCTTTCCATACTTGCATATATAAATTTAGTAAGTTGTGAGCATTTATATTATAGTCGCCCTTATGACTATATTTCTGGTTTAGCATCTTCATATTTTTTAGTAAGAAATTCTTGTCCGGATTTCCAAGTTCCTATACAGGGAATCTAAAAATGGAGATGGCAAGGAGTTGTAAGGAGATTTGCTTTTGTGTTTTGTCTTGACAGAAAATTTATGCCGCCTCGAAGATCCCACCAATGTGGACTTGCAAAACAGCAAAATGTTATAAGCAACGACCTTAAGCTCCTTGATGGGATTTTCTGTTTTATAAGGAAATATGGCAATATGGCGCCAGATTTATTTATATACGTTTTTTTTTATTTTTAGCAAAAGAAAAAAAAACCTATCCAAGGGAAAATATATACAAATATATGTTATGTTTCTTTATTTTGCATTTATTGTGTTTAGAATTTGGTGTCTATAAAAATTAATTTTTTTTTTATTTAGGAACCTTTTAAAATTTATGAGGAGGATTTTAGTTTGCTTATTATGAGGAGGATTGTTAGTCATGTTCTGTACAATACTAGCAGACCCTTCGTTGCCAGCTTAAAGTTTTTGTATGAATTTTAGAACGCCAAAAAACCATAAATAACTTAAAAACTTTTGGGAAAAAACGTTATCCTTACAGGACTTTCACTTTCGAATTTTGAAATTGCAACACCAGATTCGTGATAAGCAACCTCAAAAACCCCATAAAACCAATTTTTCCGGGGAAAAATGGGAAAAAGGATATTGGCGTTATCCTTACCGTTATGTTCCTTTTGAATCTGCGGGCTGGAATAACCAAGAGACAGAATGGTAGGTTGTTCTAAAGTTTAATTGCTCGTGGGATAAACGAATAATAAGTAAGACAAATTTTCAATCTTAAATTCAATTGAATTTATTTTAAAGATTTTCTAATATTTTATTATTGTCCTCTACATCCCACCGCAATAGCTTTCCTATATTTCCAGGTAAAAAAGTTAATACAATATCAATCACAACTCATGTAAAAAATTATTTTTAGAATATTTGGTCATACTTTTTTTAAGAGAATAAAGTTCCCTCCCAGTATTATCGAAAATTTTCGTTTTTTGTTGAAGAATTGATCTCAACTGTAGGTTATATTAAAATATTTCAATTTTTTCAAAAGCAAAAAGCATTTTTCTTTGTTCTTGAATTTGTTTCCTTTTTATCGTGATTTACCTGGTTAGTTATGAGGGATAATGTTAATAAAATCTATGTGTACTTCGAACCTTATTGTTTTTTGTTTACTTTTAAATTTGCCTATAGGATACTTTAATTTAAAAAAAAAATCTCCTTCCATCTAGGTATGCGAATAAAATCAATATCTAAAGGGGTTTCATTTCATAAACAAGATATGTGCCAAAAGATATTACCTATATATTCATACATATGCAAATGTATAAAAATTTGTTGTTGTGTCGGACAAAATTTCGGTATTTTGCGAAAGATATTCGATAAAGTGTTTCGTTTTTTTTTTAAATCGATTTTAACCTTTCATTGAAAATATTCTGACCACACCCTTTAGAAATACACTAGAATTTTATAGTCGTAATCGAAGAGTGAGTAGATGAGAGGGAGGGGGGGGGGGGGGAGAAAAAGGAAGTAAAAGCTCTAAAAGACTGCGATAGTGGCTGTAGATAGAGACATTGAACGATGATGGACCCGAATAGAAAATGACCCAAGGATTTGATCGGAAAAGGTTAAGTTGGCCAAGACAAGGAAAAACGTGAAAGTGGGGAGCAAAAACATAGGTTTAAGGATTCCCTACAAAAGGCTGGCCGATTAATGGAGGCCGGCAATCGAAGGAAATGTGGGTTTGTTCGCCTTAGATACTGGCTGTGGTACGTTTAGGGCCAAAGCCCAGTGAGCCAACGGGGCCAGGACAAAATTGGATATAAGATAGTGCGTTGTTTTGTTATAAATGGTAAAAGATATTTTCTCACAGCGGGGCGAGTATATGTGTATCATCAAAATACCATCATGTTTTCGGTACTACCTAAATTATTAAACGTTTTGGGATGTTGATGCCTTATACAATGCTATATTTCCCTACTCGATTTATCTCTAAGAGAAGAGTTTTCCAGTTCGTTTACTTTCACCAACAGAAAATTGCTTTTTGAGTACCATCTATAAATCCTTAAAGACTTAGTGGAAGGAACCCAATGTTCACGTAAATATACACGATATAACATATCTTGTACGATTATACACTATATATACAGTTTTTTTTAAACTTATTCTGTTGTTCCAATATGAAAAAAGTATACAATATAAAGGATATTTATGTTGTATTACAGAGAAGTAAATTGCTACGGTTACAAGTATTTACCTGTCTGTATATTTCATCCAATATGTACCAGAATTCCATCCTAAATAGGAACATATTAGTTATCGGTATTAGTCTTGTAAATTGGTAATGGTTTCATAAAAATTTTCCAAGTACTTTATGTGATTAGCCTGCGTAAGTAAGAACGCGTATCACCTTTAACTGGTTTGAAGTATTTTTTTTATTCTTGTATTTTTGACATCAGTCATGTGAATCCCATGAGCAACAATTCTATGGCTTACGCCACCCTACAACCAATGAAAGGAGTTGATTCTTCCTGCAACGGTAGAGTTTTATAGGTTCTAAAATGTAATGTTTATTTTATTTTGCTTATTCTCTAGATTACCCAAATTTTTAACTTTATTACACAATCCCCATTACAGTTGAATTTTTAAGACTAATGACCTGCAGTTCGGGTGCTTTAGCTTTAGGTAGATTGACAATATTTATTTTGGATCAATACGGGAAAATATAAGGACGAGGCGTGGGGGATGCGGGAGGATCGCTGAAACAAAATACTAACGAAACAACCAATTACTGCAAGCTAGTGGGTACTGCAAGCTAGTTTTCTATAAGCTTGCAGTACCCACATCAAATACTGCTCGTATAGAAAAATTATGAAATACTAGCTTGCATACCCGTCGTTGCCGGTTAAGTTTTTTCAAATTTTTTTTTATGGTCTATGTTGGAGCTAAACTTCAGGCCAATCGGATCGGTAGTTTCTCCGCGAAAAGGTAACATAGAGGGAAAACGAAGTTTCGAGATGATTGTATAATTAGGCAGGCAGAGATTTGAGTAGACGAGAGTTTTCCTTGAAGGACGACTTGTTCAATACTGAAAACTATGTCCAAATCCCTTCAGCGATTCAGAAGATGGCGGACGAGGGGGTCAGAGGGGAGCCGTTTTTTTCACAAACAGATAATTCATATAGTGGTTTAGCACGTCAGGCATTGCTGGTACTAAGCGAAAATAACTTGATTTTTCGCGCTCTTTACATTCCCTAATTAAACGCAATGGAAATTGTAAAAATACTCATCAAAATAAATGCGCCGCGGGCAAATCTTTTGAGATATATGCGTTCTTTCTGAAAAAAAAAGTTGATAAAATGAGCCGCAGGCAAAAAAAAACTAATTTACCTCAGCCGCTTTGTTTTTAACTAAATTGATAAATCCCGGACAAAAGTTTGGTTTCCGAGATGCCGGGACGAGTTGCTTACCTAAACCTGAAACTGTTTCGGATATTCTGGGACGTATCGTCGTCCTATCTTTTGTATAATTTACATAAATTGGAGACATTTGTGAAGAAAGCTAACATTTTAAGACAAATCTGATCTCCAACAATAATTTTTTTTAATCAATTGCGAATAATTCTCATGTCCAATTGTTAGCAAAGAAGATACATGATTTATTGTAAGATAAAATCTCAGATTAATATCTACTCATGATTAATATCTACAAGAGATTTTTTATTACAGAACTTGAATTGTAAGTATTTGGCCTTAATTCGAATTCAATAAAAAAAATATACATTTAAACTTAGAATCAATAAAAAGTTTCGGTAAAATCGAATCAAGTGAAAAATAGACGTTCTTTAAGACCTTTATCATAAGTAGATAAAAGAAGATTAATCCACCTGAGAGTCTCCAAAGGCTCAATGTTTCCCAAATCCAGATTTCGAAGAATTAATTTTTTTTTCTTTCCTTGGGTTGTGTTTTTTGTCCACATCTTATATATTTGTAGAAAATGTTCTTCATAAAACAATAAAAAATGGGAAATGTGCGGAAAGGAACAAGATTTGGGATTCTTTCCAAAAATACGGTAACCAAAAGGACATTGACGTGCCTGAAAATGCTAACACCAAGCTTTTTTCCAATAAACTTCGTATACAAATGCAAAAAAACAACACAGAAAAAATCCTATATTTGTCGATTGTCCTTGGAAAACTTTACGGAAGCCGGATTTAAACAAATAAAGGATTTTCATGCTACTACTGGTAGAGTTTTCGTTGAACTTGGATTTTGTTTTGGAGTTGAAAGTAAATAACACTGTTGTGTCGATTCGATATTAATCTCAGTATAATCTCAGTAATAAAAATAGATCTAATGCAACCGAATTGAAAATAGAATTAAATTTCATTTATTTTTATGAAAATTCAAGAAACTCAATGTTTGATTTTGACCATTTTCCAGTGTATTTCCTTTTTCATTTAGTTTTTATTCTGACTAAATTTAAAAATCTTTAATTTATGTTAAAGGACTAAATGAAAAAATGTACTAACACTCTCGTGATAACCAAAATAATAATTTGACATTAAAATTAATTACATAAGGGGCTGTCTATAATATTTTTTGAATGACTTCAAAGTTTTAAAAAACGCCCGGTTGAAAAATATTTCAAAAAAACATAAGAAAGCTACAACTGCCACTAATATGTAAAAATGAGTTGCTGTTTGTCTGTTCCTCTTTTACGTGGAAACGGCTGAACCGATTGACCTGAAATTCGGCATAGATGTTCTCTGTAGACCTGGTTTCTTTGAAAAAAAATTTGAGAAGCGGAGGAGGTATTAAGGAGAAGGTATTCCATTGAAAAGGAGTGGTTCCGCTGGATTTTGGTGTATTCATGATTTATGTAAAACCCTGTTTCAAACACATTTCACCTTTGTGAATTTTTCAATACCGTTTTTGAGAAAAGCATAAAACACTGATCGTTTGTATGGGGAGGAATGGTGCGATCTTGCCCGTTCAAGAACTTAGCCTTGCCATTTACGAGAAGCGTCACTGTAAAAAAAACTTAAGTCTCTAGCCCAGTGCTTTTCTCAATTCTTTCGGCAGACGGACGGACGGACAGACAGATGGACCGACAGAAGGACGGACGGTCAGACTGCTTTCCTATAGATAAAAGAAAACTAGACTTTTTTTAAAAATCTTGAAATATTGGCTCTTTTGTGCACAAAACTTTTTGCGCCAAAACAAGTTCAGGGGTTCAAAAGTTATGAGTACAGTGGATCTGAACCAAAGAAGCATTGCTAATATTTCTTTTCAAAAATTGACGAATTTCGAATATCGGACCGAAATTTGTTTAAAATGCCAAAAAATTCTCACCACAAAAACGTAGTGGGGTAAAAAAAAAATTTCAAGAAGATTTATTCATTAAACCGATTTACAATTAAATTATTCCGGCTATATTTCAAATAATATGTTTAATTATTGGTGATATTTTATCCCTAAGTCTATCGTACTTTCATTATTCAGAGACCAATAATACATATACACTTTCCATTTTATAGCATCAAACGCTGTGCAAACTGTAGGTAAATATTCGCTTAATGCTAGTTGATTTAGTTAAGAGGCTTATCATATATACCTACTTAAAAAGATATCCTTTATACTGTTGCATACTCCTAGGCATTGGATTAGTTAGGTTCGACTGCTCCGCTCAATGAACAAAAGTTATTTGAATGAGTAGAAATCGGTTTTAAACTGAAAAGGATTACAGCTTCAACCGAGGCAACTCTAAAAGATGCATTCCCGGGCATAGTTGGAACTTATATTCAACAATGAAATTTTCAAAGATGAATGAGGAAGTTTGCATTTGAGATAAAATAATTTGCATACTAGTAAACTATACACAAAGTTACTTTCGTTGTTTGGTGACAACATTTTCAAAAGGATTTTTGTTATTCGATTTAGTGTATACAGCAGAGAGTTTCTCTTAACAATTTATTGGAAAAATTAGAAAAAAAACACATCTTATAATGAAATTTGTAATTGGAAGATTTATTTATATTGAAATTTGTGTTTATTTAAATTACCGACCTATACATATAATAAAACTGCAGGGAGGTATTTGTTTCAAGTTTTGATTTTCTAAGAAATTTTTATAATTTTCCGTCTTGAACATAGAAGCAAACTAGTTTTTTGAACCGAGCCAAAAACCAGTGAACCATTTTAGTGATCTTAAACCAGTGGCGGCTCGTGCATATTTGAAATGAGGAGGCAAAGTTTTTTTTAGTTCTATAAAATTTTTTATGATACGACCACAGAACTGTATAACATAGAACAACTGTCACCATACAAAGCTCTGCTGAAAAATGGTCACAAAAATATTTCCCTCTTTATCGTACTTGAACGCATTCACTGAACTGTATAAGGTCGCGAAATTCAAATTTCGTTTGCCGCGAAATTCAAATTTCACAAGTTTGAGACTAACTTTAGGCGTCAAAACTAACTTTAGTTTTAACTAACTTTAGGCGCCGTAAAAAAATCTCTTCATAGAGGCTAGCCTCCGATGCTTGTGCTTAGCAAAAGCTGTATGAAAGTATTTGTACGAATCGGAGGCTAGCCTCTATGAAGAGAATTTGTAGTTTATGTTTTAGAGCAGACGTGGGCAAGAGAAAATAAAAACGGGCCAAACATATACCAACAAGCCAAAATATACTTCAGAAAATCGAGTACACTGCGAGAAAATGTCTTTAAACTGACTACAAACGAACCTTTTTTTATTGCTTTCGAATTACATGAATTAGTTTTCTGCTCTGGTATAACATTGGCAGTGGATGTAGTTTTCTTTAGAAAGTCTTCTTTTAATTTTGCAAAAATCAATTTTCTGCTTTCACCATCAAAATCAAAATCGCTTTTGTGCTTGGCTACTTATTTTTTGATGTGGGAAAGCTTAAGAAAACAAACCAAGCACTGTACCAAGCAGGGATTTCTACAAAAACAATATCCTCCTCCCATTGATCTTTAAAGGTTCTATTATTATAGAAACGCTTCATATTTGTTTCAGTGTATATGCGCAAATAACAAGCAACACCACCTACTGAGTGGAGTGCCTGATGGCGAATGACATGAAAACAACTCAGACCGACCGATGGCTGTGATGTGTTTTCGCTCATCGCTGCGAAAGTATAGAGGTACAAGCACTGTATAAGCATGTTGGTGGATTTGGCCCAGTTGCGAATGAATTTGGCCCAGTTGCAAGTGTATTATTTCGGTTTTCTCAAACTGGGCCAAATGGGCCAAAAAGACCACACTTTGCCCATGGCTGTTTTAGAGAATTCGACATCAGAGAATTGGTTTTTCTTTTAAATTATTATTTTCTGAACATACAGATTTTTATTCAGTCCATTATGGTATAAAAAATTAAAGGCATACGTTAGAAAAACATTTTTATAAAATGTTATGAGGAGGCAATGCCTCCGTTGCCTCCCCTATAAAGCCGCCACTGTCTTAAACCAACCCAAAAACTGAACAACTCTGAAGAAAAATTGGACGAACCCAACCAAGACCGAACCATTTTTAAAAAGATCACCAAACTGAACCAAAATCGGACCAGTTTTTAAAACAAATGCTGTGGCCAAGCCAAATACCAGAATTCTTTTTAGTGGTCAGTACGGTTCATATTTGACTTTTTTTTTTTGTTGAATTTTTCTTTAATTATTTTCTACTAGCTTGCATACCCGTCGTTGCCGGGTTAAATTTTTTCAATTTTTTTTTTTTTTGATGGTCTTTGTTGGAGCTAAACTTCAGGCCAATCGGCTCAGTAGTTTCCCCGCGAAAGAGTAACATAGAGGGAAAACTAAGTTTCGAAATCACTTTACCCCCTCCCCTTACTTCCCCCACCCCTCGCGGTACTTTCCCATATGCCTATGTTGGAACCAAAACTACCACAGACACTCATTCCAAATTTCATGTCAATCGGTTCAGCCGTTTTTGCGTGAAAGAGGAACAGACAGACAGACACCAACTCATTTTTATATATATTAGTATGATTAGTATGATATGATTATCAACCAGATTCAGAGTCTAGGACTTTTCTACGTGAATTTGCTACCAAAAAAACCGTTTC
The DNA here is from genome assembly GCA_964034945.1 of Chrysopilus asiliformis. NCBI lineage: Eukaryota > Metazoa > Arthropoda > Insecta > Diptera > Rhagionidae > Chrysopilus > Chrysopilus asiliformis. The sequence continues at coordinate 91,905,245 of OZ035961.1, read as the reverse complement.
ACTGCTCTTTATCTCACGAAATACAACTAATATGGTTAGGAAACGGAAAAGCCACTAAACAGGAGCCAAAAACCACTAAACCATTGGAATTTTAGAAAACCATAAACCAGAACCAAATTTTTGAAATATTATTGTAGAAACCAAGCCAAAACCAGAACAAAATTTTGAATTTTTTGAAACCAAAATCCAGAAATCCAATTTACAATAGAACCAAAACCGTATCACGTCAAGAGAACTTTTGGTTTGCACCCCTGGTATTGAAGCCAAAAGTAACATTTTAACAATTTTTGTTTGTCTGCCTGTATGTATGTTCCGGCAATATGCGAAAACGGCCCTACCGATTTTGATAAAACTTTGTACACGAGCAGAAATACTTAATATAATAATGGATAGAATACTTTATATTTATCTCCTCTCTCTCCTGAGATACCCCTACTCTGCTAACTTTTTAATCGTTAAACCGATTCAGATGTGGTTTCCACGTCATGTCTCAAGGAAAGTTTTCGCACATAAATATCGACCCTTCCCGTTTCTGTAACCTCCCCCCCCCCTCACCTGTTATTCCCCGAAATTTTGAAGCGAATTTGAATCTCATGATTAAAGAGGTTAGCTCTTAAGTAAATTTTTCGTCCATTAATATTTACCCCCTCCGCTCTCTGTAGACCTCCTCTCCCACTATCTTCTACAAATTCCGAAAGGATTTTGATTCGGTTTTCACTATTAGATATATGATTTCTTCAGGGCAAGTTCGCTAACAAAAATTTTCCCATCCCATTTCCCTGGAAGTTGTCCAAAGCGATTTTCTTAAATTATTGAAAACTAATTTGGTAATTTATGAATCAAATTGAAATTTAATTATTAATTTCATATCGAAACATTATAGATACAATTCATCAGTTGAAATACAGATAGGAAGATGAGAGAACCAAATCAAGGGACAGGTTTTTCTTTCCTGTTCAAATTAATACGTCGCGTCGTCTGAATGAAAAAAAGCAATAAATTCCGATACCAAATGGAAAATACAATTCTTGATGATCAATTAATCCAGTTCACAGACTTTTTTATTTGTTTTATATCCTTGTTTACGATAAAATTCGAAAAATTTAATATTCAACCACGTACGTATTTAATTATCCTACACGTGGCCATTCGTAATGCATCGGGGATTGGACTAAATGAAAATTAGTATAGCAACAGCCACCCATAAGTTTAATTGTTTATATACGAAGCAAGGTCATTTTCTAAACGATAGGCAGACATTTTTTTCATTAACGATGAAGCAATTTTGTTAATTTCGCTTGTCCCATATTCTGTTTATATTTGTTTAGCTTTGACCTCATTAATTCCTTTTTGTCCATTTAACTCACATTGCTATCATGGTGAGTTCTCCTACGGCTAAGATTTAAAGCCGAAAAATTTCATGTCATGACAACATTTTTACACTTTTCGCCAACATCAGGGACATGTAATCCTGGCGACGCTAGACGGAAAGCAAAACAATAACAAAAATACGAAAAATGTGAAAAAATAAATAACCGCTACTAAACGGGCTGTAGTAAAAAAAAATATATCATCACCTAAATTACTTGCTAATTAAGTAAAAACGCTACTAAAGTAGAATTGCGTCATTAGCAGCTTAAAACAGCAAGGCAAAATGAAAAAAAAAACACAAATCTTCCTGTTATATAGGAATTACTGAAAAATAGCAATAATTACCCCCAACCGAGGTATGTTAAAAACTCTTGTTCACAAGTCGGATTCCCTGACATGTCTTTTGCGAATTTGATTATAATCTGGAATTAACTCAAGGCAATTTTCGAGTAGACGATGGGGTTGTGGAGATGTCCGAAAATCGGGATGAGAAATCCTTAAAGAGTGGAAGGAGTGTTGATGTATCCCATTTGCAAATGGAAATGTGTATGTAATAATTCTGGTCACGTTTAAAAACTATCAGTCATGTACGTTATAACGAACTTTGGGTCATATACCCACTTTTGTGTCATTGTAACTATTATAAGTATAATATTGAAAGTAGTAATCGTTGAAAAAGCTTTTCATTTGGTCCTTCTCTTCTCCTGTTCTTGGCTGAATTCATCTTGCCGGTTGAACACATTGAAAGCGGGAAAATCTCTTTCATTTTCCGTCACAATTGTGAAAAAGGCAATTTTCGTTTTCCACCAATGTAAGTTTTTCTGAGAATACACACTTGTCGGTGAACAAATTCAAATGAAGGGTCGCAAACTCAAAAGAAGAGATTATACCGAGTGGTAGAATGGGAGCAGAATGTTGCAAAGTAGATATACTCAATGTCATATTATTCCCTTAGGATAAAAGTCAGTTAGATTTTCTTTCTTTTGAATATGGTTACAGAGAAACCATATGAACAGATTCGGTATGTGTGACATTAGATAATTTCCCCATCCTATATAGGTGCCACAAAAAATAAGAAGTACTTTGATAATTTCACTTCCTGAAAACTTATTCAAATGGGAAAAGTTCGCACTCACATTTTTCATGTGAGCAAATCTAATGTTAAAGGCAAATTAAAGAGTATGTTAGACGGCGCGAAAGAATTTCGAAAAATTTATGAGAAACTTTTAAGATTTTTTTATTCACATTTCATAAAAACAACAAAATGTAAAAATTTTGAAAATCGGAAGCTACTTTTTTTTATTAGATAGAAATTCCGTACTCAAATTTCTAAGGCGCTTGATATTATAGCCGCCGAAATGAAATCTTCAAATGAAATTATAAAGAAAAAGCTGAAGTCTCTGCGCGGAGCTTATGTTGCTGAACACAAAAAAGTAGCGGACAGCATGAAATCAGGAGCTGCAACAGAAGACATCTACGAGCCAAACGTGTTTTATGTGTTTTACGTATTTTATGTAGCTGTACGTTTTGCAAAAATAAAAATATTTGTTCATTCATTTTTTCAATTTTTTTTATTGGATTTGTAATTTAAACAGCGAAAATAATATTTCTATAATATGTATAGGTGACAAATCACTTTTTACTTTGCACAACTATAATCCTTTTTTATATGGCAAGCAGTGTTGGGCAAAACGGCGTAAAAAACAGTTTTTTACATTTTTCACGTAAAAAACGTAAAAAACGTAAAAACTGGTAAAAAACGTAAAAAACCGTAAAAAACGTAAAAAATAGTAAAAAACCTAAAAAATGGGACATCGCAGTTCCTACAAAGTATGACAGTCTGTTTTTCTCAGCATTTTATTAGAGATCCTATAATATAGAGAGTGGACATCAGCACTTAATAGACTGTACTACTAAGTAGGACAGTCTATTAACTCAAATTAGAACAGTTGTTTGAACGGAATTTTTCCAGTTTTTAGAATTTGTTTTCCCTTTTTCCAGTTTTGTTTCAATTTCCGCTTCCGGAATGAGTCTCCTTGTGTTTAAAAACGATTTTTTGATGCAAACTTTAAAATTACGCTTGTTGTTGCAAGAACTAGTCCAAATATGTTTCTTTAACCCTTTCATGCATACATTTTTCTATGGAATTAATTTTCACGGTTTTTGGTATCCGAGGGTTTTTGGGGTCGCTGATTACGAATCTTAAGTCAAAACTTCAAAAATCAAAATGGCGGATCCAATATGGCGGTCAAAAAAGATAAAATTCATTAGATTACGCTGAAAACTAGTACGTAATTTTATCTTTTTTGACCGCCATATTGGATCCGCCATTTTGAAATTTGAAGTTTTGACTTCAGATTCGTAATTAGCGACCCCAAAAACCTTTATAAAGCTAATTACCGATTTTTTAACTGTAATAGATTTGCCACAGTTACATTTAATCTGCAAAATAGCTACTTTTTTGCTCTTTATTTATTTATAAAATGCAGTAATTATAAAAAAAAGGCGCATATTACTTTTTTTCATAACAATTGATGTCCTAGGATACTTACGAAATGAATTTAGTCAATATAAGGGCATGACATATATGTTATAATATTAAAAAACTGAATTAGAAAAGGTGTTGTACAACAACACTGCAACAAAGGGTTAAAATAGCCCATATGTCGCAAATCTCTCCACATTATTCACATTAATTAACGTTAAAATGAGTAGGCGGACGTAATGTAATGAAAGGATATAAACAGTTTTTGAACTCCGAGTTTAAAATCTTTTTCACTTTCAAGAGGAAATGCTTTTGAATTCTTTTCTGTGTTTGCTGAAGACTATTAACCTTTTTATTGTTCTAAGTTGATTTATTTACGAATAATTACTATATTTAGTGACTGGCTACGATATAAAATTTTTTATCATCAATGTTTTAGGTTTTTTACAGTTTTTTACGTTTTTTACGTTTTTTACGTTAAAATTGAGGTTTTTTACGCGTAATTTTTTACGCGTAAAAAACTAGGTAAATTACTTTACGTAAAAAACCGGCACAACACTGATGGCAAGATACGTGCAGATGTATTTCTACAAGTAATGGCTAGTAATAATGGATATCGATAGTGAATGGATGGATTGTAAAGCATCTAAGACTTCCGGCAAAAATCGGCAAATCGTTTTCCTTGGGACTCTTGACAAAAATTCGAGTGACCTGTACGAATCACCAGCAGCTAGGAACCTTAAAGTTAGAGCCAAACGTACTCTTGCTGTAATTGCGCTCGTAATTGAGTGTCCATTTTTTATTATACCCGTATGGTGAAACCAAAGGGTATATTAACTTTGCCTTACCGTTTGTAACGCCAAGATCCCGTCATCGCACAAAAAAATGAATTACACCAGTGTGTTTAGAATGATAAAAAAAATTGAATTTCCCATGTCCGTCCGTCTGTCTGTCTGTCCGTCTGTCCGTCTGTCCGTCCGTCTGTCTGTGGCGCGGATTGCAGGCTCACGGATTGAGCTAGAGACTTGAAATTTTGCGCAGATTCGTTTTTCGTAAAATGCGAGGCTAAGTTCGTTAATGGGCAAAAATGGACCATTAGGGGGGGTACCCCCCATACGAACGAAAACGATTTTTGCGAATATCTCAAAAACATGCACCTTATCAAAAAAGTAAGATGCACCTTATCAAAAAAGTCCAAGAACAAAAGTTATTTAGGATATTATTCTACATAAAACTCCCATACATCAAAATCCGATTGGAACAAATTTTAAAAAATCTTATTGGAAAGTTTGACTTCATAGTGGAATTTTGATAAAACTGTTCGCCATTCACTTAAATCACCATACGGGTTTTCAATAATTGCCAGATTGGCAATTATAGCTTTTGTTATGTTTAAATATAATTTTCAATCTGTAAGATAATTTCATTATGGGATTTGTTTAAAGCTAAACACTAACTTACAAGATTCAGCAAAAACTCGAATTTTTCGAGCGACATTCTTGTGAAGTTCTTAAAATCTTCACCGGATTCTTGTAGGCAATCAAAAGATGAGCCTCCAAGTCGTGTTCGCATCTGCAGGCCAAGAGCGGCTTGACCCAGCACACTGGAGCATTCCGTTTTTTTTCTTTTCTTGAAGGTTTTTTAGTTCTTTCAGAACAAAAATAGCGACTAAAGCTAATTTTTGTCTCCGCGTTGACATTTCTCAGCACGCTATGGAGACACAATAAAAATGAAAAAACATGACTGAAAATGCCCACGCGCTGATTTTTTTATTCGCCAAAATATGGAGTGGGGGAAAAAATCATGATTCTAAAAAGTCTAATGGAGTCGTGGGGTAAGTAATGAGGCTTACTTCTTGAACGGGTAAAATTGGAGTATTGATTCACACTTGCCCCGAACAAATACAGTGAAAGCTTCGTTTGCTGACATCTTCCATAGGCGGAAAATTCCCTTAACCTATTTTTCGCCACCCGGTAAGAATTCTTACCACAACTTTTAATGTTCATCAAAACTCATCAAATTACTTTTTCGTTGATTGCAGTGCTAAGAAAGATTCTTTAATCAATTGATTATAAAATGAAAAACTTGGGTGATTGGACTTTCCCATTTTTGCCACAAAACAGACAAAAAACCTTCACAGAAACGTAGAAGACCTCGTTTTTCGCCGTTGGTAAGAATTCTTACCACAAAACCTTTTTTCACATTTTTGTTTATTTTTTCGAAGAATGTACCGCACAGCGGCAAGGGGTTGAGCCTTTAACTAATTTTTATTCCATTATCAATAAAAATGTTCACCTTTTTCTGAAAAAATACCACATATTGAGCATATCAGAGTATTGGCTATTTGCCGTGGTTAAGAATTTTTACCACAAAACTGTTGGTCGGAAAATTCTGAAACTTTTTGAAAGCCATATTCGACCCAAAAGTAGTGTCTACACAAATTTTCAAGAAAAAATTTCATCGCGTCTAGGAGCGGCGAAAAATGGGTTAAATGGACACATTTCCTATGAACAAATTCGTTATTACAGTATTAAACCTGTTATAATAAACAGACACCCTCTATAGCCGGACAGAAATCCTAAGCCCGTAAATACCCAGTTATGAAAAAAAAATTTCACAATTTTATTGAAAACGGTGTATCGTGTCGAACAATCTATAAAGACACGATTTTATATAATTATTTCCATTTAATTTTTGTTTCATTTGTCTTCAAAGTCGTATAACATTCATTTTAAGATTTTCGTCTCACTGTAATGTGATCCAACTTGACAATGTCTCCGTTCAACAAAAGAATCAAAATATTGGCCCTTGCCATCTTTCCTTTTAGTTCTAGGAATGTCTCCTGAAATGGAACTGTCTATAACCCGTAATTTGACATTCTACATGCATTTAGCACGTTGCCAGTTACGAGAATACTATCATTAGTGATAGTAATGCTGATGCCTGAGAGCCCATATACAAAATGAACAGACAAAGTTAGGAACGTGCTTATATCACAATCTTTTCACAAGTTGTCTTCGTATTTTTTTTTTATTACATATGCTTGATCGTTAAGGACTAGCGTAATTACATCTCATTTCAAACATATTGAAAATTATTTCTTCATGAAGAAAATAAAAGATTTCAGTAAAAATAGTTAATATTTTCATAAAAACCAGTTTTTAAAATTCAGAAATAATTTTTGTTGCGGCAAGCGGCACATATTCTAGGTGCCATTTTGTAGACCAGAATTTTTCTCTGTTTACATATGCATATTTCCGGTCCAAAATTCTGAAATTAGCAAAGCTTTATTAAAACCGCATCTAATTAATTGTGCAACGAAAATAAATGAAAAAAAAAACAAAAATCTCTGAATTGAAATTATTTTAATTAGAATTTATGATACTTTTCATATTAAATTCAATTAAAATTCATCGCTGTCGAAGGTGGAATAATGACCTTGATAAAAAAAACGATTATTAAATATAATCAATGTAATAATTTTTCTTTGATTATCTACCTCAAATTTAACTGAATTAACACTTTTTTGATAATTTCAGTTTTTTGTTAAATAAATAAATAAAAGGCAAAATGTAGAGCGTCGTATCCTCTTTAATTTTTCATTCCGGCTTTTTCAAAATAAAATCCACAAGTTTTTCAAAAACTCAAAAAATCAAAATTTTCAGATATTAATGTCAATATCACGAAAACAAATAAAGATAAAGGCTAACTGTAAAAAGGAAAAGAAAATTTTGGGGACTATTATTACCTTTAATTTATGTCTTACATGTCACTACGAAAAAATTGTTAGTTTTCAAGAAAACGGCCAAAAATTAAAATTCTCGACAAAAAAACCTTTTCCGTAATTTTTGTTTTTCGCGATTTACTCCGAAACTGCACATTTTTCGACTCTTATGTATGACCAGAGTTGAAGACAATAACATTTCCTACAATTCTGCCTTTTACTGAAACTCAGTATCTCAAACCGTTATCGAGATATGCCATGATTTAGTTTTTTTGCGTTTTCAGATCCAAGATTTGTGCTAAATCTGGTATATCTCGATAACGGTTCGAGATACAGAATTCAATTTCAAGACAAAAGTGTAGCAAATTTGGTTATCTTCAACTTTGGTCATATGTAAGACTATCGTAAAATGCTTAGTTTCGGAGTGAATCATTAAAAACCAAAATTACGAAACTCAAAAAATCAAAATTTTCAGATATTAATGTCAATATCTCGAAAACGAATAAAGATAAAGGCTAACTGTAAAAAGGAAATTTTGGGGACTATTATTACCTTTAATTTATCTCTTACATGTCACTACGAAAAAACTGTTAGTTTTCAAGGAAATGGCCAAAAACTAAAATTCTCGACAAGAAAAAACCTTTTCGGTAATTTTTGTTTTTCGCGATTTACTCCGAAACTGCACATTTTTCGATACTCTTATGTATGACCAGAGTTGAAGACAGTAACATTTCCTACAATTCTGCCTTTTACTGAAACTCAGTATCTCCAACCGTTATCGAGATATGCCATGATTTAGTTTTTTTGCGTTTTCAGATCCAAGATTTGTGCTAAATCCGGTATATCTCGATAACGGATCGAGACACAGAATTGTAGGTCAAGACAAAAGTGTAGCAAATTTGGTTATCTTCAACTTTGTTCATATGTAAGACTATCGAAAAACGCTTAGTTTCGGAGTAAATCATGAAAAACCAAAATTAACGAAATTACCCGATTTTCTTCCAAACTAGCCGTTTTTTCGTAGTGACATATAGGAGATAAATTAAAGGTAACAATAGTCCCCACAATTTCCTTTTTACAGTTAGTCGATATCTTTATTCGTTCTCGAGATATTGGCGTTAACATCTGAAAATTTTGACTATTTTTGAAAATTAACAATTTGTTTGCAGACAATGGCTGTTGGCAACCTGAAAATATATAAAGTTTCTTCCTCTCTTATTAGCCCTAGATTAGTCCCGATTTCGAAACTAATCTAGGTTTCCAGGGGGTACCACGCGGAGGTTAAGAGTAGGAATTGAGAATAATGGTTAGTATTTATTACAAACCACAATTCCCCATTTACCCCCCCTCTGGCCTCTGTCCAGAGTCTAAAATTGACCGAAAAATTTTGACTTAAGTGCTAAAACCGTACCGTTACTCCGAATTTTAATTTACTTCACGAAACATTTAAACGGCTTGAGTAGGGCCACAATGTCCTTACGATTAATACTGCCGCGGGACATTATGGCCAACTCGTCCAAATAAACCGACGTGAAAAGTTTATCGAGACCGGTGCTCAGCTTGTTGCTTCCGAGAATGTCCTTCACTGCTACGGTGAACTCTTGGACAAATTTCCGCCGCCATTTTTGCTTCCGTAGCATGAAGAACATTGCCGCAAGCAACTCGGCCATCAATTTCCGTACTTTCCTTCTGTTGGTGTTTTCCATTTCCGCCCATTCATCGCAGGTTGCTATCATGAATGCCTTGAAAAAAGCAACCTGCGTTGAATGCTCCGAAAAGGAAAACACCAACGAAGCAAAATCCTGAGCTGCGTGCTGGTCTTCAGACGTGCGCATTGCAGTATAAATTATTTTCCACAAATTTCTATACGCACGCTGAAGACCATATCCACCGAGCTTCTCCAGTTCCGAAATAAACGATCCTAGAGCCCTTAGTTCCGTTTTCCTTACGTCACTGGCTCCCGTCAAATTTTGTATAATTTTATCCCTTGTCAAAATAGAAAATATTGGCAGAAACAAGCAATTTAAATAACCCTTATCCATTTTTCCTTAGTTTTTTTACAATTTATTTACAATTTTATTTTACAAATTATTCGAAATTTTTTTTTTACAATTTATTCTTAAATTTTATTTTTATTTAATTTTTTTACCTTTTTCTCTGGAAACACGTCCTGCCGCTTCGACAAAAATTCACAACTGATCAATTCGTGCTCACCGAACGGGCACCGAATGTCTCGTCGGATGCAAAACGTAAGCAAAACGTAAGCAAAACGTCATCAATACTTGTCAATACGTGGATTAGTAGGCGGTGAAATGACCTCATTTTTTGGCCTAGAAATTTTTTCGTTTATTTTTAGCTGTCAGTTTTGTGTTTTTCGTGTTTAATTTTTTCTTTTAAATAAAATTTAATTGTTAACGTCAACGTTGAAAGGTCCGTTTTCAAAAATGTCTGTCAAAGTCGTGCCGCGTTTTAGTTTTCGAAAAATAGTTTTTCTGTGTCGCGCGGGTATGATAAAAGTTCGGATTTTAAAAATTAGTGATTAATGTAAAAACAATTAGTGAATTTAGTGGCTAACAATAAAAATCTCTTGGACTTTCAGTGGAAAAAAGTGATTGTGAAAAAGTGTGTAAAGAAAGTGTATCCCGGAAAAGTGTTGCAAAAGCAAAACATCATCACAAGATCGGCAGGATTTAGACAGAATTTTTGAACAGAAAAATCTACAAAACTAAAAAGGTATTGTTTTTGAATTTCTATTTATTATATTTATAGGGATTATCGGTTAAGAAATTAATTCATGGTATCTCAAACCGTTATCGAGATATGCCATGATTTAGTTTTTTTGCGTTTTCAGATCCAAGATTTGTGCTAAATCTGGTATATCTCGATAACGGTTCGAGATACAGAATTCAATTTCAAGACAAAAGTGTAGCAAATTTGGTTATCTTCAACTTTGGTCATATGTAAGACTATCGTAAAATGCTTAGTTTCGGAGTGAATCATTAAAAACCAAAATTACGAAACTCAAAAAATCAAAATTTTCAGATATTAATGTCAATATCTCGAAAACGAATAAAGATAAAGGCTAACTGTAAAAAGGAAATTTTGGGGACTATTATTACCTTTAATTTATCTCTTACATGTCACTACGAAAAAACTGTTAGTTTTCAAGGAAATGGCCAAAAACTAAAATTCTCGACAAGAAAAAACCTTTTCGGTAATTTTTGTTTTTCGCGATTTACTCCGAAACTGCACATTTTTCGATACTCTTATGTATGACCAGAGTTGAAGACAGTAACATTTCCTACAATTCTGCCTTTTACTGAAACTCAGTATCTCCAACCGTTATCGAGATATGCCATGATTTAGTTTTTTTGCGTTTTCAGATCCAAGATTTGTGCTAAATCCGGTATATCTCGATAACGGATCGAGACACAGAATTGTAGGTCAAGACAAAAGTGTAGCAAATTTGGTTATCTTCAACTTTGTTCATATGTAAGACTATCGAAAAACGCTTAGTTTCGGAGTAAATCATGAAAAACCAAAATTAACGAAATTACCCGATTTTCTTCCAAACTAGCCGTTTTTTCGTAGTGACATATAGGAGATAAATTAAAGGTAACAATAGTCCCCACAATTTCCTTTTTACAGTTAGTCGATATCTTTATTCGTTCTCGAGATATTGGCGTTAACATCTGAAAATTTTGACTATTTTTGAAAATTAACAATTTGTTTGCAGACAATGGCTGTTGGCAACCTGAAAATATATAAAGTTTCTTCCTCTCTTATTAGCCCTAGATTAGTCCCGATTTCGAAACTAATCTAGGTTTCCAGGGGGTACCACGCGGAGGTTAAGAGTAGGAATTGAGAATAATGGTTAGTATTTATTACAAACCACAATTCCCCATTTACCCCCCCTCTGGCCTCTGTCCAGAGTCTAAAATTGACCGAAAAATTTTGACTTAAGTGCTAAAACCGTACCGTTACTCCGAATTTTAATTTACTTCACGAAACATTTAAACGGCTTGAGTAGGGCCACAATGTCCTTACGATTAATACTGCCGCGGGACATTATGGCCAACTCGTCCAAATAAACCGACGTGAAAAGTTTATCGAGACCGGTGCTCAGCTTGTTGCTTCCGAGAATGTCCTTCACTGCTACGGTGAACTCTTGGACAAATTTCCGCCGCCATTTTTGCTTCCGTAGCATGAAGAACATTGCCGCAAGCAACTCGGCCATCAATTTCCGTACTTTCCTTCTGTTGGTGTTTTCCATTTCCGCCCATTCATCGCAGGTTGCTATCATGAATGCCTTGAAAAAAGCAACCTGCGTTGAATGCTCCGAAAAGGAAAACACCAACGAAGCAAAATCCTGAGCTGCGTGCTGGTCTTCAGACGTGCGCATTGCAGTATAAATTATTTTCCACAAATTTCTATACGCACGCTGAAGACCATATCCACCGAGCTTCTCCAGTTCCGAAATAAACGATCCTAGAGCCCTTAGTTCCGTTTTCCTTACGTCACTGGCTCCCGTCAAATTTTGTATAATTTTATCCCTTGTCAAAATAGAAAATATTGGCAGAAACAAGCAATTTAAATAACCCTTATCCATTTTTCCTTAGTTTTTTTACAATTTATTTACAATTTTATTTTACAAATTATTCGAAATTTTTTTTTTACAATTTATTCTTAAATTTTATTTTTATTTAATTTTTTTACCTTTTTCTCTGGAAACACGTCCTGCCGCTTCGACAAAAATTCACAACTGATCAATTCGTGCTCACCGAACGGGCACCGAATGTCTCGTCGGATGCAAAACGTAAGCAAAACGTAAGCAAAACGTCATCAATACTTGTCAATACGTGGATTAGTAGGCGGTGAAATGACCTCATTTTTTGGCCTAGAAATTTTTTCGTTTATTTTTAGCTGTCAGTTTTGTGTTTTTCGTGTTTAATTTTTTCTTTTAAATAAAATTTAATTGTTAACGTCAACGTTGAAAGGTCCGTTTTCAAAAATGTCTGTCAAAGTCGTGCCGCGTTTTAGTTTTCGAAAAATAGTTTTTCTGTGTCGCGCGGGTATGATAAAAGTTCGGATTTTAAAAATTAGTGATTAATGTAAAAACAATTAGTGAATTTAGTGGCTAACAATAAAAATCTCTTGGACTTTCAGTGGAAAAAAGTGATTGTGAAAAAGTGTGTAAAGAAAGTGTATCCCGGAAAAGTGTTGCAAAAGCAAAACATCATCACAAGATCGGCAGGATTTAGACAGAATTTTTGAACAGAAAAATCTACAAAACTAAAAAGGTATTGTTTTTGAATTTCTATTTATTATATTTATAGGGATTATCGGTTAAGAAATTAATTCATGGTATCTCAAACCGTTATCGAGATATGCCATGATTTAGTTTTTTTGCGTTTTCAGATCCAAGATTTGTGCTAAATCTGGTATATCTCGATAACGGTTCGAGATACAGAATTCAATTTCAAGACAAAAGTGTAGCAAATTTGGTTATCTTCAACTTTGGTCATATGTAAGACTATCGTAAAATGCTTAGTTTCGGAGTGAATCATTAAAAACCAAAATTACGAAACTCAAAAAATCAAAATTTTCAGATATTAATGTCAATATCTCGAAAACGAATAAAGATAAAGGCTAACTGTAAAAAGGAAATTTTGGGGACTATTATTACCTTTAATTTATCTCTTACATGTCACTACGAAAAAACTGTTAGTTTTCAAGGAAATGGCCAAAAACTAAAATTCTCGACAAGAAAAAACCTTTTCGGTAATTTTTGTTTTTCGCGATTTACTCCGAAACTGCACATTTTTCGATACTCTTATGTATGACCAGAGTTGAAGACAGTAACATTTCCTACAATTCTGCCTTTTACTGAAACTCAGTATCTCCAACCGTTATCGAGATATGCCATGATTTAGTTTTTTTGCGTTTTCAGATCCAAGATTTGTGCTAAATCCGGTATATCTCGATAACGGATCGAGACACAGAATTGTAGGTCAAGACAAAAGTGTAGCAAATTTGGTTATCTTCAACTTTGTTCATATGTAAGACTATCGAAAAACGCTTAGTTTCGGAGTAAATCATGAAAAACCAAAATTAACGAAATTACCCGATTTTCTTCCAAACTAGCCGTTTTTTCGTAGTGACATATAGGAGATAAATTAAAGGTAACAATAGTCCCCACAATTTCCTTTTTACAGTTAGTCGATATCTTTATTCGTTCTCGAGATATTGGCGTTAACATCTGAAAATTTTGACTATTTTTGAAAATTAACAATTTGTTTGCAGACAATGGCTGTTGGCAACCTGAAAATATATAAAGTTTCTTCCTCTCTTATTAGCCCTAGATTAGTCCCGATTTCGAAACTAATCTAGGTTTCCAGGGGGTACCACGCGGAGGTTAAGAGTAGGAATTGAGAATAATGGTTAGTATTTATTACAAACCACAATTCCCCATTTACCCCCCCTCTGGCCTCTGTCCAGAGTCTAAAATTGACCGAAAAATTTTGACTTAAGTGCTAAAACCGTACCGTTACTCCGAATTTTAATTTACTTCACGAAACATTTAAACGGCTTGAGTAGGGCCACAATGTCCTTACGATTAATACTGCCGCGGGACATTATGGCCAACTCGTCCAAATAAACCGACGTGAAAAGTTTATCGAGACCGGTGCTCAGCTTGTTGCTTCCGAGAATGTCCTTCACTGCTACGGTGAACTCTTGGACAAATTTCCGCCGCCATTTTTGCTTCCGTAGCATGAAGAACATTGCCGCAAGCAACTCGGCCATCAATTTCCGTACTTTCCTTCTGTTGGTGTTTTCCATTTCCGCCCATTCATCGCAGGTTGCTATCATGAATGCCTTGAAAAAAGCAACCTGCGTTGAATGCTCCGAAAAGGAAAACACCAACGAAGCAAAATCCTGAGCTGCGTGCTGGTCTTCAGACGTGCGCATTGCAGTATAAATTATTTTCCACAAATTTCTATACGCACGCTGAAGACCATATCCACCGAGCTTCTCCAGTTCCGAAATAAACGATCCTAGAGCCCTTAGTTCCGTTTTCCTTACGTCACTGGCTCCCGTCAAATTTTGTATAATTTTATCCCTTGTCAAAATAGAAAATATTGGCAGAAACAAGCAATTTAAATAACCCTTATCCATTTTTCCTTAGTTTTTTTACAATTTATTTACAATTTTATTTTACAAATTATTCGAAATTTTTTTTTTACAATTTATTCTTAAATTTTATTTTTATTTAATTTTTTTACCTTTTTCTCTGGAAACACGTCCTGCCGCTTCGACAAAAATTCACAACTGATCAATTCGTGCTCACCGAACGGGCACCGAATGTCTCGTCGGATGCAAAACGTAAGCAAAACGTAAGCAAAACGTCATCAATACTTGTCAATACGTGGATTAGTAGGCGGTGAAATGACCTCATTTTTTGACCTAGAAATTTTTTCGTTTATTTTTAGCTGTCAGTTTTGTGTTTTTCGTGTTTAATTTTTTCTTTTAAATAAAATTTAATTGTTAACGTCAACGTTGAAAGGTCCGTTTTCAAAAATGTCTGTCAAAGTCGTGCCGCGTTTTAGTTTTCGAAAAATAGTTTTTCTGTGTCGCGCGGGTATGATAAAAGTTCGGATTTTATCATAATAAAGTGCCGTGTTTGAGTGAAAAATTAGTGAAAAATTGTGTTTCAGTGAAAAATTAGTGAATCCGGTAAATTAGTGAATTAGTTAAGGCTCGCAGTCGTGGCCGCGCTTTAGTTTTCGAAAAATAGTTTTTCTGTGTCGTGCGGGTATGATAAAAGTTCGGATTTTAAAAATTAGTGATTAATGTAAAAACAATTAGTGAATTTAGTGGCTAACAATAAAAATCTCTTGGACTTTCAGTGGAAAAAAGTGATTGTGAAAAAGTGTGTAAAGAAAGTGTATCCCGGAAAAGTGTTGCAAAAGCAAAACATCATCACAAGATCGGCAGGATTTAGACAGAATTTTTGAACAGAAAAATCTACAAAACTAAAAAGGTATTGTTTTTGAATTTCTATTTATTATATTCATAGGGATTATCGGTTAAGAAATTAATTCATGGTGACGAAAGTGCCAATTTCTTTTTTTTTTTATTGATAGGAATTTTTTCGAAATGTAATGAATTTTTTTTTGTTTTGCTTTTGAAAAAATTCTTTGTTTTTCCGTAGGATCTCCTTCGCCGGCCAAAACGCGGCCAAGTCTGCCGACATCGCCGACTCACATCCAAGCGATGCGACACGCAACACACCAGGAACACGCAACGCAGCAGCAAATACTGAATCCCAACGGCCCCAATAGCAATTCCTCGTCGGGTTTTCAGTCGTCAAGCATGTCCGCCCAAATGGTAACAGAGCGCCAGTGAGTAGTGCGAGTCTGGCAAGCCAACAGCTCCACCAGCAGCAGCAGCAGCAGCATTAACAACAACAGCAGCATTAACAACAACAGCAGCAGCAGCAACAACAACAACAGCAGCTTCTACAGACAACAAACACTGCAATATTGCCATCAACCATGCAAAAGTGGTTTGAGTTCTCTTCAGCTGGATTGGACCTAAGTGGATTCTGTGGGTCGCCAGGTAAACATTTCAAAGTTTGGGGATTTTATTTCTAATAACTCGCAAACCTTTATAGATTAATTTTCTGGGCAAATGCACTCATCGTCATCGCAGAGTTCGAATCCATCATCGACGCCGACGCACTCGAATTCATCGCCACATCTGAACAACGTTCAATCGACGTTCTGGAGGCCAAACGCCTCAGCATCAAAACAATTTCTATGCGATATTGCTGCTTCTGATTCGATCCTAAGGTGTCCTAAGGTGAAATGGACATCTCGACCTTAACACATGGATCAATAAGTCCCGAGACTAACAATGAAAACAACATTTTTTTTGCAAAATTTTTTTTTATTCATCAATATAATCACCTTTTAGGGTGATACAATCGTCACGCCATGCGTATCCCAAAAAACTGACGCCATGACTTTGCCAGCTGACTGCTGCGTTTTCGGACGCTTCGGACGGCTTTCGCCAGCTGTGCGCCACTCAGATGACTGCCGCTTCGACTCTGGAGTGTAGTGATGTATCCATGTTTCGTCCATGGACACGTAACGACGCAAGAAATCTTTTTTATTGCGAGTAAATAGCGATAAACAGCTTTCTGAATCATCGACTCGTTGCTGTTTTTGTTTCATCGAAAGCAATCGCGGCACCCACTTGGAAAAAACCTTTTTCATGCTCAATTTTTCATGAAGGATAGTAAATGCACTTCCATATGATATCTGTGTTATCTCAGCAATCTCACGGAGCTTCACTTTACGATCTTTCATTATAATTTTTGTCACTTCACTCACATTTTCCGGTGTAACGGCTTCCACAGGTCTACCCGAGCGTTCCGCGTCATTTGTGTCGGTACGACCACGTTTAAACTCGGCAAACCACCGACAAATCGTTGCTTTTGATGGACAAGAGTCCGGGTAACATTTTTCAATCCATTGTTTCGCTTGCACGGTGTTTTTACCCATTAAAAAACAATGTTTTATCAGAACACGAAACTCGGTTTTTTCCATTTTTTAAACAAACTACAAAACGACTTTACTCCAACCTCGATAACTCAGCTGTTTCTGGTCCGATCGACTTAAAATTTTGACACGTTTCAAGCAAAGGTTAGTACTCTAGAAAGACGTGGTTACTGGTTTACTACGAGCGTCATCTCTGGGTTAGTCTCGGGACTTATTGATCCATGTGTTATATTTGTACAATATTGCAAATTGTAAGAACTACACTTTGAAATGATTTCTGCCTTTCGAGATGCACAAAACGATAATACTATATTGCCATGAAACAATGGATCGTATATCTATTGCACCCGTTTCATCCCTTCCACATGATGGCAGAAATGAATACTGTATCCCGTAAGCCATGGTGGCTGGCCTTTGGAGGGTTGCGATTGTAACATCGGTCATACTTTTCTTGAAATTGCAGAAAATCATTTGCCAAGAACAGTCCTGGTAACAGAATCCATGGACGGATCGTGCTGTACAAACAGCCACCCGGCAGTGATTTTTTGCACCGCAAGTGATTTTTATACCCGTATGGTGAAACCAAAGGGTATATTAACTTTGCCTTACCGTTTGTAACGCCAAGATCCCGTCATCGCACAAAAAAATGAATTACACCAGTGTGTTTAGAATGATAAAAATATTTAATTTTTGCATGTCCGTCCGTCTGTCCGTCCGTCTGTCCGTCCGTCTGTTCGTCCGTCTGTCTGTCTGTCTGACTGTCTGTCTGTCTGTGGCGCGGATTGCGGGCGCACGGATTGAGCTAGAGACTTGAAAGTTTGCACAGATCCGTTTTTCGTAAAATGCGAGGCTAAGTTCGTTAATGGGCAAAAATGGACCATTAGGGGGGGTACCCCCCATACGAACGAAAACGGTTTTTGTGAATATCTCAATATCTCGAAAACGGTGCATCTTATCAAAAAAGTCTAAGAACAAAAGTTATTTAGGATATGATTCTACATAAAACTCCCACACATCAAAATCCGATTGGAATAAATTTTAAAAAATCTTATTGGAAAGTTTGACTTCAAAGTGGAATTTTGGTACAACTGTTCGAATTTTGATACGAATATTACCATACGGGTCTCCAATGATTGCCAGATTGGCAGCTATAGCTTTTGTTATGTTTTTGAAATAAAGACACAATGGAGGTAGAAACTTATAAAAAAAACTACGCCGCACTATGGGGTCAAAGTGCCATTCGGCGGCCAAAAATACAAATTTTGAGTTCTGCCTTTGAAGGATTTCGATTATGTCATTGCGTTGAGAATTTTTAGGAACCTAGAAATCCAAAAGGACACTCTCCTGGGACAAGTAATTTCCGAACGCCATGGGGTCAAAGTTGGTAAAATTTCTGGTTTTTTCAATTTTCGAATTTTCAACAAATTTGTTGAACTTTATTAAGTCACTTAGTACAGAAAAATCGATTTTATCATCAACCTGAGGACATATTTAGGCAATTATAATAAAAATTAAAAATTTGTAGTACTACATTTTTTGTTATCCCGGAATTCTGGGCATTCTAAAAATACTATTTTTTTGCGCGAAATTTTGTATATATATGGCTCTGCAAAATCTGATCCGGCTTGATCCGGTCAGGTGTAAGTTGGAAATGATAGCCAAGGTCAATACCTTTCAAAATATCCATATTTCATCTGCTACTACCTGCAACTCTGGTCACCGTAAACAAAAGTCTGATTTTTTACATATTATTTTTTTTAAAAATGTCTTACTTTGTCATAACAAAGAACAAAGACTTTTCGTCTTATATGCTAGGAAATTGTTTTAATTATTTTTAGTATACATAAAAGCGGAATATTTTCCATACCAGCATACAGTGAAACCATTAAATGTAACCCTTCTTGACAGTTAAACCGTTTAAAACTGGTAATCTTATCCTATAATATAATACGAGAAATGACTGCACAACGATCTCGAAAACCCGCCAAACGATTTTCACGAAACTTGCGGGTAAGGGATTTTCGGGGACAATGATCTAGATAGGTCTCACCTCTGAGAAAATTCCCCTCGATACCCCTCGCCTGGTATCTTCGAATTGGGTAGTCAGATCTTAATGCAACTTTACAGTATTACTAAGCGGACTAAGGGCTTTCGATTTTTCCAATACAAACCTGACTTTTCCCTCCCCTCGATACCCCTCGCTTGGTGTCTTCGAATTACGTGAAGGTATCTTAATGAAAATTCGCAATATTGCTAGGGAGTAAGGTTTTGCGATATGTATTCTAAAAATATCACTTTTTAGATATCTATCGGCAGCGATAAATAGTAATTACAAAACACTCAAGTTCCCTCAACCTCATTGTACGAATCATGTTGCAATTACAATCGGATTCAATTATTCAGTGACAGATGCAGAAGGAGAATTTTGAGATCGCCGAGCAAGGCTCGGTCGACCTGGTACTATGAATATATAGAGCAATAAAAATCAATATCTTAGATATACATATGTATATATGTTACAACAGAATATTAAGAAATTTACATTAATTCGACGAAAGTTATATTATCGGTGCTTTCAAGCAAGCAGGCAATAAATCCAGATAAATTCAAATCATATGCCAAGTCCACAGCTGATTTGTATAATAGACATTACAATTGGAGAAATATGTCTGCAACAATGCATAAAGTGCTTTTCCATGGCAAGCTGATAATTGAAAAAAGCATTTTACCACTTGGGGGGCTTTCAGAAGAAGCTCAGGAATCGAAAAATAAAGACTACAGACATTTTAGACTAACCAACACTAGAAAAAACGATAGAATCAACCAAAATGAAGATTTGATGAATATATTACTTCTATCGTCAGATCCATTTTTGGCTTCTCTGCGTTGTACATGGACAAATGCAAAAGATGAATTGGATGACGAGGATGATCAAGAAATCCTACAATTGTTAAAATTCGACGTAG
Source organism: Chrysopilus asiliformis (assembly GCA_964034945.1). NCBI lineage: Eukaryota > Metazoa > Arthropoda > Insecta > Diptera > Rhagionidae > Chrysopilus > Chrysopilus asiliformis. Next base: position 91,885,136 of record OZ035961.1, on the reverse strand, counting down.
AACAAGACATTATTAGAATGTAATTTTTCCTCAACTTAATGTAATATTAGCGATGTGTATTTGTATCAAATTGTATTAAAATAATCGTATTAAAAAAAGTTATGTTTTTAAAAATGCTATAATTTTTATAACATTTAAAAAACATCTTTAAAACAAAACCAAAAAAAATATTACAACAACAAATACTATAGTTTTGATTATTTTACCATCTAGGGTATTAAAGTTGCTCCTATTCGATTTTCATGTTCTGACGATATATGTAAAATGGCATTCTAAATATTTTCGTCATTAATAATTTTTTCTGTACGACCAACCGTTCTCGAGATTTTGGTAATTTTTGATTTCAAATGCAGATGGGTGGGGGAGGGGAGAGGAGAGGAGGGGGTGATCAGATTGTTAGGAAATAAAGCTTGGATATTTATCTAGCCAACAAAAAACACCCCATTCAAAAATATTGATCCGTTCAAAAGTTATGTATTTTTGGCCGCCGAAAGGCACTTTGGCCCCATAGTGCGCCGCAGGTGAAAATTCATCTACTCTAGTTTCCGCAGGAGTTTATTTATTAATTCGATTTAAAAATGGGTCAAAATTTATTATTATTTTCAGGATTAACAATATTTATAGCAGGAATAGGAAATTTTCTGTTCCAAGGCTAAATCAAAAAATCGAGGAAAAAAATTAGATTCTAGGACACATTGACAACATGTCTAAATCTAAATAATTTAACTCGAACTATAGAACTCTAGAAATAATTCGGAATCTGTAAACTATTAGGCTAAATTATAGCGAAAAAAATAATTGAAAATTTTTTTTTAATAAATAAATAAAATTGAATAAAAAAGACAGAAATATGGGTGTTTTATTGGTTTAAGGACGTTTGCACGAGGTTTTTTTTCAGTTTCTCGTGGTTTTAAGAGAAGAAACTTTTGAATGAAATCAATTATGTTAATATTAGGGAAGGGCAGTTTTTTTTGTGGCAATTTAACACAAAAATACGGAACCAATTTTAATCAAACTACCGTAAATTTGTATCCGGGAGTATCAAAAAATCATCACTTTTCTATCATAATTGTAATTTTATGTTCTTTTAAGTCACCAACATGAGTTCTGATTGGTCAGTCCAGAAATAACGAGTGATAAACGCAATTGGAGGCACTCGGGAAGCTTATACGGTTGAACCTCGATAAATCGAAGCTGATGAAAAGTTACGTAAATTTGATTTATAGAGGATTTCGCAATACCGAGGTTGTATAATCGCCTGGCTTGTTTGCGCCTGTGAGCATGTACAAAAATAGTTATTGCAACACCTTTTATTTGCATCATTGTTTCACTAGTTTTTTAAAATTATATCTTCATATAAAATTGACGGAAAAGCCAAAAACCCATAACAAAATTGTTTCTATAAAAATTGAAACTTAAAATAGGTATTACTTCTCGATATAATTTATTTACATATATTCATTTAATTTTCAATTTTACGCTTTGAAAAAAAGTGCAAATAGAATTTCTCCATTATTGTGTCATTTGTAATTAAATCAACCGACCACCAGAAACGCATTTTTCAACCTCATTTCCGATTCAGTTTCTGTGGGTAAACAGTTTAATATCCTCTAATATTTCCATATACCGAGAATTATAGTTAAATGGAAAATGAGTAAAATAATTTTTTTCATTCCTTTTAATTGTAATTTCTGCGCGAATCATAATTTATCCCGATGTTGAAATATGCTATTAAATGGTGAGTAAAAAAAAAAAAATATCGGTGAGAAAAATCTCATTAATAATCGAATGACAGAATAATATTTTAGGTAGAAATAATTAAATTAAAACCACCTGTTTTTATGAATACTGCATGAAAATAAATCAGTGTTGGGTGAGTCTCATATATTTTTGCGGAATGGGTTAAAATTGTAGACTGTGGAATAGCGTATATGTTGCATGATGATGGTGAAAAGGTTCACAAAATGATGGCCATGGGGTTCATGTCTCCTTTGCATCCGCACGAAAGTAATGTCCTGGTAATGATTTTGTCTGCCCCCCATCCGACTTCGTGTAAACGATGATGAAGGGATTTTAGGGACATTAAACAAAGTGTTTTATATGTTTTAACAAACTGGTTTACTGCCAGATGAGGTCGTTAATACTTGAAACTAGTTGAAATTTATGGGTCTCCTTCAGTTGGCACAACATGAGACGGGAGGGAAATTTACTTAAAATACTCGTATGCATTTTTCAAGGAAAATGGGATCATTGAAGGAGTTTCGTAATTTACATTCACAACATAATTTTGGTTGAGGGTTCAGGTGATACATTTTGATCATTAAGGTTAAGATGTTAATCTAAAGAAACCCTTTTTACGTCAATTTTGCGAAAGAGATCTAATATTAACAGCACTAAGCTTAGTTTCCACGCACTTCACGGGCCACTCTGTTATGTTCGGCTGTTCCAAAAATTGTCAACCAATAAAATTTGCAACAAATGTTATTCATAAAATACGCAACACCAATGTTATGCCTTTTGGACCCTCCCTTCACCCTCATTGCATTTTTTGACGATTTTTGTATGGAGTTTTGCGCAGCCGTCATACCACCGCTGACCTTCCCTTAAAATATGTGACGTATTTTATAAACAGCCCTTTACGACACAGTTTACAAATCCACAAAAAAAATTTAAACTTTTAGTTCAAAAAAATTATAATTTTGCGTCCCGAAAAAGGAAAATAGTATAAAATTATTTATTTTTAAATTGTTTTTATTTATCACAAAATAAAACTGAGAAAACAGATTTGGATGCAAAAGAAATTTAATTGGGGCACAACTTATCAAGTAGTGAAAACACGATCAAAATGACTTCACGGGTTCAAAGTGAGACCCCCTTCAAAAATTAGAGAATCTTCAAGGAATGACCTTTTTTTAAATGGTAAAAACCGGATGAAATTATTCTAGCAGTTCAGGAGATAGCATGCTTACCTAGAAGGGGGAGGGTGGGATAATTTGGTTGAAAAATAAATTCGTTTGAGGAACGTGGTATCTAATGGCAGAACCTGGTCACAATAACTTAACGGCTCGAGAAGGTAACATATAAGGGGTTGTTCTTTTATAGTGTGGGAGGGGAAGTGAAGAGTGGGTGGGGAGGGGGGGTTAGTCTGAGGTAGTGTGACGGACTGCGGTGCTTTGCAAAATTTGTGAAAAGCGTAACCAAGGCAGGAATCTCGCAAAATCCGCGAAAAGCGTAACGTCCGAAAATTAGCTTGAAGTATTTTATGGACAGACCTGTTGGGAAAAGGTCAGGGTAATTTTTTTTACTGGGTGATACCGTTTCGACAGACTACACTATCCAAAAGTCAAAATTTGATTTTGGACTATCCAAAAATTTCCTTTATCCCGGAAAATATAAACAAAATGTCAGATATGCTTGAAAATAACTAAAACGGTACCAAAAATCTGCAGTTTAAAACATTTTTTTCTGAACTCTAAGAAATACGATTGTATGGATTGCGGAAAACCCCGCAATAGTCAACGTTGTACGTGGAAAAACTCAAGAAAAGATTTCAAAATTCAAACCCCAACCACCAACTAAACTTCATTTAAATAGAAATTGAACCAATGGAAAACAAAGAACTTAAAAATCTCCCTTTCATGGAATTTCTTGAAACTATTTTCGCAGAAGTTTTCATGTTTTTTTTCTTCCTCATAGCATGGCGAGTTTCCATACCACAGTCCCATCATATAACAAGACACAAAGCTTTAGTTAGGTAAATAACGAGAATGGCATTCTACAGTTGACCACCATCAAAAGTTTGAAAATTTTGGAACTTTTTTGAAAACTTCTTCCAATACTATTGATGAAATGTGGAAATTCACGTTAGTTCAAAGTTGACCCAAATGTAGATAATTCAACAAGGGAAAAGGATTTTCACAATTTTTTTTCAATACCAAATTAAAATAAATCATGGAACAAAAATAAACTGGAAATTTTATTCCAAGTAGTGAACTTTTTAAAAGTTCAGTTTTTTTTTGTTGAGTTTTTTCTGCTTTCATTAATAGAAGTAGATTTTAATTCACATATGAAATGTTAAAAAATGATTGCAAAAAGTCGTGATTTTTTTTTTTTTGAGAAAACAAATTTTTGTATTTTTTTCATTTTTATTTTAGTTGAAAGTTTAATGAAACTATTTTAGAAAATTACAATGTTGCAACGAATTTATAAACAAAACTTCAGTTTGAACTTTAATTTTTCGTCAGTTACGTCGCTATTATTTATAAAATACATTTTAGACTAGTATAGGTAACATTTCATTAAAATAATATTGGAAATTATAAGATTCTTGTAGAAAGTTTTGCTTTTAAACATAGCTTTTCTTAGCTCTTCGAGTGTTTTCGTGGTGAAGTCGACAGAATTTTTGGAATAGGCGGAAACAAATTATCTGCAGGCTGATTTAAACCATGTACTTTCCTCCGCTTGGCCATCATTTTTGTAGGATTACTGCGCCTCGAACGGTTTTGTACTGGGATTACAACTGGCAGTGGCGGAAAAGGTTCTGAAGGTTTCCGTAACTTAACTAATGATTCTTTTGCAGGATCCATAGGTTCTGCCGAAAAGCCAACTTCATCCGAGGGTTTCCATTCTGAGTCCGATTCGGGATCATAGTCAATGCAATCTTCCTCGTCTTCTGCATTTTCTGGATCAAACTCAATTAGGTCGTCCTCTGTGAACATTTCTCCTTGTGAATGGGAGATTACGTATCCTAAAACTACTGAATCTTTAGTAACATGTGAGACTTCCTTATCAGCAGGATTTTCAAAGCAATTCATTCGTTCTGAATTCGTGTATTTATTTGTAGTGGCATTGAAATTTGCACATTCTGTTTCTCTATTGGTATCCAGCTTAAAATAATCAGACTTGTCAGAAAATTTTAATTGAAAATCAAACGAATTTACCTGCAATGTGTTTTCAGCTTGCAGACATTTTGTGTTTTCCCGGCTTTGATGATTTTTCTTGTGCTTTACAGCAATGTGATGGTAAACCTCTTTTAAATTACTTAATACTTTATCGCACCATTCGCAGTAAAACATTTTTTTATCAATTTATTTACTTTCAACCACATTTGTTTATGTTTTCAAGATAGAGGTTAGGATTTTTCTTCTTCTGGTTGTGGTTTTCCTCACTTCGAAAGCACGAAAAGGAGTCAATTTTACTGTCAAGTGCTTCTCTCGTTGCCGGCCGGCGACGTGGCGCTAGTTTCTATGCGCTTTGAAAGTAGTAAATTCCCGAGTGGGAGTAAATTTTATGAATGAAAATTGTGGAAATGTTGTTTAAAAACTATTCGTAAATAAATTGTGGAAAATAAGCAAAATAAACAATGTTTGTGCTTTTTAAGTGTGCGGAATTATATATTATTTAAGGATTTTGCTCTTTTTAAACATTTCTGGTAAGTTGAGAAATGTAAACAAACCATTTCTAGTTGAGTTAAATGTTTTCATTGATTTTTTTACATTAATGCTAAGATTTTCCACATTTTGCCAGTATTGATGGTGTTTTCTTGATCTCCCAAAGGTTTATATTATTACTGTCCCAATTTTCAGCAAAATTCTATCCGATCACTGTCCGAGATTCCTATACACAACTGTTTCAAAGCTTTGTTAACATAAGTTTGTTTGCAATGAAGCAGTCTTAAGTGCCATTTACACCGGCGATATTTCTTGAATTTTTCCACGAATTTTAATCAGAATTTATTTCGCGAATTTTCTTTTACTAACCCCACGACTCCATTATGGGCTCTATCCATTGCCAGGATATTTTAGTTGCGATAAAAATGTGTTACAAATAGAAAGAGACAGATAGCTGTAATTGTCAATGGGAAAGACAGAATACGGGCACGAGTCTTTATAGAAAATTTTATAGGATAAAATCATAGGAATTTAAACCGTATTCCATGTCTAAAACATTCAATTTGCATCTCCGAATCACATATCTGTATACCAAAACATGTAATAAATATAAATACCTTCGTTGTTATTCATTGTATCGTAAGTTTTGAAACTGCATTTCTCAAAATCAGACAGATTTTGACTACTTTTGTAGTTTATTTTATAGGAAGCGTACGTCAGTTCAAATACATCTACCGAAAAATAAAGTTGCGTTGTCAAAATTTGTATTAAATGAATCGAGTTTTATTAAATAAATTTCCGAAGAAATTCATATCAACTTTATTTTTTTCGCAGCTTTCAACTTGTGGCAATATAATTACTTTCTTATGTCGTTCTGTCTCTCAGTCTATTTGTCAGTCTGTCAATCTGTCAGTCTGTCAATCTGTCAGTCTGTCAATCTGTCAGTCTGTCAATCTGTCATTCTGTCAGTCTGTCAATCTGTCAGTCTGTCAATCTGTCAGTCTGTCAATCTGTCAGTCTGTCAATCTGTCAGTCTGTCAATCTGTCAGTCATGAAATTTTATAGGCGTGTTTGGTCCTGAATCGGGACGATCCTATCAACTTTTGATGAAAGTTGAATACCTATAAATATTATCCCTGCTCCGGATGAAAAATGTTCAAAAGAAGAGAACTTTAAGGTCCTAATTTAAAAAAAAAATCGAAAATTAGTTATTCGTCAATTTTTATAAAAACCATAAAAACTGACTAATAAGATCGGTCGACATGGTTTCCGTTGTCTTTCATCTAATTGTTATTTAATTGAGATATTCTATGGCTGCTTTTTATACCCGTATGGTGAAACCAAAGGGTATATTAACTTTGCCTTACCGTTTGTAACGCCAAGATCCCGTCATCGCACAAAAAATGAATTACACCAGTGTGTTTAGAATGATGAAAAAAGTTGAAATTTGCATGTCCGTCCGTCTGTCTGTCCGTCTGTGGCGCGGATTGCGGGCGCACGGATTGAGCTAGAGACTTGAAATTTTGCGCAGATTCGTTTTTCGTAAAATGTGAGGCTAAGTTCGTTAATGGGCAAAAATGGACCATTAGGGGGGGTACCCCCCATACGAACGAAAACGTTTTTTGCGAATATCTCAAAAACGGTGCATCTTATCAAAAAAGTCCAAGAACAAAAGTTATTTAGGATATGATTCTACATAAAACTCCCATATATCAAAATCCGATTGGAATAAATTTTAAAAAATCTTATTGGAAAGTTAGACTTTAAAGTGGAATTTTGGTACAACTTTTCGAATTTTGATACGAATATCACCATACGGGTCTCCAATGATTGCCAGATTGGCAATTATAGCTTTTGTTATGTTTAACAATCAAACCAACCAAAATGACGGCCTTTTAAAAATCGCAGTTTAATGTTTTGCTATTTACTCTGAAACTACGCATTTTTCACTAGTCTTATGTATGACGAAAGTTGAAAACAGTGAAATTTCCTTCACTTTTGTCTTTCTCTACAACTCGATATCTCAAGCCGGTATCGAAATATATCGTTATTTCAAAAAAATCTTTTTTTTGCGTTTCTTTCCAAAACTAACGGGTTTTTGGTAGTTCATTGTGTGAGATGAATTGAAGAGAACAATATTTGCCATAATTTTGTCGCTCCCTCTTATCCACTATCTTTTGCCGTTATTGAGATATTTTCATTAAATGTTAAAAAAAATAGATTTTTGCAAATTGCTTGCAAACTAACCGTTTTTCGAAAATATGAAAATATATTTTAATAAAGAATTAAAGATATTAAAATTCTCTACATTTTTGCCCTTTACCGCAGATCGATATCTTTTACCGTTATTGAGATATTTCATATTTCGTAAAAAAGAAATCATATTTTTATATAAGTTATAATCAGGGCCCGGATATTTAAGGCAAAAAGGCATTTTGCCTATTTTGCTTTTTTCCTTCATTTTTGTATAATAACTGCCTTTTAGGCATTTTTGCTTATTTTCCCACTTTTTTGACCATTTAGCCTTTTTTTATGCCTTTTTTAATAATTCCGATCTTAAAAAGATTTATAAATTCTTTTTAGGGTAATTTAAGTACCCATAAAAATTATCATTATTTTTTTTTGATTTGGCAATGCCTATATTTATGACAGTTGCGCCAATGTGCGATCAGTTTAGTTTTGGTAGTAAATTGAAATCCTAGAAATGCCAAAAATCACACAAGAAAACCGCCTTATACTCGTGAACCTTGTAAATACATTTGGTAAAGACTGTTTCTCGACAGACGGGAATTTGCTTTTCTGCAAAATTTGCGAAAAAGTAGTGAATCATTCAAAAAAGTATTTTGTGACACAACACATAAAAATTGCCATACACAAGAATTTATTGCAGAAAGCAAGTTCAAAAAAAGTCGGGTTATTCAAAAATGCAATCAGCAGAAGAAGCGACTCATAATTTTTTAGAGATTTATGTATGGCATTTGTTAAAGCAAATATTCCACTTTGGAAATTGAATAATTATATTTTGAAAGAGTTTTTTCAAAAATCTTGCCATGAAAAAATTCCAGATGAATCAACGTTACGAAGGAATTGGAAACCTGCTATTTAGAAACAATTTCGGGGATTAGAAAAGAACTTTTAGGTAAGTTTTATTAGTTCACTTAATTATTTCTTGCAATCAGTATTAGATCCGTATTACGTATTATGATTCTCAATACACCTAAAGTAACGTCACTATAACAAGTTGTAGGTAAAAAGCAACGAACACTCATATTACTTAAATGAAGTGAGACTCTTTATACGGCTATTAGCTTTTTATATATTTTTTTAAATTTATTTATATGAATTTAATTTATCTGAAATTTTTTGCAAGCGTTCTGTGTTCAATTTTGTGATACATGATATGTAATATTCGTGCAATGAAAATGCCTTTTGTTTAAATAAATGCCTTTTTTTTGAAAAATTAATGCTTATTCAGTCTTTTATACTGCCTTTTTGCCTGCCTTTTTTCCCATTTTATAAGTGCCTTAAATCCGGGCCCTAGTTATAATAGTTTACTTGTTGGGTTGCAATTTATATGCAGGAACTAGGGATGTCAAAAAAGAACCGGTTAAACCGGTTACCCAGTGTTTTTGCTTCGGTTAACCGGGTTTTTTCGGTGTTTTTTTTTTGCACGGTTATACCCGGTGTTTTTTTTTAAAGTCAAAAACCGTTAAAAAAAAACCGATCATTTTTTTTGTGTGGAAAAATAATTTTAAACCAATTTTCGTGCAACTGATTTGTTAGAAACACTTCTTTTTAGCCACTCTAGACCAAATACAATATTATATTGTGCCATTTATGGCCTCTTAATGGATTATATGGCACTTCACGTCTTTTGTTTGTATTATAGTGTATTTGTTGTGTCTAAGACCTAACCTAACCAATTCGAACAAAACGGTTTTTCGGTGTTTTAATAACCGGTTTTTTGGACCCGGTTAAACCGGCCCGGTTTAAACCGAAGTCTTAAAAACCGTTTTTTTTTCAAAAAAATTAACATCCCTAGCAGGAACATAGATTTTGTGTAAGAAAGTCATATTCTGTACACATCAGATATTTTCTTCATGAGGTGTTTGGGAAACAAAACATTGAAATGTTTGGGAAACAAAACCAAAATTTTCAAATTTTAGGAACCAAAACCGAGCCATAGGCAGAAAACTTGCAATTCTGAATATTTTTCGTTAATTTTTTTAAAATTCTTCTTCATTTTAATTGAAAAAATCATTTCCAGTTTTGATTAAATGTAAAAATAGTTGCATAAGTTTTCAAAAATTCTCCCACCACCATAAAATAAAATATGCATTTATAAAAAAAACGCGTTTAAAGATAAAATTTTTGTACCACATAAATTCTAAACAATTATTCCAAAAAATTAAGATGTCCATGTGACAACGTAGAAAATAAGATACTAGCAAATCAAATAATCTAACAATTTCTCTGTATTCACAAACTTTATTCATTTAATATTTGTTTCCTTTGTAATTTTCAGAAGTTTATGTGCCAAAAGGATATCTAAATAATAGCAACGTTTTTTTTTTTGTTGGTACAAATGGATTTGAGCCAAATTGAGTTGATATACCGGGCTGAAGGCAATGCGAATTTGGTGCTAGTTCTTCCACAGCACAAAAAAGTCCTTCGATTGCCAAAAACTACACTGGAATCAACAGAAAGTATGTTGCTTAATTAATGGATCATGTTTTGGCTAAATTTGTGACTATATTCAAACTATAAAATACGAATTCGAATAGAAAAGTTTCATAGAAAGAGACTTGAAACAAAAAAAAAATTTAAACCAAAATCTCTATATACGTTTTTTGTTTATTTCCATTAGAGGATGTCATCGTTAATCCAGAGCTTCACATTGCTTATATTGAACTCATGACGACGAGACTTCTGGGCGAAGCGTATAGCAATCCAGCTGAGATTGTGTGCATCTCGTCCATTGAACGTAGTTGGATAAATCAATTTACTGCTCCCTTTCGACCAGGTGAATCTCGACATTTATCAAAGCTATCCCACTCCTGATTCGCCTGCCCTTCGAATTTTATATTGTAGTACTGACATTTTCTCCATATTCCCCCCAAATCGCTAAACTATTTTAACATGAATCGTTTTTGTAAATCTCTACAACCTTATTTTGTCTACCTTACCTATCGTACCTGTCCAGTGGAATCCCTGCACTAAATCTATTTTTATCTATAAAAGAAACAAAAATCTAATAGAAATTGAACAAAAAATTTATAGCTATGAGACTCAATAAAGAGTTTTGTGGGCAATTTGGACTACTGTTTCCAGATGCTACCCATTTACCGGACACCATAACTGAAATTGACTTACAGGTAAAGTTTCATGTATCTAAAGCTTAATGTAAACACCTTGAAAATCATTCTTACAACTTTATATAGACTAGTAGAGCATCAAATTACATAAAATATGCATGCTAAAGTTTTTATTTTATTTATTTTTGAACTTTTCTATTGATTTTGGACTTTTCTATTGTCGAATGGCTTTAATAATTCTTTTTTTTTTTGGACTCGTCTCTTGTTAAGATTGCATCAGGAGACACATATTCAGTGGAAATAAAACCAAAACAAGGTTGGATGATACAGGAAATCGATTTACCTGATGGCGATTTATTTGATTTAAAAAACATTGCCAAGTGCCGATATTGTTGTATGCAATATTTAAAGGTGAAATTACTTTTTATTGTTGTTTTATGATACAAAATGTTGCATTCGTTTCTTTCATTGCTGTGTTTTTCTGATATTTATCCATTTTTTTCAGTTGAAACAACAAAAAATCGCTTCGCTAAGCAATTACTGCCCTATGGACATTTTTTCTGGGTAAAAACAAATTGGCAATTTTTGAATTTTGTTCATTTATGTTGCGGTTATTGACTGAAACTTTGTTTGATTGCAGGGATACGGAAAAAATGAAGAATGCAATTTCAGCGTTATTTATATCGCCACAGAATAATTTAAGAATTTTTAAAAATGGAATATTGATTTATTCCAAGGAGAATCAAGACATGACTATAAATCAAATTGTAGATGAAATTACAAATGGGTGAGTTTGTTTGTTAGTTTGTTAGTTAGTTTGTTAGTTAGTTTGTTAGTTAGTTTGTTAGTTAGTTTGTTAGTTAGTTTGTTAGTTAGTTTGTTAGTTAGTTTGTTAGTTAGTTTGTTAGTTAGTTTGTTAGTTAGTTTGTTAGTTAGTTTGTTAGTTAGTTTGTTAGTTAGTTTGTTAGTTAGTTTGTTAGTTTGTTTGTTAGTTTGTTTGTCCCTACATTTTGTTTGAGATTTAATATCGCTATTAGACTACCACAAGCCTCCTTTCCTTTCTAAATATGTGACCTATTTTATGGGCCCCCTTATCAATGAAAATCTTGTATTACACATCTTTAATAATGAGAGTTCTTAATTTATTGTTGCCGAAAACCTTAAAAGAATACTACAACCAAAATTTTAATTACTTTCTTTTAGAAATAAACAAGTTTTCCAACAACTAATTATAAATTGCCTACTACACGATTTTGACAACAAAGATTCTATTTTATCATCAGCTAATGCAGACACAAAACCCATTAATGATCAAACGTGCAATACTTTAATAAATCTTCCATCAAAATGCATACTTAAAAAGATTTTAGATATCCAACAATTGGCCAAAGTAAATAATGCTATTCTTTACTATGAACTAATTATAAATTGACCTCAAATTTTATTGCAGAGAAATATCAAATATATCTCATTATCACCACTACAAGGTAGCTACAGTAAAACAAAGACCTACAGCTATTTACCAAATTTAGTTCCTAAGAGATTTCAGGACTTTTCATTATCTAATTTAACATCGCTTGAATTATACACATTTGGTGCTACATTAATGGATTGCTCAATTATGATCGCTTTTCAAAAAGGCAATAATTTATCCGAAGATGTGAAGTAATTTTGTTATTTTTTTCGTTTTTTTATAGAAAATATAATTTTGACAATCAATTTTAGAAAAAAGTTTCCACGTAATTTAATTCATTGTGGAGATCAGAAGTATTTGGCAAAAGTGACTGTTCTTGACTTGGATCCGAAGCCGGATAGTCATTTCTTAAAGTACGTTAGGCAAACGAATGAGGCTTACAGCGCTACCAAAGAATATGAAGAAAATAAATGGGAAATGGAAATTTCCAGGAAATGATTGTGATATTATTAAGAAACAAAAATTCATTTGATGAAAACAACAACAATTTTATATGTAAAATGCTTTTATACTGTTTTTTTATTTAAATATAAGTTTTTTTCTAAACAAGTTTATAAACTTTTGATTTTTTCCTCTGTTTCCAAAATCGTTAAATCTATATAAATAAAAGAGTGATTTCCGTTTATTCAAAAGCAGCCATTTTGTTTTTTTTTTTTAATGGTTTTAAGATATTTTAAAAGGATTGGCATTAAAAGACTTTGGCGTAGACAATGTCGACTTTGCGTAGACAATGTAGACTTTCTCATATCTGTCAAAACAAAGTCATCAGTGAGTCATATATTCTCAAAGCCGAAATCGACTGACCTTTGAAAGGTCTAAAAAACTACTCCATATTTATTATTCTTGGCGAAAAAATGATAATTTATATTACGAAGAAGACAATGATTCTGATTATGATTGATTTATGTACAATACATATAAGCGCAAAAAATTAATTCTTGAATTAGTTTTGGTAGGTTTTTTTTTAATATTTTTTATATTAGGGGTATTTGATTTACTTTATTTGATTTGAATGACTTCCGTATAGATTTCCGTCTATCTGTAAATACGATGACTCTCAACGGAATTAAGCTAAAGACTAGTGTTTTTCGAAAAAAATAAACAGATATTCTTAAATGAGCAAAGCCATCCCATACAAATGAATCAGTTTTTTAAATAAACGAAAAATGTGTAAAGCAAAAAGATTTTAGAATTCAATATAGAAAAATGTGTAAAGCAAAAAGATTTTAGAATTCAATGTGATTTCAATTGCAAAAATTAAAAAAAAGCCGCTTAGATTGCATGAAAAGAATTAGAATTGCCACTAAAGTTTGCTCTGAAGTTCTCCATTACAGCATTTGGCGATTGCTTCCTGGAAATTGTGCTTTATTATGTTAAAATTGATTGAAGAAAATGAGATTTTAAAACTAAATCAGCTACCCTTTATTTTATTGATTGTCTACATTGTCTACGCGTAGAGAATAGACCATTGTCTACAGTAATAGTCTACGCGTAGACAATGGTGTAGTCTACACCACGTAGACTACGCGGCACAACACTGGATAGCGGGTCCGGTCCTCATTTTTGCATGCAGGGGTGAAATTATCTGAGGTGACAAATTATAGTGACTGTCACCTATCATTTTTTCGAACTTCAATAAGATGAAAACTGTCCAAATTTTGGCCAAGATTTTCGAATAAAATATTACAACTACAAGAATTCGTCCACATTTTGATTCTATTTTGACCAAAATTTGCGACTTTCACACTACCGAGTTCCAAAAAATTGACGGGTGATCGAGAGATTTGTCCCTTTTTGAGAGATTTTTCCACGAAAAGGAAAAAGGGCTTTTCACTTATTCGTGGGAAAAAATTCTTAAAAGGAAAGAAATTTTGTTAATTAAAATTCAGTTTCCCTTTTTGTAAATTTTATAGTACTACAATATTTAATACTTTTTCCAAAAACAGCGTAATCAAGTTTTTAAGTAAAAAACTAAACAAAATTCTTGCCTATTTTTTTTAATACACTTAAATAAGAGCTTATACTCTTTATAAAAGCAAAACAGACTAACCTTTAATCAATACTTTCAATTCCACTAATGAGTTACAATTTTTAAAATCTATTACTAAAATTTCACTACATGTTTTATTTGCGCTAAGCGATTCTTCATTTAGACCAAAATTCTGATGTTTTTATTTACGAAAAATAAAATAGGGTGGTAACGGACTGCTTCATACACAGGGTAGGTACTGTCATACAGCTTAAATTTCCTTGCAAAATAGAAGCACAGGAAATAAATTCCTGTAACCAAAACATTGTTAAGAGAACAACCAACACACAGAAATTTGTGTTCCTCGTTTGGTACTTGCCCAGAAATTTACACCCCTATTATGAGAGTCGTTTTACGTGTTTTTTTTGAATAATTCTACCAACAACAACCATCATTGACAACCATAACCGAGGTGTTAAGTTGTATAAAACCGTCCCACCTTACCCTACTTCGCTTGTGTCAGTGAATTTTTTATAACAACGACCCCACCATAAACTGCACTGCTAGCAAAACAACTAATTTCATTACAGTTCCCGGAAACACAAATTTAAATTCGAATATGAAATGTTGACAAAAAATCTGGTGCCCTGAGAATCACATGTTCAAATTCTATGTATGACAATTTCCCATCCCCATCAACATCAGCCTCTTCGATAACTTTATCTGCAATTTGCTGGTGTTCCTCAGGAGTCAACTCATTTTTAGTCATTGTTGTGAGAACAGATTTCAGATCCCCCTGTCCAATGAATCCATCTTTATCGAAATCTAAAATGAAAATTGAAATTCTCAGTTAATTCGAAACCATAGAATGTTATTTTTCTTTGTAGCAATGAAAAATTACCCTGCAACGAAAAAGAACATTAAAATTACTACTTGCCATAAATTTTGAAGGCATACGCGAGTTTTATATCTCTGGGCGCTTGTTCACTGAATACCGATAGAAAGTCGAGAAAATCCTCAAAACTGAGATTGCCCTTTCCATCCCGCGAGAAAGTTTCACAGATCCTCGTTTTAAATGGATTTTCCCGAAGTTCTGGTAGTTTTTCAATAAATGGCCGTGGAACCTTGACACTCGACGCTTGTCCTTCGGTCATTTGGCGTGGGACCAAATCGGGTCGTATCTCACGGAATCGCTTATGCACCCTGAATGAGAAATGCAATCATTCCACAAGTGTGACAAACTAAATTCAATTATTTATGTTGGCGAAGGGAAAGGGAGGAGGTGTAATGGCAAAAAAATTAGCCATCCTGTGAGTCCTTTGCTTGATGGTGTCACAGGGATGAAGGTGTAGGGTAAAACTACTGCTGTTTGCGTCCCGATTTGAATTTTTTAAATATTTGAACCAGATTAAACGAGCGAAAAAAAAACAGTTTTTTTTTGTCCAAACCTTGGATTCTTTTTAATTTCGGATAGTCAATGGGTTAACTAATATATTTAAAAAAGAAAAGTTGGATAATATGTTAGTACCATCCAGTCATTCTCCAAAAAAATCATGTTACGCAGTGCCATAGCCGACTTAGCATCTGATTAAGGGCCCGCTTTCATACTAGAAGCATACTATACGCCAGGGCCGTACTAAAGCATAAAAATCTCTATTCAGCGTCCTCTGCATTTCTAAAAAAACCGAATTTTTATGCTTAAATGTGCCGCTCCACATGAGAGTAAATGCCGGCGAGAACCTCTCGATAGCAGCTACTTGCAAAAGGACACGTCTCTGAGAGTAAAACTCGCGAGCTAAAATTATAAAATTATAAAGGTAAAATTATACTCTTTAAAAGTATACTTAAAATTAGGGTTGCCATTCCGCCCTCTATTTCCCCGGACTCTGTCTTCTATTTATGGGTGTCTGGGATATATTATTTCTTTAAAAATATTTTGCCCTAGAAAAGCAGTGCCCCGGACACCTTAAAAAAATATATCATTTTTAGGGGGGTCACGATGTGCGATTTTTTTAACGTATCTAGAGAAAAAAAAAACTTTGAAACGCTGGTTATTTATTTCTCTCAAATGATTTTGCCGTCAGTAGTTTTGTTTTTAAATTCACCTGCGGCGCATTTTCGTTAAACAGTGTTAAAATGACAGTATTAAAATTGTGGATCCTTTTATAACTCTAGATTCCGATAAAAAGGTTGCGACAAAAAAAAATATGAACCACTAGTCTGCAGCAAATCAGGAGATTTTCAGGTGTGAAAATAACCACAAAATAATAACAATACAATCAATTTATGTTCAATGCAGTAACCACCAGTCGAATAAAGTGTATTTTTAAATTAAATTTTGAGAATTTCCTCGAACCACCAAAAACGGAGTATGAGGGTCTAGTGATCTGTGACCCTTCATACCAAAAATAGGGCTTGTTACCCTATAAAGGCACAAAATGAGGAAAAATTCGATGGATTCATGAGATATTGGATAGTCGTGTGTAACACAATTTTACTTACATACGGTGCACAATGGGGAATAGTTGGATGAATGGCAAAGGACGCCTTTAACTGGAATAAAATGGGATCCACGATAATGGAACATAAAACTATGGGGAAATTGTCTTTTTTTTTTGTTCAAACATAAAGTAATTTACCGTAAAATCTCTTTTCGTGTGAAAAACGTGCAGTCCTTGGGAAATTGGATTTTCCATCAAGACAATCGAGAATAAATGTTTTTGGCCAGGATCAGATGATTTTAGTCCCCGACCCAAATTCACAGTCAACATTAAATCCATTCCAGTGAACAAAGTTTGCGGGTTAAAAGAGGAAAATTTCACATGAAATCAATGCCTAATGAAAATATTATTTTCGTAATTTTTATCGTCTTTTGAATTACCTGATAATCGTCCAGCTGTTGTTCAGTAAATGTGACCACCTTGTTACCCATAGTAATTCTAATGCACCTTAAGTGGGATTTTAGTAGAAAATCAACCACCAGATGAGATTTCAGTTAACACTTCTTTTATGCAGACGACGTGTTTAGTTCGATGGCGAATGGAAAACTGTTGACTTTGTCGACTGCTCCTTATTAGAATTATCATCATTCATATAAAAAATTAAAAGAAAGGAAAACCAACGGCCGCAAAGTTACTATGGAAATCGTCCTGGGTGTGCCACTGTCCCAACCCGATGAAAATTCAACATTATCCTTGTTTTCGTCGAAGAGTTTTATTGCTTTATCCATAGTCGTTTTCCATTTCTCGCAACGCATCGTGAACCTCGGCGTGGTGCCTGAAATGGCTTGTTTCAGGATAATTCCTACAAATGAATTTAGTTTCTGCGGCACCGTGCATGGTGTGATGGAATTGGGTGCGCCAAAATGATGTCCTGCTAACGCGACCGACGAGGTGGTCTGGCCATTATTGAACCCCCATCATTGTCTTACACCCACATTATGAGTGCCAGCGTGTTATAGCATTTTCGTAGCACGTGTTGATAGACGCCTCCTGATTAAACGGAACAACAGGCATCAGGCGAGCAAAATATTTCCACACTATCAGGAAAATTACTTTGTTGTTGTCGGTTTTATTTTGTGCTCATGTTGGTATAGAATCACTTTTTTTTCAAGGAAGGAAATCGTTTCGTGTGAGATAAACTGTAATGGAGTAACAATTGTTTTGTAACACCATTAAATATTATTATATTTATGATTGCCCGCTTAAAACAGTCATGTTATTCAAAAATAAATTAAAACATTTCTGTGTAAAAAGAAAAAAAGGAAGAAAATTGTTGACCTGTTGGCATTGTTTGGGCTAGTTACGCAAAATTTGGGTCAAAAATTTTGTTCAAAAATTGTTTAAATAATTTGATTTCCAGATAACAACAGACTCGCAAACCAAAAGTTTTCTAAGTTCGGTTCGGTTTTGGTTCAGTGGTGAACTGAATGTCTGGTTCCTAAAATTTCCAAAATTTGGTTCTGGTTTAGGTTTCTAAAATTTCAAAAATTTGGTTCTGATTCACTTAAACTTTAATGGTTTAGTGGCTTTTGGTTTTTAGTCCTTATTTAGTGGTTTATGATATTTCTTCGATGAGTAGTTTTTTGGATACTAGATTGACGAAGAAAAGACTTCGAGTTTAAAATATCGTTGAGATGCAAACCAAATGTAAATTGGATTTCTGGTTTTTAGCTCTGGTCTTCGTTCCTAACATTTTAAAATTTGGTTCTGATTTAGGTTTTTAAAATTTCAAATATTTGGTCCTGGTTTTGGTTTCCTAAAATTTGAATTATTTTCTGGTTTTTGGTTCCTATTAAGCAGTTTTTGCGTTTCCTGATGATATTAATTATATTTTGTGCAGGGAAACGGTTTTTTGGTACCAAATAAACTTATAAAAGCCTAGGCTCTAAATCTGGTTGATAACAGAAATTATTTAAAGAAAATTTCAATCCTAAAAAATCAAATACGAACCACTAAAAAAATCTGGTGTTTGGTTTGGTCACATCATTTGTTTTAAAAACTAGTTTGATCATCTTTTTGTAAAAATGATTGGGTTTTTGCTTCGGTTCAGGCATATTTAAAACCGAATTCAAAAACGTGCGATCCGACTGATTGGAGACAATTCTTTGACTATCGAGCATCGTCGCTCTGTTGGGGTACTCAGCATATTGTATAGATATTTCCATGGGAAATGTACCACCGAAATTTCCCAACTTATTCCTCCAGGGTATATTTTCCTTAGACCCTCATGTGCAGCTGCACGTGCGCACGATTCTTCTATGAGCCTCCCCATTTTCGTACAGTAAAGTTTAGGGGTTTCATCATTCCGCAAACAACAAGACTTTGGAACGATTTATCCGATGTGTTCACCCGGACTATAACGTGTAGAAGTTCAAGGAGAACCTCCTTTCGTTATTCCGACCATCCTGAGCTGTGCTTCGGCATTAAAGGGTCTTCCCCTAAGCTCTGGCTGGAACTAAAAAAAATTTTTTTTCAGAGTTCAGTTTTAGTTTGGTATTTTGGTATGTGATTTTTAGGAAAGGTTTAGGAATAATGATAGAGAAGTGTTGAAAAAATAAGTGATTTCTTACACAAATTAAGTGTGTGTAGCAAGAGGGGTTTGGTATATTAAAAAAGTAGTGCCCACATGATTTTCCAAAAGATACGAAAGCTTCCAGCCTTAAAGTAGAAATCTGATGACTTTTTCGTCTTTAAGGTTGTCCATAAAAAACGTCACATTTTTAGGGGAAAAAGGGGGGGGGGGGAGGGAGGAGGTTTGTGAAAGTGTGACGGAGGTACTAAACTTCTTATAAAATACAGTAAAACAAGGTCACGAGGGGCGGGGGGTCTAAAATTAGCATAACGTATTTTATGGACAGCTTTAAGGTGGATCTCCATTACCATGACTTCTGTAACTGCAAAAAAATCCGTCAACTGCAACCATAAAATCGCCATAAAAAAAGAGGGGAAATTATTTTTGCAGTTGCCGACAAATTTTTGCAGTTGATTCTTATCTCCCTTTCTCGCCAAGGTATCTTCATATAAATGTGTCTCTATTTTTTTGCAGTTGGGAAAAGTCATGGTAATGGAGGGCCAACTTTATTAGTGATTTCTTTTTATGGGTTTCTCCAATAATTACTTTTCTGTAATTCTCGACCCTAGACCGAAATTTTTGGCCCCCAAAAAGAGCTTTTCAGCGTGAAATTTAAGTTAGGCTAGTCCGGGTGCGCACTGCGATGATCAGCATGTAGAATGACGCTTAAGTGGCAATTGAAGTTTGTTTTTTAAACATGTGAAAATCTGTATGGCGACTATACGTTCAGGACAAGACAGTCAGACAACGGGTATTAATCTTTGAAGCAAGATTTCGTCACCTATCTGTGGGAGCATAAAATTAGTAAAATAAGTAACCAAAAATGTATATTTATCTATTTTCTACATGTATTTCATACCTCTTCAATTTGCATTTTATAATAATTATAATAATAATATTTTAATTAATATATCGTATACGGAATGGATTTCTTTAAGATTTTTTTGTTTTTCTTTTTTTTTAAACTGTACAATCATTTTTCTTCAATATTATAATTTTTATTATTATTATTATTTCTAACTTAAGTATTACTAGCGTTAATTATAATAATATTGCCTAGAACTTATCTATAAATTTCAATTGATTTGAAAATAAATTTTAATTTTAATGGTATATTTTTCAATTGTATACATTGGTTTTATACATATATATAGAGTTGTATCCTATTTATATGCATGTATATATATGTTGCGAAAAAATGCTGTTTTCATTCTTTTCCTTTTTTTAAATATTTTATTTATTAAATAAATGTATATCTAAAGTGTTATGAGAATTTAGCCTTTTAAATTAGTTTTTAAACAACACATCGAATATTGTTTACAATTCTTTTTTTTAGTTATTATATATATAGATATATATATTTATTTTTCTTAATCATGAAAACGTCGTATACATAATTAAAGTCTTTATTTTCCATAATTTTTCATTTTATTTTATTGGTATTATTATTTTACATTTCGTATCAGTTTTACTAAAGACTTGGGATTCTTTTTAAAATATTTTACGTCAGTTTTTTTTTTTAGTTTTTTTAAATGATTTTCAAGAGAATCTCATATAAGTGTATTTAAACCAAATCCAGTGAAAAGCTTCTGTAGCTTAAAAAATCCTGGGAAAAATACGTAGTTGTCTGTAAAAGCATTTGTATAACAGTTAAGTTTGTAATCCTGTAAGTTCTCTATTGGAATGTCTAAAAAATTTATAAAAGGATTTTATTTCAGAGCTTTTGGATAGTTAGGTTTTAATCCTTACTAAATGTAGCGGATAGGACTTACAGAATAAAGTTTTAGTACTGCAGGGATTTTCCTACTAGTATCCTGAAAAGCTTTCAAAGCTTTTCATTAAGTTTCAGTAGACTGAATTGTGGTGTTCATAGTTGTGTGCATGCAAATAAGACGGTATCGACGTTGCATTTAGTTCGGAAGCTCGCCGACGGAGCGCTGCTATACTGTGTCCTCGCCAAACGTCCTCTTCGCCATCTGCATTTGTCTGTAGATTCTGGCAATTGGAAACGTGGTGATTATTGGATGGTTGTTGTTGTTGCTGCTGTTGCTGCGCGTTCTAAAGATTCAAATATGGTTTTTTAGTACATGTTTGAATATATAGATTTTTTAGTCATTTTACCATTTGGTCATTGTTGGTGTTACCATCACTTTGACTAGGGTTTTGTTGGTTATTCGTTTCGGCTGAAATAAAAATGAATTTTAGTATTAAACAAAAAGTTGTGGCAAAATATGGAAAATATGGAAAATGTGAAAACAATAAACTCTCAATTTGAGTATTTTTTTGTGGTTTTAAGTATTTAATATTATTTGGAAACTACAAGTGCATTCTTTGAAGTGGTTTTTAAAATAAATGTTGGCACTGAAGACAGATTTAAAAGATTAAAAATTTTCCGGTAAGAAAAATCTTTACAAAACAAATTATTTGAATATCTATATCAGGGCCAGGAAAGCTTTGAAAGTCTCGGGCATCCACTACCACTGACAAGCGATTTACTTGTTTATATGGCTTGCTCTCCGAGCCAAGTGAAACAAGCTTGTTGAAAGCTCTTTTCGTTATGCTTGGTTTTGACACACTGTTAATTGTTTATACCCGTATGGTGAAACCAAAGGGTATATTAACTTTGCCTTACCGTTTGTAACGCCAAGATCCCGTCATCACACAAAAAAATGAATTACACCAGTGTGTTTAGAATGATAAAAAAAATTGAATTTTGCATGTCCGTCCGTCTGTCCGTCCGTCTGTCCGTCCGTCCGTCTGTCTGTGGCGCGGATTGCGGGCGCACGGATTGAGCTAGAGACTTGAAATTTTGCACAGATCCGTTTTTCGTAAAATGCGAGGCTAAGTTCGTTAATGGGCAAAAATGGACTATTAGGGGGGGTACCCCCCATACGAACGAAAACGATTTTTGTGAATATCTCAAAAACGGTGCATCTTATCAAAAAAGTGCTAGAACAAAAGTTATTTAGGATATTATTCTACATAAAACTCCCATACATCAAAATTCGATTGGAATAAATTTTAAAAAATCTTATTGGAAAGTTTGACTTCAAAGTGGAATTTTGGTACAACTGTTCCAATTTTGATACGAATATCACCATACGGGTCTCCAATGATTGCCAGATAGGCAATTATAGCTTTTGTTATGTTTTTACTTTACGTTAAAAAAAGTTTTGATAATGAAAAACTTTTATATGAAATTTCCGAATTACAATCGGAAAATAAAAATAATTTCATAAAACCAGAAACATTAATTTGATCAATTGATATTTTATGAAACGACTGAAAATGCATATTTAAATTGTATTTTTTTATTGTTTTAATTTCCTGAAATCATAGTAAACATTGCATTGTGTTATCACACCGAATAAGAAAACAATTATGACCAAAAGTCGTGTCGTCTTTTGAGACAGAACGCTTCATGATTTTCAGCAGTGTTAAATTTTTCATGATTTTCAGCAATGTGAAATACACCACTGCTTCAGTCAATGTCCTAATACAACTGAGCTAATAAAAATCTCTCGCATAAATGGCCTCACTTAGAACTCAGCAAAGCTCCATGATATGTAAAATGCCCAAGTGGAAGCAGAACGGGTTATATGCAAAGTGAAACAGATTATTTCTTTCATATGCGTATGTATGCAGTTTGCGTACAAGCCAGAATGAAACGGGTAGCATGAAGAATCGATGGATAGAAGGGCAATTTGAGCCTCGAAGTTGCCCTTGGTGCACATGGCTTCAGAGCGCTGATCTATATTATGATTTCATTTTACTAGAGCTCCACCCCTTGCGCACTTCACGCTTCAATCCCGTAGTGTTGTTAGGTTGTTGGGCTAAGATGATCGTCGAATAAATTTCCAAAAACTACGCAAATTTTGGAATATCTTTGAAACGGTAAGAAGTGTCGATTAATAGAAAAAGTAAAGACACAAATAAATTTAGATATGATCCGGAAACCATCAGGTTGCAGGTAAACTGCGAAATAACATTTTTGTCATGTAAGTAACGAAAAGGATGCTCAGATTTCATAAAAGTCGACTTGAATTCCGGTTACCCCATGAATCAGAAATGATTCAATAGTTAAACACAAAATGCTACAAATATATTTTGTATACAAACTGAGATGTTTTTAACACGTTGAGCGCATCGTGCCCACCAGTGGTCATTCTTTGAATTACACAGTAGACCGCGTGCTTACGAGCGGGTATTCCTTGGGTGACATTCTGGGACCACAATTTTTTTTATTTATTTTTATTGATTTATTGTAAGTACTACCAATTCCAAGTAAAATAGATTTACATCCTGGGACCAAACTTAATATGTCTCAAAGCTAAATATATGTAAAAGGCTCCCACTGGTGGTCACGATGTCTCGAAATGAGACACGTAGTGTGACCACGGGTGGTCACGTTGTCCCACCATCGACATCCAATAATGACCACCGGTGGTCACTTGGTCCTCTGTTGGAAAATTAAAATGGTCAACGGTGGGCAGGTGGCGCTCAACGTGTTAAGGAAATGAATTGGCCCGGGATTGTTTTAAGGAAGTCAAATATAAGGAAGTCAAAACCCATCGTTTGGTGATAATAAAAAAAAGGTGAAAAAATTGACGAGAAAAACGTTTTTTTTTTAAATAAGTAAGAGTACGGTTTGTAATTTTTTTAATTTTTCAAAATCTCCGTATTACTTACAATTAATATTTGGAGGTGTTGCTGACGAACATGCATTAATATTTGGTGGTGTGGTTGTCGTCGGTGAATTACCTGTACATCCGACACCACCAACTGAATGTTGATACATCATTGAATCACCTGAAATTTGAAAAAAATATCAAAATAAATAAAAATACAACAAACCACAAATTAGAAAAATAAAAGCACAGAAACTATATTTGACGTAGTTTTGATTAGCAGTTAAATGAAAATATAACCTTAGACCTGTCTAATTAATAATCTGTCGCAAGAAATTATTTAATTCTTGTGTAAATTTTTTCATATTTAAATTTTCCTGTTTCACGAAAAGATATTACAGCATCTGCTAAAAATTTATAAAAACAAAGTTTATAATTGTCAGGCGTGAAGAAATAATAAAATGCTTAGCTACTGTAAGAATTCATAAAGTCAACAATAAGATTTTAGTATCTACGGGAAAAAAATATGATTTTGTTTCTTCAGAAGCGGGAATATCGATGGAAAAAATGCTTGTATTTGGGGAAAATACCTGATACGAAGGTAAATAGATAAGGCGCTTTGGATATATGTCTCCAAAAATGCATTTAGCGTCTTTAGTAAACACAATCCGCTACTAATGTGAACAACAAACATTTGGCTAGAAAATCGTGACTCCTTAATTTGAAAAAATCACTTTAAAGTTGTTTTTTCTTAATATTTTTTTCTTGTGGATTTTTTTTTTTAACTTACAAATAAAGATTTTTCTTCACGGAAAAAAATTCCTCGGCGATTTTTTTTGGAGGAGTTTTTCAAATGTGCTGCCTTTAGACACAGTCAAGCTTCATGATGTTTTTCTTGCCTAATTTTGAAGGTGAAATCAAACAAATGGCCAACTGTAGAGTCATTGGAAGTTTTCTAATCGAAGATTTTCTTAAATGCTTTTCTGGCAGTAATTTGTTAATTGGTTATGGGTCACGTTTAGGCAAACAATAGGTGGCCATCATTCGTTATTCGTTATTGGAGGAAAAATGGCGGCATTTTTGAAAGTTCTCTTGAACTAAATACAAGATTCGAATTGCAAAATCTATCACAAAAACAAAGCCATTACAAATCGCGGATATCTGGAAGTTTTCACGCCTTTAATATTTTATTTATATTTCCAGTTTTATGAACTTCACAATCACGTTTTTTTACGATTTTAAAATGACTGCCAAAACAGATAAAAACATAGTTATGGGAATATTGTATCCGGGATTTTACTTTTATACGCAGAGAAGAAAAAACAGTAAATTTAACTATTTTATAATGGGGACTATTAGTAAAATCGTCAATTTCAATTACAGTATAGTTAATTTTAATTTTAGTAATAAGTAGTTAAAGTTATTATAAAAATATCCGATTTTGACTATTTTTGTAGTTGAATTTAACTATTTTAGTAATAGGCAAGTTAGATTTACAATTTTTTTGTTTACAAAAAGTAAAACAACTTTACGAAAAGTAAAACAATGGTGGAACAATAAATTTAAATTTTTTAGTTAATAATTACAATTTTTTCGGATAGGTTTTTAGAAATTTAACTTAAAACAGAACTAGAAAACTACAAAAACACACACAACAATAATAAAAAAAAAATATATTCTCACCCAGAGCATTTAGTCCGTAATGTTGATAGCTTCCAGCACCCATAGCAGAACTAATATTAATACTTGAATTAAGACCACTATTTAATGTAGATGAGAGAGTGGACGATTGATTAAGCTGCCCAAAACCTTAAAGTGAGTTTTATCATAATACAAGAGACCCAATAGAAAAAAAATTAAACAAATTCATGGAAAAAATACGTTAGTATGGGTTAAAAATCATGCAAAACCATTTACAGTACATAATTATTACTTTTTAGTTAAATTATTGAAAAATACAGTAAGACTTTTTTTTTGGAAATAAAACTAAAAAACTGAATATATTTTGACACGGGATACAATTTAAGATTATTCTGCACAGATTTTTTTGGCAAAGAGTTCTCATTTACGTTGCCCAACATTTTTGCAAATACCACAAACATAATAAATTAGGGCCAACAAAACCACGTTAGCCCTGAAAATCCTAAGTTAGCCCTGAAAACCCGACAAATGTCGATGTTTCTAACGTGGTTTTGTTGGCAGTATTGTTTCAAAAATCTGCCTTTATAAAAATCGAATAAGTGTCGGATAAATCGAATCGGCAGGCTACAAAAACAAAAAAAAGACAACTTTTATTGTAAAAATGATAGAATACCGAGATTCCAAAAATAATTTTCCTCGAGACTGACTCACTATTACTTCTCGAATTTTCCGAGACAGTCCCGGATTTAGGCTTGTTGTTTCGGCCACCCGGAATCTCGATTTTCACTCCAAAAAAGACCATGCGTGTGAGTTTAATTTTTATATTGTAAAAATCAAAGAAGAAAAGTTTTTAGATACCTAAAAAATGGTGGTGTTTGTTTAAAAAGAGGATTATCCAAGATCACTTAACCCCCCCCCCCCCCCCCCGCCCCCGCCAACACCTTACTCCCAACCTCTCTGGCTACTTTTTAATGGGTCTATATTGGGGCTGGACCCCCGACGAACATCTATGCCAAATTTCAGACCAATCGGTTCAGTAGTTTCCCCGCGAAATAGTAACATAGCGCAAAAACTACGTTTCGAAATCACTTTACCCCCTCCCCTTACTCCCCCCACCCCTCGCACTTCTGTTCCGTATGCCTATGTCGGAACCAGAACTACCACAGACACTCGTGTCAAATTTCAAGTCAATCATCGGTTCAGCCGTTTTTGCGTGAAAGTGGAACAGACAGACAGACACCAACTCATTTTTAACCGACTTCCAAAAAGGAAAAGGTTCTCAATTCCACCTGAATATTTTTTTTATGTATGTTCACGCCTAACTTTTTACTGGGTGGACCGATTTTGGTCATCCCAAAGAGAAAGTTGTAGAGAAAGTTCCTGGTTGGGCCCTGGTTCATTCATGGGCAAAAATGGACCATTAGGGGGTGTACCCCCCATACAAACGAAAACGTTTTTTCCGAATTTCTCAAAAACGGTGCATCTTATCAAAAAAGTCTAAGAACAAAAGTTATTTAGAATATGATTCTACATGAAACTCCCATACATCAAAATCCGATTGGAATAAATTTTAAAAAATCTGATTGGAAAGTTCGACTTCAAAGTGTAATTTTGGTACAAATGCTCAAATTAAGATACCAATATCACCATACAGGTTTTCAATAATTGCCAGATTGGCAATTATAGTTTTTGTTATGTTTTTACGTTGTGTTCAGTACAACACAAGGAAGGTTCTTTTATACCTACCCCTTCAAACCCCTCCCTGCTTGGGATATCGAGTAAAATTCTTTGTATTGTATTCAGTACAATATCTGGAAGATTCTTTTATATATTTCTCATCTGCGGACTTATCCCCTCAAACCCTTTGTAATTTTACCTATATTAAAAATTGAAACTAAAAACGTTCGAAATAAAAAAAAAATTTCTAAAAAAAATAAAACCGACTTTAAAAAAAAACCGAAAAGAGAAAAAAGCACTAAAAAGAAAAAAATAATTTCGAACTATGTCCATTAATAGCGTATTTAAAATTCGGCTTTTTTGGAGTGGCGTTAAATTTGCAACTAAAATAAATTACATACTTTCTAACCCTTAAGGCTAATCGTTTACATACTTTCCAAAAATCGACTCCAAAAATTTTGTTGTCAAACAGATTAACTATAGACACGGCTCTTAGAAGCACCAAAACTAAGTTCTTTTATGTCCCAAATTGGATTCCCTATTTTTAAGCAATCGCTATAAAAAAGCCCACTGTCTCATATGTTACTATTTTTTGTAGAAATCTATCCTATTTTTTGTCTCCATGTACAAATTGATTTTGTGCGAAACTTGACAATAGAAATTTTACAACGATTTTATTTAGTGTAAATTTAACGCCACTCCAAAAAAATCCGAATTTTAAATACGCTATTAATGGACATAGTTCGAAATTATTTTTTTCTTTTTAGTGCTTTTTTCTCTTTTCGGTTTTTTTTTAAAGTCGGTTTTATTTTTTTTAGAAATTTTTTTTATATATTAGTATGATTTATACAAGTGCCGGTTATTACGCCTATAAATAATCTGCGTGTCTCTATTTAAGTCTAAATTATTTTCCATTAAAAAAAAAGTGTTTACTGTAGTTTTTCAAAATTTAGTACTCTTTTAACTATAATACACCATAAGAAGTTTTCGTACAAAAATTTTTAACTATTGGTTAAAAAAAAACATAATTTTACCTGCAGTCATTGGATTAACGCCAACACTCCATCGATCACCGCCAAACATGGAAGTTCCACAAAGACCTTCGCCCATCGCAATATTAGTAATATTGGCCCCGAATGGTGGCAAACCATGCGACGGCAGTAGAGCACCTGGAGTCCTAAAAACATTTGTCGTCTTCTTGCGTTTCTTCCATTTAGCGCGCCGATTTTGAAACCATACCTGGATTTTAAAAAGAAAACAAATAAACAAACAAAATTTTAACTCGGGGGAAAAAAATTACATAAAGCTAACTAAATAAAATTATTGCGCATAATATGTGAATGAAAATGAAATTTTCAAGGAAAAATGGCAACATTAGAAAAAAAAATACTCTTAACAGGTAGGTACTTAGCTGAAACTCAACTCACTTTTATTTATCATATTATGATGAGGTGTAACTTTTTATTATTGCCTTTGAGTGCTGGGTAATTCTTCCAATGAATCTTTAGAATTATTAACCATAGATGGTGGAATAATATCCCAAAGTGCGGGCGGCTGGTGTGTTATTTCATAAAACCAAATCTTGGAATTGAGCATTTCGATAACAGGTGTTTAATATCATCTTCATAATGCACAATTAATGTACAAAAGATACCACCTGGGAGTAATAATACCCAAAAGGCAACATCAGAGTATACTCTGCAAGCAAATAACCATAAGTAAAAACCAAGGAAAAAAGCAATACTCTTCCATAACTTTTTCATCCCCCTTTTCGTTGTTAAGAATTGTTCGAAAACGAGGCCAAAGTGGCTGAAAATTCACCCCTCTTGTCGGTCGCGGAAAATTCGAATTTAGACTTTTACTGCAATAAGAGATTCTTTATGTGCAACGTTTTCCCCAGTTTTGACACGGTTGCCCAAGATCATTACAAAATCCCACCCTCAGTGATCATCTTAAAAAAAGAATTGGTACCTTTTTCACATTTCAAATCCCATCCTTTTGTTAAATCGAAGAAGCACTAACTGGGTGTCTTTTTCTTAGAAATCACAGACATCAAAAGCATTCAATCAAACTGTCAAATCATCCCTAAAGTGCGTGAGATCGATGATAAAAGTATGGGGAGAAATTTCACGGTATATTTTGCGGATGGCTGATAGGCGACTGAAAATATTGGGGGAAGTCTGGGGGGCACGTATAGTTGAACACCATCGTTTTCTAAACACATTAATCGAGTGATAATAATTTATTCATAACGGGGTAGTGGTAGGGTGGAAAAAAATCCACCACACCCTTATTGGCAAAAAAAAATAGTAACTGGTTTTTGAATGCCCATTTAAAAGGTGGCAAAAGTCATTCGAACAACGTTTTCCCTAAGAATTCTTTAACGTCGACCTATTTAGGGGTAGTTTGAAGATGCAACGCTATGGGGGTGGTGAAATCTTCGATTCTGAACACAGAATAGACATTTAGTGGACACGTATGATATGCTGGAGGGTTGTTTTTGTAATGAATTCACATGTCGTTATTTCACAGTATTGCAATTGGGGGTGAAGGTCTACATAAAATTGCATCTTTCGCGCCCTAAATTTTATCATGGTGGTATATTCGTATTTTTACTATTTTAAGATGAGTCTTTGCTTCATAATACCGGAGGTGGTGAAGGGGGGTGAGAAACAAGTTTCAGAGTGAATTCCTTACATTCAGCATTTGTTTATCCAAGGAACAACATTAAAAAGTCATATCCGAGTTAATCAATTATTTATGATGACACCACAAAACTCTTTGGAGGGTTAATTTCGCTTTTGCAGCTCGCTTTCATGGTATTTTCTCTTATGTGAATTAAAAATTGTTACCTCCAATAAAAAAAATTATACGTTGTGGCGTGATTTAAATAAGAAAGCAATCTGACGTTATGTTTACAGCATGTAAGGATAATTTTTAAGTATTATAATAAAAGGTATGAAATTTGATTTCAGTAAAACCATATTTTAGTTAAAGACCGTAGAGCAAAGAAACGCATAGGCGGTTCGTTGGATACAAAATTATATTATCATTTTTGAACACGGTAACGCTCGATGGAATTGATCAACAAATTTGCAATGTTGCACAGATAAGTTTCAGGTAAATAGTAATTGTAAGACTAAAATAAGTTAAAATAGGGTAAAATCGAACCAAACCATCAACCTTACCTCAATTAAAAGAATTTTTTTTAAAACGATGCGTCATACAAAAAATTTGTGAAGATAAGATGTATTTGGCATATGATTTTACATAAGTCTTTCATACATCAAAATTAAATCAGACCACCCCTTCTCCACTACTCCATACAAATGAAAAATTTTTGAAAAAAATGAAGTATTTAACGATTGTTCCCCAGGAAATTGTAGCTTTTTTTATGCTTCACAAGTGTTTTTAAAATAATTAAAACATATCCGTCTCTACATCCGTCTCTACATCCGTCTCTACATCCGTCTCTACATCCGTCTTCAAATACGACAAATGTTGAAGAAATTGAACAAAAAATTAAAAGAATCCTTTCGCCTCGTCAATAGCTGCAATGAGAGAACCTGCAATGAGAGAGGCGGTAAGCATCTGATCAGATTGATATTTCGTGCGTGGCAGAGTTATGTAGAATCCCATTCTAAATACTTTTTGTTTAAACGAATTTTTCGAAAAAAATTTCAGAAAATTGCAAAAATCTTTAATATTTGTATGACAGAGGAGGGGGGGAAGGGGTGGTTCAATTTTTCCCATTTTCGGAAGAGGTTTATATTTTGATAAAAGCCGTTCTATTTAAACTTTCTACTTCAATTAGTTCTCGAGTTTTCAAACGATTTTGTAAGAAAGATTTCAACATTATAGCAAAGATTATAAAGGGTTTTTCAACAAGGACATAACAATTTTGTATTTTAATAAAAACTTTTATTATGATCTGGCAATGCTAAAACGTCAGTCAAGGTTTACATTTTTATCATGGTGAAGTTCACGAACCAGCAACGTTTGGAAATTATTAAAACTTACTACCGAAATTCTGAGTCGGTGGTCGTAATCGTGTAATCTCGAGAAATGGTCCGGTCGAATGGCCACCTCGCTTATGCGATTTAACGCCGTTGGATTTCTTTTTATGGGGTTATGTTAAGTCGTTGGTTTATGCCAACAAGCCAACAACGTTAGAGGAGCTCAGGAACAATATCGAACGCGAAATTGCCAACGTTCCGGCCGATATGTGTGGAAGAGTGGTGGAAAATTGGCTCCAAAGAATCAATCAGTGCAATGCTCGCGATGGCCATATGAACGACATCGAATTGCATATTTAAATGTAACATGTCCACTACACCTGGAATAAATTTCAGCCCGATATCTCAATTATTCTGTGTTTTATTGTATTTAAATTCAAAATTGTTATGTCCTTGTTGAAAGACCCGATATCTAATCTTTGATTATATCCACTTATATTCATCATATGAGGTTTGAATATGTAAGAAAGGTATCATCTTTCCTTTCGATGGATTAAGCAGTGTTTTTTTTTAAATATTAAACAGACCTTAAAAAGATTGTTTTTTTTTAAATATTTATTTTAATGTAACTAAAAAACTTGTACTGAAAAAATAAGTTTTATTCCAATTATTAATTCTCAATGTCGCCAATATTTCTACAAATAATGTGCAACATTGAATATCAACGTTGAACAACCAATTTTGTCTAAAATCTTCTTAACGGTTTTATCAACTAAAGACAAAAAAGTGATAAGATGACAATTAAATAGTTTTAATTTAAACTGCATGACTTCTGTGCCGAAATTAGTTCAGTTGAAAACGAAATGTATGTCCCAAATGTGTGAAAAAAATAATTACCATAAAATAATAAAGAGTGACACTCAATTTTTTATGAAACTCTGCAGAAAAAACTAATGAAAGCGCAGGCTGAAAAAAAAACACTGCTTCATTTTGAAATAAGGATATAAAGCCACACATCTCTCATCTTCAAAAATAATGAAGTGCCTTTCACATTCAACGTGCTGCCATCCATTTCGTATTCACAAAATTTCAGGCAATCTTGGTTCACTGTCGTAAGGATGAACATACGATCATGAAGGTTATCAACCCTCCCGGCGCCCCCCAATATCACTGAACACCACATTGCGCGACGAAACTGTCATCTAGATGGCACAACTCTAGATTAGTTTCATCACAATCCATTAGATTCTGTCACGGAAAACAAATAGGGGAGGGTGGGGTATTCTGGACCGCTTTTTCATTTTGGCTAAAAAATCGTAAAAAAATAACTTTTTCTGAAAATTTCAAAGCTTGAATTTGTAGTACGATAAATAACCTCTCTTTGGGTCACAGCAGTTCGGTCAAATTGTATTAAATTATACAAGTTTTATCAGTTGGCGCAAAAATGGCGTTTTTGCGATTTTGAAAAATCTCGGGGTATTGTGGACCACTTTGTAAATCGATTAAAAATGGAAAAATGTGATAGACAAACTTTTTTTTTTGATTCATATATTTATTATATAACAGACAAAGTGAAATGAAGTGAAAAATTGCAATGAAAATCAGTCCGAAACGCAATGTTCGCAAGTCCAGTAACTTGCAGTCATTCCGGAGCATCCCAAGTGAACAGCTCGATCGCACACGTTGCAATGGATGGTATTTCGGCGGTTCATTTTTTTTGGCATATTTTTCTTACAAATTATGCAGAAATCGATGTATTCTTCCACCTCACAATAGGTTGAAGATGGTTGTTTCTTCTGTGATGTCTTCGATTTGACACGATCTTTTTGCTTTTTCGATTATGGTTTATCACCTTTTCTCTCCAATCTCTTTCGCTTCATATCAGCCTTTTCACGAAGGTCATTTACATCCTCTGGCGATGTCAAAACGGCCGATTTAGAAACTAGCTTGTATACCCGTCGTTGCCGGGTTAAGCTTTTTGTCTAAATTTTACAATACGAAGAAAACCGGAAAGAACTTAAAAACTTTTTAATGGGTCTATGTTGGGGCTGGACCGACGACGAACATCTATGCCAAATTTCAGGCCAATCGGTTCAGTAGTTTCCCCGCGAAAGAGTAACATAGAGGGAAAACTAAGTTTCGAAATCACTTTACCCCCTCCCCTTACTTCCCCCACCCCTCGCGCTACTTTTCCGTATGCCTATGTTGGATCTAGAACTACCACAGACACTCATGCCAAATTTGAAGTCAATCGGTTCAGCAGTTGTTGCGTGAAAGAGGAACAGACAGACAGACACCAACTCATTTGTATATATGTATTAGTATGATTGCCGAAAATCTAATGCTGTGTTTTTGCATGAAAAAACACTTATATGCATCAAATACACGAAGTTTGCTTGTCAAATGTCAAGAATTGAGTGGTCCATAATTCCCCGACAAAAGTGGTCCACAATTCCCCGAACGCTCTTTTTTACAATATGGCAGCTATTAGTAACACAATGCAAACTTCATGCAAAATTTTTTGTCAGTGTCGAATGCTTAAGGCTCCGTGAATATTATCAATATATTTACTTGAGTTGATTCTCGAAAAATGTGGTTAAATTTAAGCGAAACACAAAGTGAAAAAAAAAATTTCGAAGTATCACTTTTCTATTTGCTATCGAAGCGAGGTGATAGTGCGTATACACAAGTCGAGTACTGTTAGGAAAATTAGCTTAACATGAGGCAAACTGATTACAGTTATTTGCAGCTACCAACCACTACTAGGGGAAACAAAATGACGCTGGTCCGCAATTCCCCGTGGTCCAGAATACCCCAGTTTCCCCTACTTTTCACAGCTTCAATCTTCAGGGCTCAGGATTTCAGACTTCAAGCGCAACACACCGCCGTCCTCACATCGTCCTGGAAAAGTGCTAAAAAGAAAGGAATCCACACTGTGAAAAGGAGTAAACAGTAATCAATAAAGCTCAACAGCCAAACGAAAGCTGAAAAAAGGATTTTTCGAGAAATTCCCATCTAGTTCCCGCTTTTCTTTATACCTCATCGCTTGACTACAAATTTGAACAAAAAAAAAAAATCATGAAAAATAGAAAAAGTAACAACCATCAACCACCCTTTCCTCAAGCTTTAGCAGAAATTACAAAACACTGTGAATATTTACTCGACGTTGAATAAACGAAGGCGAGACGATGAAAATCTAAACAAACCCAATAGATTTTCAGGGACACACATATGAATGTGTATATGGTGTGGTGTAGTGTTTCGACGCTATTTTTTGATTCATGGCATGGGGTAAGATTCAGGACCCTCTCTTGTAGTCAGTCACATATGAACTAAATCTGTGTTTGTAAGTCGATCGCCCGTTTTATATACAAATCGCTCGTCATAGTGTCAGTGTAAGGAATAGAGGTTGACTTGTGGCTGTCTGTGGAAATTCTCCCGGGAAAATCCCGGTACAAGCAAAATTACTTTAGTTGCATCGTATTTTACTTGAATGACATTCTTCCCTTTCCGCTGCAAGCAGGACTACGACTATTCGATTCGTTGAATTAGAACATCCTATACAGAGAAGCATACTACAAGCTCTATTCGGAATTATTTAAATCTAACTCCCATGGAATTTATTTAAATCTACATTTTATTTGCATTTGAAAAAACTTGAATATCATAGTGACAAAGACTTTAATTTAAAAAAAATATATTTTAGTTATTTTTTTTAGAACATTGAACTTTTCAGAATAAATAATATAATATTTTTTCAAATGTCTCGAGAACCATTAAAGATACGTAAAACCCGTTAAAGTAAAAAATGCTGGAAATTTTATTTCCTTTAAATTTGGTTATAAGCATTTCTTCATAAAACCGCATTGAGATGGGTTAGAGATACAAAGAATCATTAAAGCAAAAAATATAAACAATTTTATTAAAGCAAAAAAAAAAAATAACTCCTAAAATTGTTCGCTGATGGGAGTAGGGGGGGGGGGGGGGGGGTGTAAAAATTGGTCGTTACAATACTATTTTTTAATTTGTAGTTACAATAAATTTGTAGTTACAATAGAATTGGCAGTTATAATCTACAAGACTTACATTCGTCCGAGATATTTGGGCCGGAGCTCCAAAAACTGTCTTACAACTGCCGGACCGAATTCAAAAACGTGTGATCCGACTGATTGGAGACAAGTCTTCAACAGATTTTTTACCGTCTTTCAAGCATCGTCGCTCTGTTGGGCTACTCAGTAAATATATTTCATAGATATTTTCATGGGAAATGTTCCACCGAAATTTCCCAACTTATTCCTCCACGGTATATCTTAAATACAGTAAAGTTTAGGAATTCCTTCATTCCGCGAACAACAAGACTTTGGAACGATTTACCATTCCATGTGTTCCCCTCGGTCTATAACCGAAGTTCAAGGAGAACATAAACCGACATCTCCTTTTGTCCTTTCGATCATCCTGAGCTGTGCTTCGGTATTAAAGGGTCTTTCCCTAAGTTCTGTCTGGAACTATTAAAAACAAATACTATTCCTTAGGATTATCACAACTTTTAAAAACAAACAACTCGGTTTAAACCGGTTGAAGATTTCTGGCAGAAACTAATCTAACATACATTTTTTGCCGCATGCCCACATAGTGCTATCAATTAATTGAATTTAGAGTAGGGTTAACAAATTTTAGGATACTAAGGTCAACTGCACTCAGAAAAATGGAGGCTAACTCGATGACCTACATACGGCGTAATTGGCCTCGGGCAGGCGTGCGTTCGCCTGCATGAGGGAAAGTAAAACTTGTGTTGACCTGTGACCGGAGAAATTCTGAAATTAAGCCACCAGCAGGTGAAGTAGGGCATTGGGAGCTGCACGAGTTGACCTTAGATAGGCATTTCGAGGATGTAATGTCATGTAATGGAAACCTCTGTCAGCCAGCTAGCGGTCAGAGTTAACCTGACAAAAAGTTGACCTGGACATTTTTCTGAGTGTGCATAGAAACCATTTATTTTATTAAATAAACGCAAGAGAGACATCTATTGTTATTACTTTTTTTCTTTCTTTGGTTGACTATGAAACATATTTTTGAAGCAAAATTGGTTTCGCAAACAAAAATAAACATAGAGAAATGCACCGCAGGGTAATTATTTTTTATGAAAACCATGCGCCATAGTTAGAATTTCCTGAAGAAATATACCTTTAATTTGAAATTCTCACACTTGCCAGAAAGGAGTAACGCCATGTTTTGTCTTTCTTGAGGTCTTATCAAACGTTTATAAACCCCGGACACAATTAAAAATCCTCCCTGGATGCCCTCAAATAGAAGACGGTGTCCGGGGAAAAAAGGACGGATGGTGATCATAATTTAGGAAATTAAAATATTTACACGGGACGCAAAAAATCCTTGCTACGTCTGAAAAATGGTTGTTTTTCATAACTTTTCGTGTTTCGAACTAATTTCTATATAACAGATCTAGTGTTTATCTGTTTTCCGTAAGAATCACGTCCCACAGTGGGATTCAGATTTCGTAACAACTTTTCGTCTCTGCTGCTCGCACCTACATTTTTACATCGTTTGCGATCCATATTCGAAAAAAATTGCATTGTGCTTCGAAAGACTCCTCAAAAAACTTTTTTTAAATTAAACCGGGTATAAGAATCTACTATTATGCATAGTGTTTATTTCCCCCCAGATATGTTTGTTTTTAGCGACAGGAATTTTCCAGTTGTTAAACAATTTCCCGTCGGCAAAAAAAAAAAAGTTTTTCCGTCGGTATATATTTATAATGATTGGAGTCAGGGTTTGTTGGACAATTCTAGAGAAAATATAAAGAATTTTAATTACTTTCCGGAATGATTTATACGCAATTTAGACCAATTATGATAAATGTTTAATAATACAAATTAATCTATGTCTCCTATCATGTGATAACACATTTTCATATGTCCCAGCATAATTGATAATCAATATGAAATGCATTTGCAAATCATACAAAGATGTTAACATGTTGCATTTGGATCAACAAATGGTTAAATTTCTATAGATATAATAAAGGGGGTTGAATTTTCACAATACTCGACTCCTTCTTTGAAATGACCTCAAGAATGTATATACAATAAATCTCATCCTACAAAACACGATTTGATTAATTACGAAACATTTTCCGTATAAATTGAAAGGATGCGACCGGATAGATCAATCCAGTACTTCCATTTTCATTCATTGAGTCCTTATCGAATGGTGCACTTTAGACATTTACAGAGACTCGGCATATAATTCATCTGTAGAGCTTTTCTAATAGCAGAACGTAGAATATATTTTCTCCGCTTTGAAATGTCGAATAAAAAGAGAAGAAAAAAACTAAGATGTATCTAAATTTATTTCTATATTTGTTTATTTGTACACGAATCGATCTATCTACAGATTTCGACAGGCGAACTTTGGGTTTCGATTTATGGAACTTTATTATGTTGGCTAAATGTACAATGTTCTGTTGTTGATGTTGTTACTACTATTGATGGTGGCTGTGATGGGCCGATTTAGTCCTGTACTCATCCTATTCAACCACCATCACTATACCTATCTACAACATTGCTTACATCGAAAGGAAAATATTTCTCTAAGACTCCCAGAGGATTCAATAAAATAAATGGCCGGACTTATTTTCAAGACATTTTCGTAAATGGATTTTATGCCAACAATCTTTATATATGTGTCTCAGAGCTAACACGAAAAAGAAGTTGAAAAAAAAAATAATATAGAAACATCAGTCGAGAAATTGTTTTTATTTTTTTCTCCATGAGAACAATTTCCACTTTTCTAGTATTCTGAACAAAATTCTTCCATTTTACTTTTCTTTTGTGATAGATTTAAGAAAATCAAATGTTGTTTTAATGGAAAACTGAAGTTCTTGGCCAAGAAAAATGTTTTCTTTATTATCAGATTTTCTTCGTAAAACGTATTTAGTTATCAACGTATTTCGGCCAAGGTCTGTTTTAGTTTTTACGTCAATTGGTTTGCATATTGTTTGAACCTTTAAATTCTGTATTTCATTTTTTTTTTTTTGAAAAACCTTTAGTTTGTAAGTCATTTTCAAAAATGGAAATTTTTACATATTAATGAAAAGATCTCAATAACGGTAAAAGATAGCGGTGAACAGTTGTGGCAAATATTGAAATCAATTGCAAAAAAAAAACGAAATTAGGATTTTTAAAAAGCTGCCATAAATTTGGATTTTTAAAAAGTCGAAGTAACCAAGTTGATGGCTTTCTGCCCAAAATTGCAAGGATCGTCCCATTCCAGGACCAGACACGCCAGTAAAATTTCATGGCTCTAGCTCAACTAGCTTTGAGAAATCTTGTACACAGACTGACAGACAGAAAGACATTTTTGTAATAATGCTCCAATGGGCTCAGGAGTGTTCGGGAAATTTTTTTATGTAAAATTAAGAGGTAAAATTTTTATAATATAATACTTTATTTTACTATGTAGAAGAGAGTGAAAATGCTAGATATTACGGTGCCGTTCCACATGAGAGTAAATACGCGAGTAACTCTCAAAAACTCTTGAGAGTTACTCGCAGGAGGTTGTCCATTTGAGAGTTAATTTCGGCAATTTTTCTCTTTTCAAGACCAATAGCAACATCTTGCTTTGGCGAGTTCTCGAGAGTTACTAGCGAAATTCAAACGCCGTTCGTATCTGGCGAGCAACTCCTTGAGAATTCAGTGGGTGCGTGTCGACTAGAGAGTAGAATCACTTTTGACAGCTCGCAGAAACTAGCTCGCGAGTTTTTGCGAGTTTCTGCGAGCGACTCTTAGAGACGTGTCCATTTCCGAGTAGCTGCTATCGAGAGGTTCTCGCCGGCATTTACTCTCATGTGGAGCGGAACCTTTAACCCTCTAACCGGAATATTTCCGAAAAAAATTCACCAAAATATGAATTTCAACTTGCGACAAACCGTAACCAAGACAACGTACAGGGCTAAATTTTTTCCAGCATGTAAAGCAATAACTTACAAAAGTCAGTGTAATACGTTCCGGCGATTAAAATTGTTACCCGTTATAAACAAGCGAATTCCCTGAAGCCCGCCTTTTGTCGGACATTCCGGCTAGAGGGTTAAGAGA
The DNA here is from genome assembly GCA_964034945.1 of Chrysopilus asiliformis. NCBI lineage: Eukaryota > Metazoa > Arthropoda > Insecta > Diptera > Rhagionidae > Chrysopilus > Chrysopilus asiliformis. The sequence continues at coordinate 91,845,902 of OZ035961.1, read as the reverse complement.
CTGTCGAGATATTTGATTTTTAATAAACTAGAGTTTTAATAAATAAATCACAGGCTGACGGCCAGCGATTCCGAACCGGTTTTTCTACTTTTACCTGCTCTTTCGAAATTTAGAGTTATAAAAGAGTGCCAACTCCCTCCTCCAATTAAGGCTGATAGATTACATGATTTTTGTTAAACTTTCAAGAAATGTGCGCCGCAGGTGAAAGTTAAAAATCAAATGATCGAAGGTAAAATTCTTTAATGGAAATGCGCCTCAGGCGAAAATATTCATCATCAAAAGTAAAATATAACTTCACCTCTCAAAAAGTGTGGTTTTCACACTATATGATATCTCATGTAGTAGTTTTTTTTATAATACCATCCTGAGCTGTGCCTCGGCATAAAATAATTTCAGCCAGAGCTCTTCGCCTAAGCTCTGGTTTGAATTTCAGAAAAAAAAGTTGTTTTTAATTTAGTATAGGGCAACTCACGGATAGATGCCCCACATTTTGACTTTGCCATATTTCACAATGAAGAAAGGCATTTTCGATTTTTATTATTTTTTTAAATATTAGTCTTAACATTTATCTACAATTTCAGCCGAAAAAAACTTACATTATGTTTTCTTTTTACTGTGATAAAACTGTTTTTGTTAGTCCCTACTTTTTGGGATAGATGCCCAACCTATGGGATAGACGCCCAACATGACAAATGTGCATGTGGGATAGATGCCTTTGAGGAAAAAAAACATTTTATTAAGTTATAACAAAATTTTATTATGCATTTTAATTCATTTACATACATATATGTCTATCCAATATACACATACTGCAATATAAAAAAATTTAATTAAATAATAAAGAAAAAAATAACAAAATTCAGTGTCTTTCGGGAGGAAATCGAACGGCCTCTAATTTCTGAATATGACGCACGAGCCGTTTTTCATTTTCGAATCCAAGGATAGGATGTTTACCTATAATAAATAAGTATTTTCAATGAATGTGGGAAAGCAAATAGGTATAACATATATTATTACCTAGAGTTAATTTGCCCCTAAGGTCAACTATCCCTTTAAAAAAGAAGGCGTCTATCCTTTTCATACCGGATAGATGCCCCAATTATTTAATAAATTAAATGTGGATAAAAAGAAAATTTTTTTTTTCACAAACACTAAACACTCCATTTGACACATAAAAAATAAAAAAATATATACATACTTCTTTAAGCAAAAGTTCCAAGAGTTTTTGTGCAGCTCAAAATAATTTTTTGGAGTTTTCCCTTGTTCGAAAACAAAAATGGCCAATTATCCCGCAACACGCCCGACTCTCGCGAATTTTAACAACGCACTGAAGTTTCATTGAGCAAACACTTCATATGTAGAATGTGACATGTTACGTTTTGTTTCGTTAAGTACCAGTTTTTAACAGTGAGGCATCTATCCCAGTGGGGCATCTATCCGTGACTTACCCTACCGTTTGTTACGCTTCGAACCAATCGTCGGACACAAAAATGATCTACACAATGATGTTACGGATGATATAAAATTTTGATTTCCGCATGGCCGTCCATCTGTAAGTCCGTCTGTCTGTCCGTATATCTGTTCGCCTGTCTGTTCGCCTGTCTGTTCGTCTGTTTGTCCATCTGTCTGTCTGTCCATCCGTAAACACCATATCTTTCGTATCGGTTAAGCTAGAGACTTGAAATCCATCAGTTCCTTCCTCCCTCTCCCGACAAAACAGTTTTTCATAATTTTCTCGAAAACGGTGAGTCGTATTGAAAAAAATATACCTTCATAAAATGTGTTTAGAATATGATTTTACAAGGCAAAAAATCCTGGAGTATTTTTCAATCCAAAAATTATATTGACGAAATCTTAATAAAATTTTGGATTGGAATTTAGTACATGCGAATTTTTGAAAAAAATTTAGCCCTTTTTGCCTTCATATTTTCACAATTTTTTATTGTGTATTGAACTTAAATACTTTTAATATTAATGTCTACAATTTAATAAAAATTTTAGACTTTAATACTAAATTAAACCAAAAATAAATTTATAAAAATTTCTAATCTATATTATTGGATTAGAATTTTCCATTGGATTACATATAGGTCCAGCGTAATCCAGTTTTGATTGGAATTTACTCCAAGATTTTTTACCGTGTACATAACCGTTCCATTCATCAAAATCCAATGGGAGTGATTCTATCCCCTTCGCCCATACAAATAGATTTTTTTCATAAAAATTTTGTCTGTTTTCATATAGAGCATTTGACGATTGGCCCCCTGCAATTGTAGCTTTTCTTAAGTTCACAATTAATAACTTCAAAATACTTTTATTCAAACCAATGCGTAGAATTCAAACATAAAATTCTAAGGCCCGTTTATTCTTCTTAAAAAAAAAGTTATGCTTAGCCCAATTAAACCGTAGAAATTCTGGGACTTAAATAGTTTAAGATGAACATAAGTTGCTAGGTTGAGGTGGTGCAAACGGCACTAAGAAACCTTGAATGGAAATTCAACCAAATTTTCCAGCGTAAGTTTTTTTACCAGTAAAAATCAATAAACAGCTTTAACTTCAAATCCAAAGATTTTCTCCCATTTTTAATGCCGGTTTATTAATTGCAAAAATATTTCACCAAGCAGTGTTAGGTCTGAACTAATATAAAAATTTCCGAAAGGGACGATTGGGGTAAAATTTGCACCGTCGATATGGAAAGGGGTTTTATTTAAAAAGAAATCTATGTCGTCTTCTCATCTGTGTGTGCGGTGGTTTGTGTATTTTATTCCTGTCTCCTATAAACCTCAACAATTTATAAGTAAGAATTAAGTTTGTTGTTTATATAGGTGCGCCCATTATGAAGCCAGCCACCAGACATTCCTACACCACCACATATTTATTTTAAAGGAAAATATTCCCATCGAATGGGTAAAGAGGAAAACGTTTAGGGAGTATAGGGGATAAACTCCTCATCCGTCCCTTAAAACCACTGACAGAAAGAGAGAGAGAGAGAGAGAGTTTATGTGCAGCAAGCTCCTGGCATCCCCACAATAACAACAAATAACAATTCACATAGGTAACACTAATACTCTCCACTCTACATCACTGTGCATCGTTTTCGGATCCATCGCCATTATCCCTTTGCTCGATTTGTAGAGGAAAATGTGGAAAATGTCCTGAGGACCACCCGATTTTACAGGGAAAGCTCCCCCATTTTGCTGACAGACCCTTCATTTGCCATACAGCGAGTGAGTGCCACCCATTTGGGTGTTGGTTGGAAGGGAAGGCGCATGCCTATCCAACAATTGGAAAACGTTTCAGGAATTTCGTTCCTGTGATGTACAACGGAAGCGATGGCAGATTGTCAGATGGAGTTACCATAGCTACAAACACAAACACATTCTATGGCGGTTTAGGTACAAAGGATTCAATCCCTGGATACCGATTTTCAATTCGGTGATAAAAAAAAATCACATTTTCGAAAATTAATATAATTTCCGTAATGTGGAAAACGTTTTCCGAAAAAAATCAAATATTTATAAACAGTAGGAAAGTTTGGAAAATTTTAATTTTAGAATGATATTTTTGTTTTTTTCAGAAAAGAAAATATTTACTTCGAAATCAAATCGATTAAAAATTTATTACGATTATTCTCCACAATATCACTTTAAAAATGTGTGAAATCCATTCTTATAATTCATTCGCTTAAATTTTTAATAAAGTGAAAAAGTAAACAAAATAGAAGAAAAAAAATCTCTGATGAAATTATCAATAAAACGCGAAAATTCCATTAACCTCAAATCATATATGATGGAAATGGTGAATTTATTTAGATAACAATCAATTGCACTCAAATATTTACCGCATTGGAAAATGGAAAACTCTTTTCCCTGTATTGTTGTTTAGTGTCAAGTTTTCGTTATCCAACTGGGGAAATTCAATTCGATTGAGGAATAAAATTATGGGATTTCAAACAATTTTCAAATCGATTGTTTGGAATAAATTCATCAAATCCATTGTTTTCAAACAATTTTCAAAATCAGTGATTATCACGTTGATTAATCAAAACCTTTTATGAAATTCTGTATTCTTTTTGAGGTCGAACATCGAATAACGTTTCATTTTATTTTAATTTTCAATTAAATTCGATTTCCGCTTCATATCACAAAAATTAGATTGTTGGATGCGTTATAATAAAATTATACGTTGCAATTAGTTTCGGCCCAAAAATTACGCATTCGGCCAAGTATTGGTTGTGACAAAAATTTAGCAGAAACTTGCTAAAAATCTTTCGCCGAAATCTAATCTTTTTTACACTGAGGGAAAATTGCCATTAGATTCAACGAAAAACAACTTAAATCGAATTTTAAAAAATCGCGAAATTTTGTTTTTTTATTTGATTTAAATGAAAAGTATTAAAACCAAATGATTGTTGTGTTTTGCCAGAAAAGCAGCGACGTCACAACCAAGTAACCTCTCTTTTTGTTTATTATCTCTTTTCTTTATTATAGTAGGGTCTTTCAACAAGGACATAACAATTTTGTATTTTAATAAAAACGCATGCTAAAACTTTTTTTATGATCTGGCAATGCTAAAACGTCAGTCAAGGTTTACATTTTTATCATGGTGAAGTTCAAGAACGAGCAACGTTTGGAAATTATTAAAACTTACTACCGAAATTCTGAGTCCGATGAAATGATAATGAAAATGATGAAATGAAATGAAATGATGGTCCGGTCGAATGGCCATCTCGCTCATGCGATTTAACGCCATTGGATTTCTTTTTATGGGGTTATGTTAAGTCGGTGGTTTATGCCAGCAACCCAACAACGTTAGAGGATCTCAGAAACAATATCAAACGCGAAATTGCCAACGTTCCGACCGATATGTGTGGAAGAGTGGTGGAAAATTGCATCCAAAGAATCAATCAGCAAACGTGCTCGCGGTGGCCATATGAACGACATCGAATTTCATACTTAAATGTAACATGTCCACTACACCTGGAATAAATTTCAGCCCGATATCTCAACTATTCTGTGTTTTATTTAAATACAAAATTGTTATGTCCTTATTGAAAGACCCGAAATAAGCGGATGTTAATGGGACGTATTTATACTTGTATATTTATCTGTAGTAGCACTTAATATTCATTTTAAGGTGGAAAAACTTTTTTTAAGTTTTATTGAAAATATTCGAGTAACATAAAATCAAAAAAGTTTAATGATTTCCACACCAAAAACTTTAATCGAATAACTTCTCTTGATGAATATGATAGTAATACCTCGAGAAAATATACACCTCTTATCATATTTTGCAAAAAAAGATTTTTGAAAACAAAATCTGAAAATATGGGCATAAAACATCTAGCGAAAATATAACTCAAACTAATTTCTAGATGAAGATATTATCACAAAAACGGTTTTTTATTCAGATTTATAAGAAATGAAGAAAGGGCTTTTAATATTGTGTTCAAAAGTGGCATAATTATTTGGAAAACTTCTACGTCCATAAAAACAAATAAAATATATTTGTGCGTGTCGCCAACGACGATGATGATTCTCTCTCGCTCTCGTTTCTATTCACCATTATTAATATCCTCGAATAATGGTCTATACATTCAAAACAAATGCTCGGTTATTTGTTTTGACTGCATGACGCAAGAATCCGCGCTCTATCAGACAGTCAAATTAACTGATTAAAGTGCCGCTCCACATAAGAGTAAATACGCGAGTAACTCTCAAAAACTCTCGAGAGTTACTCACAGGAGGTTGTCTATTTGAGAGTTAATTTCGGCGATTTTTCTCTTTTCAAGACCAATATCTTGATTTTTTGGACATCTTGCTTTGGCGAGTTCTCGAGAGCCATTAGCGAAATTCAAACGCCGTTCGTATCTGGCGAGCAACTCCTTGAGAGTTCAGTGGGTGCGTGTCGACTAGAGAGTAGAATCAGTTTTGACAGCTCGCAACTAGCTCGCGAGTTTCTGCGAGCGACTCTCAGAGACGTGTCCATTTGCGAGTAGCTGCTATCGAGAGGTTCTCGCCGGCATTTACTCTCATGTGGAGCGGCACTTTTAGGTTTTTGTTTTTAATACTTCTCATTTAAATAATTTGAGAAGACGTTTTAAAAAACCTACATTTAAAATGAATGGTTTGCTCTTTGGTTTTACTACTTTGTCTTTTAATTCAAATAAAAAACATTTGATTTTGAAGTATAAATGAGAATCAGTTAAATCAAATGACGGTTCTTGATTCTACTATTCTACTACATGCCTGATTTCCATCAGTGTAGAAAACATGAAGTTTTAAAATATCAATACTCGCTATTCATGCAATTATTAAGATTTTGAGCTTTTTCGAAAAAAAGGATATTTTTTATAAAACTTTTTGGCTGTCAATTAGCATGCAACGAAATTCATGTGCGTTTATAGAATAAAGCTCATGTAAAAAATTCCGAGGAGTGAAAAATTAAACCAAGTGTGTATGGTAGCGTAATATGATTAATGCACTGTCCGATACTCATTTTGGTGCACTCGATATAGAGGACTTTTCTGGAGTTTGACATTTCCTTCCTCCCCACAAATTTTTTTTTGAGGTTTTTGTGGTACCTATATGTGAAGACATCCAAAAGCCTAGGACGACCTCCATTTTACACTAACCGACACAAACACTAATTCTTCTGTTTTAGGTAAAAAAAACATAACAAAAGCTATAATTGCCAATCTGGCAATCATTGGAGACCCGTATGGTGATATTCGTATCAAAATTCGAACAGTTGTACCAAAATTCCACTTTGAAGTCAAACTTTCCAATAAGATTTTTTAAAATTTATTCCAATCGGATTTTGATGTGTGGGAGTTTTATGTAGAATCATATCCTAAATAACTTTTGTTCTTAGACTTTTTTGATAAGATGCACCGTTTTCGAGATATTGAGATATTCACAAAAACCGTTTTCGTTCGTATGGGGGGTACCCCCCCCCCCCCTAATGGTCCATTTTTGCCCATTAACGAACTTAGTCTCGCATTTTACGAAAAACGGATCTGCGCAAAATTTCAAGTCTCTAGCTCAATCCGTGCGCCCGCAATCCGCGCCACAGACAGACAGACGGACAGACAGACGGACAGACAGACGGACAGACAGACGGACAGACAGACTGACATGCAGAAATTAATTATTTTTATCATTCTAAACACACTGGTGTAATTCATTTTTGTGTGTGATGACGGGATCTTGGCGTTACAAACGGTAAGGCAAAGTTAATATACCCTTTGGTTTCACCATACGGGTATAAAAAGTTGTCCATAAAATACGTCACTTTGATATTAGGTATTTCTAACCCCACTACCCCTCTTTGCATTTTTTTCGAATTTTTTCTCCCATAATGTCAAGTAGAGTTTTTGAAACACTTGAAAACCATACTTGGCTTGCCAAATTACTTTCACATATTTCGTCTTGTCACTTTAGCGCTGTGTTACATGCTTACCATCGCAATGCGCGCCTGGACTAAGGAATAGCGGAGAACGAGATTTAAAATGAATTTTAAAATGTGTTACTTTGAAACAAAATTCAAAACTCCAATCGTTCATCTTCTTCTAAAAAAAAAGCACCAGAAAGAATTTCACTATTAGAAAGTTATGTGAAACTTTTTTCGTATTTAAACGAAAAATTTAATTTTCTTATAAAAAATTTTGATTAAAGAAAAACAAAATAACAGAGAGATAAAAGTTTAATCAAGTTCTACTCTTCGTGGAAACAAATAAAAGAATTTTTCAAGCGCTTGAAAAAAATTTCATAAATCAAACAAAAATTCATAATTTAATTTCGGCGACAAATTGTTTTCCTTTAAGCTTTTTGAATAAATAAAGACATCATCCCATGGGTGTGCGGCGTCGAGTTGATTTCATAAAACCAAACAAACATTTTCCGTTTTCATTTTCCGAGTATACAGAACTAAAGTCGTCGTAGAAGTGTATAAAATATCCTCGCAATTCTCTCGTATACGACCCACACGAATTTTCCTCGAATACGCAGATAAAAAGTGGGTTGTTGAATTTTGGAGACATTTAAAGAGGTGGGTGGTTGTAGAAGATAACGTAAAGGTGGTAAAAGATGCAGCAGCTATACATGTTGAGGTAGAGTGGGTGGTATTTATATATATAGGAAAAAAGAAGTAAAATACGCGAAAGGAAACGAAACGAGCTTCAAAAAGCTTCAACAGTTCCAGGGGCTTATGGAATTATCTTTTATGTCCCATTTTGCGGCATTTCATTTAAAATTAAATTAAAATACGATCCTTTATTACATTTTTTCGTTGCTCTTTGTCTTTTCTGTATGCTGCTGAAAGCAACCCTCTTTCATCATGTTTATATCTGTGTAATATGTTTTTACCAAAGTGTATCTGACGGAGACGTGGGTAAGGGACGAAATGAAAAACGTAAAACTTTCATACAATTCGAGGACATTTCGATTAAATTTTATATTTTATAGAGCAATTGGAGACTGGATAAAATGGAGAAAATCCAAGTAAAACTTTTCTTTACATTTCCAAAATAAAAACCAAATACATATTTATAAACTTACTCGCAACTGAATTGTAAGCAATTCGCAAGATTTAATAAATTTGATGATGTCTCCTCAATAATATTTGAAAATTCAAAAAACGAAAATCCTTTTATAGTTATATCGATCAAATATCAGTATAAATTTCATCCATTTTATGGATGAATAAGACTTTAAATAAAATCTAAAACATTAGAGAGTCAATTCAATGTCTTTTGAAAAGAAATCTTTTTCAGGACACAAGATCGAACGGTGGATATATTTTTAGTACTTCAAAATCCTTTACCTCATCCATTTATACGATTTTTTTTTCGATTTCCTTTTGACTACTACCAGAAGCTTTTCCTTAAAGCACGACCATTTTTTTATAGCATTTTACTTGCCGAATCTTAGGGTATATCGTCGTATGTGGTTGTGTGCCCACGTATCCTTGCTATTCCGATTCCAATATTAAGGCAATAAAGAAAATCTTTCACGCTTTCATTTTATTACGTTGAAAGCAATTTAAGGCTCAATTTCCCTGATACCTTTCTACCCATGAAAACATCAAGATTTTAGCATCAGAATATTTTCTGTAGTTTAGGTATCCAATAGATTGCGAACGTATTATGACAAAAGTTTAGTGTTTTTCAATGTACAAGGGTTTTCAATATAAGTTTGAATACTATTGCAAAATATATTTTTTGTGATGTTATCTGGGTAGGGTTGCCATCGGTCCTCTTTTCTCCGGACACCGTCCTTTATTTAATGGCATTCGGGGACGTCCGCGGGGTTTTTTTTAAATGTATCCAGGATTCTTAACCGTGTCCGAGGAATCAGAAAATTAAGAAGTTTGTTTCATACAAGACCTCAAGAAAGAAAAAATAATTGTATTACTTCTCTCTTGCAAGTGTGACACTTACAATTCGAAAGTATCTTTCCAAAACCAAAATTTTCTCCTGCGGCGTATTTTTTCAGGGGATTCTAATTATGGCGCATGTTTTTCATTAAAAAAATAGCTTGGGGCGCATTACTCTGTGTTTATTTTTGTTCGCAAAACCGATTTAGTTATATAAAACATTTCCGTAGTCAAACCAAAAGGAGAAAAAAATGGAAAAGGAAAAAAAATGGTTTTAACCTTCCGCTATGCAGTTGACTTTAAGTTATTATATTATTTTAATATTTCAAACGTGCTAGGGGTTTTGATTGCTATATCCGGATTTTTTCTCTCACGAGTTCTAGTTTTGTAAAATTTTCCTATGGTAACCCTATGCGTCTATTTCATGCGCAGGGCAAGTTAGGCCATGCTTCGGCAGGTCAATCAAAAACAGTGGGTTTTGATGAAAAAATAAGAAATTCGTTGTCCTGATATTTCTATACAGGTATCCCTTGAGTTACGCAGTTAATTGGTTCCGCCTAAGTCGAAACCGCGTAAGTGGATTCTCAGGATTAGTGCAAAACAATACATACCCATTTTTTTTTTATATAAAAACATAATTACAATATTTTCTTTTTAAATAACAATTGCTCCAAAACCGTACCGCGTAACTAGAGAACATCCGCAATTTTTTTCCGCGTAACTAAAGTACCGCGTAACTCGAGGGATGTCTGTATAATTACTTGTTTTTGAATTATCGTAAAACTATGACGAGCCTCATTTTATAAAAAGAAAGTCCCAGTTAAAAAATTGATTACCAACAAAGAGAACACTAGTTATTTTTAACTGAGGGTTATCTTTTAAAAAATAAAGCTCGTCATAGTAAGTCCCCTTCAGGTTTTGTTAAATCTATTCATTGTCTGCCCTGCAAAACCGCCCGGCATGTGAAATAGACATCAATCCTATATCTAGGAAGAATTAACACTTTTATTAACACTTTTATTAACACTTTTATTAACACTTTTAAGAAAGATTTTTTCTATCAAATGGTTTAATTTTTATCGACGGACCCTACATATCGAAAAAAAAACTTTTTTGGCCCATTTAAGCCCACCACTAAACCAGTAGCTAAAAAAAATTCTAATGGCAGGGACAACCGTGATATTTGAATATCCCAAAATTTGACTTCTTTAAAAATTTCTCCTTCCTTTTTTTCAGTTCAATTAAATTTTTAAATTATTCAATCGTTCGCCAGGAGAAATCCGGTACAAGTGAATAGAAAATTCGTTTCGAGAGGAGCAAATATTATTCAAAAATAAACCCTAAGTTTCGAGATATTCAAAAAATTTTGAAAACGTGAGTTTTTTCGATTAGAAATAGTAAAAAATGAAAACTAGGACCTGCAACGACTTAAAACATGGTAAAAACTAAAACCAACCCAGAAAATTTAAATAGTCTGCTAAAATCACATGTACCCAATTGGGCACAACGGACATTACTGCGTTAATAGGACCATTAAAATACTTTTTTTCTAGTTAAAGAGTTTTGGCTGTATGTTAGCTTATAACTCGAAAACTACTGAACCAATTTGAACCAAACTTATGTGAGACCTTCTTAATCTACAAGGGTGGGTTTTAGGCTCTCTTAGTATTTCCTTAGCCTTATTTTCTCTTGTAGCTTACTCAACTGTTCTAGAATTTTCAATCTATTTAATCCCATATAATTACTACCCCTTTTCTTGCGATTTCCCTTATTTATTATCTTCTGGACCAATGAAGGAATTTTGAATTTTAACTTAGCTATGCAGCGAGACCACTGGTTAAGTAAGACCCTAGGATGAAACTCGAATCATGTCGGGAAAAAATATCGGTGTTATCCTTAGTCCCGCTTTTTCGTATTTTTATACCCGTATGGTGAAACCAAAGGGTATATTAGATTTGCCTTACCGTTTGTAACGCCAAGATCCCGTCATCACACAAAAAAATGAATTACACCATTGTGTTTAGAATGATAAAAAAAAGTTGAATTTAGCATGTCCGTCCGTCCGTCTGTCCGTCTGTCCGTCTGTCCGTCCGTCCGTCCGTCTGTCCGTCCGTTTGTCTGTGGCGCGGATTGCGGGCGCACGGATTGAGCTAGAGACTTGAAATTTTGCACAGATCCGTTTTTCGTAAAATGCGAGGCTAAATTCGTTAATGGGCAAAAATGGACCATTAGGGGGGGTACCCCCCATACGAACGAAAACTTTTTTTCTGAATATCTCAAAAACGGTGAATTTTATCAAAAAAGTCCAAGAACAAAAGTTATTTAGGATATGATTCTACATGACTTCAAGTCCCTTATTAAATGCTATCGCATATTTTCGAAACGACGACCACCATCTGAAGCTCTAGTTGCTTCATTCAAGATACTTGTTCCATCTGAACTCTTCAGTACTATTTGCAGTTCTGAGTTCTGGCCATGCGGACTACTTGTAAAAGAATTTCAGGCATCAACGAGGCAGAATCTCAACAACCATTTTTTAACGCCATGGAACCAGCCTTATCCACCGAGAAGACAACAACTTCGACGATACTAAGAACTCCACACTCCACCAACCATTCTAAAATGACAATTGACTTATTATATCAAAATGTACGCGGCTTAAGATCTAAACTGGAAAATTTCTCGAACTCAGTTCTCTCTGAGGACTCTGATATAATCTGTTGCACTGAAACTTGGCTAAACGATAGTATTGTTAATTCTGAATGTTGTCCTGCTGGCTTTAAAATATTTCGTAGAGATAGGGATCTTATTAAGACCGGGAAAAAGGATGGAGGAGGTGTCTCAATCTTGATAAAAGATATGTATGATTCTGTACTATGTCCTGACATCGACTGCCTACCTATCGAATCCGTGACCATTAAAATTAAACTTTTTAAAAATAAATACCTGTATGTATGTTGTGTCTATGTACCCTGCAATTGTGATACTAGTATCCTGGACTCTTTCTTTGATAAACTGTCATTCTTAATAAACATTCACGACTCGCCTGCGCAATACATAATTTGTGGCGATTTCAACTTGCCCTCTGTTGAATGGAGTGCGAGCCAACCTAATTTTTATTTACCTGTGTCTACATGTTCTGCATCCCGTTCTTTATCGTCCTTCATGAATCTGTGTTCTTTGTTTCAACATAACTCAATTCGCAATCATAAAGATAAGCTTCTGGATCTTGTCTTAACTAACTTTCAGGCTACAGACTCTATAACAGTATATGGTTTTGATGGTTTGGTACCTCCTGATCAATATCATCCGCCGTTAAATATAAGCGCAGAATTTTGCGCATTCTTTAAAAAAGACTCACTTAAAACTCAGAAGAGAAACTTCTTTAAAACCAATTTTGAGGTAATTGATTGTGAACTGAACTTAATTAAATGGGACCAAATCCTCTCTAACGTATCCTGTGATATCGCAACTAGTTCCTTTTATGAAATAATAAATAACCTTATCAATATACATGTACCTTTATCAAGCCCAGTGAAAAAGACCCATCCCAGTTGGTTCAATAAGGACATCGTAGACGCGCTTAGGCTGAAAGCCAAATTGCACAGAACTTATAGGCACACAAGATCTTGAAATGATTACGACTTATTTTCAACGCAACGCTCGATAGTAAAATCCCTAATAAAACTTGCGCACAAATCATTTGTCTTCAGTCTAAATGAACAAATGGAACATAATAATTTTAAACCATTCTGGGCTTTTGTTAAAAATAGTAGAAAGACTTCGACTTACCCTTCTTCCATTACGTATGATGCATCTACTGAATCTGAACCTCAACAAATATGTAACCTCTTTGCCAAATTTTTTGAAAACACGTATCACAAATCGACCAACAATCTTAATTATAATTTTAATGTAAATGAAAGTACCATAATTTCCGAATCTTTGATAAACTGTCATTCTTAATAAACATTCACGACTCGCCTGCGCAATACATAATTTGTGGCGATTTCAACTTGCCCTCTGTTGAATGGAGTGCGAGCCAACCTAATTTTTATTTACCTGTGTCTACATGTTCTGCATCCCGTTCTTTATCGTCCTTCATGAATCTGTGTTCTTTGTTTCAACATAACTCAATTCGCAATCATAAAGATAAGCTTCTGGATCTTGTCTTAACTAACTTTCAGGCTACAGACTCTATAACAGTATGGTGGACCAGATGGTATACCTAACTTCTTTATTAAAAAACTGGGCTCTTCACTCTGTAGGCCACTAACTCTACTATTTAATAAATCTGTTAGTGAAGGCAAATTTCCTGATGTGTGGATATTATCCGAAATTGTTCCTATACATAAAAAGGGCAGTATTAATGATGCACTGAACTACCGTCCTATAAGCATCCTATCAGGATTTAGTAAAATATTTGAACGCCTTATCCACCTAAGGATTTATGACAAATTTTCCATACATTTGACCAAGCAACAACACGGATTCATCGAGAGTAAATCAACGACAAGCAATTTGCTTGAATTTACAAATTATGTAGCCAAATCACTTGACTCCCATAGTCAGATAGATACTATATATACTGACCTTTCCAAAGCATTTGATAATGTAAATCACAACATTCTAATTGATAAAATGGCAAAATATGGATTGTCTGGACGGCTACTTGAGTGGTTGGAATCTTATTTAAAGGGTAGACAGATGCGTGTATTATTTAATGGATGTGTGTCTCCATGCTTTATTCCTGGGTCAGGTGTACCACAGGGTTCAACCCTCGGACCCCTTTTATTCTTATTTTACATAAATGACGTATCACAATCTTTGACAAACCAGTTTTTAATGTTTGCTGACGACCTCAAATTATTCAGAGAGATTAGATCCCCTATTGACAATATTATTTTACAAAACGACATTGTATCACTGTTGCGTTGGTGTCGTTCTAATGACCTAGTCCTTAATGTCACTAAGTGTTTTAAATTGACCTACACTCTAAAAAAACGTCCCTTGGATTTTGACTACAATATTGATGGCACTGTTCTCCAGCGAGTTAGTTATATCAAAGACCTTGGCATAATCTTCGACTCTAGACTTAAGTTTGATTATCATTTTGCAGACATTGCCAATAGAGCATATCGCATGTCTGGCTTTGTTCTAAGAATTTCATTTACACTTAATAACATTGATACAGGTATTCTACTTTTTAAATCACTAGTGCGGAGTATTTTAGAATACAGTTCCGTGGTGTGGAGTCCCTGTCAGGACGTTCACAAGTTAACCATAGAGTCAGTTCAAAGGAAGTTTACTAAAAGTCTCCTATTAAAGCATAACATAAAAGACTTAGATTATACAACTAGATTGAGACAACTTCGCATGCATTCCCTAGAAAGTCGTCGCATTTATCTTGATGAATGTGTGCTATTCAAAATTCTACATGGTTTTTTAGACACCTCATTAAAAGAAGAGTTTAACATAAGAATGCCAGCTTTTAACAGCAGAAATAATAATACATTTGCGCCACCAGGTACTACTATGAACATTTATTTTAATTCTCCAATTATCAGGTTACAACGCACCCACGATTTTTTCCAATTTGGATCTTTAAATTGCACTTTTCTTAATTTTAAAAATAGAGTAAAAAACAAACTGTTTGATTCTTGATGCTACAGTGTAATTGGAATTTATTTTCTGTACTTTAGCTCAAATATAAATAAATAAATAAATAAATAAAACTCCCATACATGAAAATCCGATTGGAATAAATTTTAAAAAATCTTATTGGGAAATTTGACTTCAAAGTGGAATTTTGATATAACGGTTCGCCGTTCACTTAAATCACCATACGAGTTTTCAATAATTGCCAGATTGGTAGTTATAGCTTTTGTTATGTTTTTTTAAATTTCATAGTTCTAAAATTTGGTCTTATTGGGAAATTTGACTTCAAAGTGGAATTTTGATATAACGGTTCGCCGTTCACTTAAATCACCATACGGGTTTTCAATAATTGCCAGATTGGTAGTTATAGCTTTTGTTATGTTTTTTTAAATTTCATAGTTCTAAAATTTGGTCACACTGCCACACCAGGTAGAGGAAAAAAACTCTTAAACACAATTGAAATGCCCTTTTCTCATATCTAGTGTTAATTAAACTGTGAAGAAGATATTCTACATTTTTTCACAAGCTGGAGTTTTTTTTTAATAACGTCAAAATAGTATATAGAAGTCTTTTAAGTTTAATAATACTTTCAATTAATTATCCCAGATAATCTGAACAGGTAATATACAATCAATTGAAATCGTCATAAATCGTCCAATAAATGTTACTCCTTCCGATAAAAGAGTAGAAAATTGATTCTTCAAGTATCCAAGTATCATTTTCTTGATTCGATTACCTCATAAAAATCAAGACACATCAAAACTTTCGCTCAGCATCAACGAACACAAAATTCGATGTCAAAAACTTTAAGGTACATCGGCAGGTGTCCTTGCAGTGAATTCGTCGTAACAAACCAAAGTAAGTTACTTTCGGCCTTTGTGGTAAACATCGAGTAAAATTTAATGAAGCAGTAAATTTGCCAAACCAAAGATAAACCATTCGGCATTAAAACTATCTGCCCCCGACAACAGATTTGCAAGGGTTGCTATCAGAACTCGGAGGGCCAGGAATAAGGCGAATTGAGTCTCATATCCATTTGTTTACTTTGTGAAAGGATCTTCTTCGTCTTACTACTGCAATACAGCTAAGAGCGACAAAGTAAACGCCAGGGTGTCGGTTTCATAGGACCGTAATTTTGTTTGGATGCTCACGTAAAGGGGGACTAAGAACATTATTTCAAAGGGCCAAGAATTGACTCGTAAACATAATCCCTTAATCTGTGTTCATATACATATATATTGTGTGAATGAACTGAAAATTCCTGACACCCTCGCTCCTGTTTGTTTGAGGATATTTTTTTGCCGTTGTTGTTGTTGCGCTTTTCATACTGAAAGAAGTTCAAAACGCTGCACGATATTTGATTTCTTTGGTTAAAAACATATTGAACTCATGTTTTGATACAAACAGAAGGGTGTGCCGACGGTAAATCTTCACAACCCCCCGGCATTATATCCTGAATATTAGATTTTGATGGCATAAGTTAACTGCAAATTGGGTTCTTTTTAATTCGTGTCGGAATAAATTGAGGGTGATGATTGCGATGCAAGTGATTTTATCCTCAGGTACAATCGAATTTTCCAATTTCAAGCCATTCTCAGATTATTTCGACTCAATTTTAAGAGTAACGCATATCGAAAGTGTTAAACGAAGTCGCAGAAATTGAATTGATTGAAAATTCAATAACAGACATTTTCACCATGCCCAGCCCCATTTTATTTATCTTTGGGAAAATCATCCCTGAGCCGTGGAATTTGTTCAAATAAAGCTAGTGACACGTGTCTAGTTGATTTGGACGTAAACGTAAAACTATTAGCAACGGATGAACACACGTGCAGAAATTTGTAATCAAAATTTGGAAATCTGATTGATATTCTGTTTGAATGTGAATCACATTATTTTCCCAGCAGGTAAAAAAACCATTACTAAGTGAGGGAAAAGGAAAGATTTACACAAAATTTTCATGGTTTCCACATTTTTGGACAGGTTTTTCTACATTTTTTGTATTCAAAAAATCGCTTCGTTTTTGATTTTAAACTAATTTTTGTATGAAACGTCTTTCGGTGAATATTTTAAGCAATATCCTAAATTTGCCCTATTATTAAAAAAAATGTCAGTTGTAAATATTGCAGAGGAAACTTTTGCGTTGATTACAACCGATATTTTTGAAATATGTTGAGAACCGTTATAGATACCTATAAATACTTGAAGCAAAAAAAGTGGAAAATTTTATTTCCTATAAATTTGGTCATGTATATTTTCCCCAAAAGCGTATAGTTTTCGAACACTTTTCAAAAAACTGCATTTTTCAAAAAAATTATATAAAAGCTATCCATTATAGCTACCGTTACTTTCCCAAAAGTTGACAGAAAACTACGATTTTTTTTAAAAACTCATTCACTAAAAATTTCAAGTCGCTAGCTCAACTCGTTCTCGAGTTATTTCGGATATGTACAGACAGATGCACGGAAATGCTCATAATTTTGCATCAAACAGATTTCGTAGTGATAAGAAAGTTTCTATCCGTGCTCGAGTCGGTTTTCGTCATAAATACAAAACTTTCCCGCTTTTTATATATCCGTGCGACTCACTGCGGCAACAATATCCCCCGAAAAAAAAATTATATAAAAGCTATCCATTATAGCTACCGTTACTTTCCCAAAAGTTGACAGAAAACTACGATTTTTTTTAAAAACTCATTCACTAAAAATTTCAAGTCGCTAGCTCAACTCGTTCTCGAGTTATTTCGGATATGTACAGACAGATGCACGGAAATGCTCATAATTTTGCATCAAACAGATTTCGTAGTGATAAGAAAGTTTCTATCCGTGCTCGAGTCGGTTTTCGTCATAAATACAAAACTTTCCCGCTTTTTATATATCCGTGCGACTCACTGCGGCAACAATATCCCCCGAAAAAAATCTGCTTGCGAAAATTGGCACAGTAGTTTTTCAAAACAAGCTTTAAAGATAGGATGACTTGACCATACATTTCGAATTAGTTCGAACAGTCACAGATTAGTTTAGACAGTCCCGAATCTGAGCATGTTGTTCCGAGTTTTGGAAGCTGAATTTTGGTCCTGGATTCTCCAACTTAGTGTTAATATCGAGCATATTTTACATACTGAGTGTTCAATACTCAATATGTAAAATATACTCGATTCCGCCGGGGGGTTACTGTAAATTCTTGTTTTTTCGCCTGCGGCACATAAAGAAAAGGTTGTTTTTCAACAATGTCAATTGATTTTATATGTAGACAAGCATGAAAAATAGATTTTATTTTCACTTGGGAATGTGAAGCTTTTGACCTTTTATTTCGTTTCATTTTACTTGAAATTTTAATTAATTGTTTTTTCTACAATTTGAGATCACTATTTTTATCACCTTGGTGTATGCATCATTTTTGTAAAACAGATGTTGTTCCGTTTTAGGCAACTTTCCCCAGTCTATCTCCTCCCATTCTTTATTTTTCACCGGATTGACACAAAATAAATATAGTTACCCCATTCCGTTCTTGGAAACTTTATCAAACCGAAGCGTTCACGAACTGAGGCTTGTAGCGTACAGAGTGACGAGATAATATACATTTTCGATGGGGTTGTGATAGAAGGGGAGGCAGGGTGGCACGCTGGACGTTCGGGGGCTTAGCTCGCCGGGCGGGGTTGGTTCTTACCATCCTCCTATCACCTCTCTGCTACAAAATAATTTCGTGCCAAAAAAAAACCAAAAAGGACCATAGCTCATCTTCGCATACTAACGGAAAGGGAAGGGGAAGGAAATCCTTTAATATTCGCGGGACGAGGTGGAGCAGTTACGGCGCTTACCTTTTTCCTCCGTCGTCTTCAAATTTGGCATCTGCCCTAAATAAGAAACACGCTCACATAAACATGAACATAATCCAAACACTCTTTTCAATACTCATATAAAAAAAATATTTAATCATGTTTAAATTGATTTATATAAACATCACTATAGGATCTAATATTCGTAACATTTCTGTATTGGCAAACTTGCATACAAAAACATCTAAATTAAAATATTACTATTTAAAATAAATATACTTCGATCATAAATATGACGAGGATTTACAAAATCAAAAATAAATAAATAAACATAATCGAAATGACGGAATTCTCCACACAAAAAAAATGTTTACCACACAGAATTTCTACTAGCTAGTGGTTTTTAAAATATTACCCACTTGTAGAATTAAATGGAAGCTAAGAATAAGATCTTTGGGCCCAGAGATTTTATATCGGGGATATTAAAAATGCGCATAAAAACAAATCAAAATTCAAAAAAAAACTGTTGGTATCATTTGTACATATTTAAATCCCAATTGTAGATAAATTTCCTAATTGGAGAACGAAATATTCGAAAGATAATTCAATAAATTGATTTAAAATAATAACGTTAATCGAAGCTAACTAAAACAAAGAATATAAAGCTAATTCGTCGATTAGTTCCATTTTCCGTTGAAGTTCCTTCATTTACTGCTGGACAATCAATTGATTTGAATAAATACGTTGACTCATTCCAGTTGAAAAATGCCGTATTAACTGGCCGTAGAATTTAGGCGCGAAAAGCGGCTTGATTTCGCTAACGCTACTTTATTCTTGCAGTTTTCCTGGCCGATTTTTCCAAGAAAATTTACTGCGGATGCAATGACAAAATGATGCAAAACAAAATGCAAGTTCACGCCGAATCTTCTTTACGAAAAAAAAACAAAACAGAAGAAAACGGAAACCACGGGAAAGACTGAGCGATTGCGCCTCGGCTAAAGTTTGCCCTGAACTTTAGCCGGCTATTTAGGTTTTTTTAAAATCCGCAGCAAACTTAATTTTCCAAATTATTTTTATAAAATTTAGGGTACTTCCCTTTTTAATTTGTCTGCGTAGATTCCTTTTTATAACGACGAGGTCCCTCCAGGTGAAATTCGGCTCAGCTGCAGGAATCAATAATTAAATTATTCACTACACAATTATCCAAATAAAAAAAAGAAAACCTACTCTTTCCCACTTTCACAGCACTTAAAAAAACTTGAGAAGAAGACGGGTTTAAAACCCTTTTCTACTTTTAATTTTACTTCTAACTTTACTGGGGGACAATTAATCAGCAACTATTTCCAAATTAAATAAAATTAAATTTTGAAAGTTTTCAAATTTTCTTGCGCTACTCAAGTGACCTCTGTGGGGAAATTTTCTCACGAGGTACTATAATAATTGATCCCCAAAGGATATTAGTACACAGCTGGTAACGCCTTTATTTGTTTTTATTGTGCTGTCAAAGTGATCACTGTGAATCCAGGTACGAATATTTTGTGACTTTGTTTTTAATATTTTATTTCTAATTTTTATTCCTTTTTCTAGGGCTACTTTACTATGAACTAGTGCTGTGACATCGACATCGATGTTTTGAAAACATCGATGTTTTCTCCAAAACATCGATGTTTTTACCATCGATGTTTTCTTTCCGATGTTTTTATAACATCGATGTTTTGTGTCCGATGTTTTGTGTTCGATGTATAGCCCTTTCAGACTCACTGTATACGATTGTGTTAGGTGACGTAATACGTTTATATTTCGGCTCAGACTCAAAATTTCGCTCAAAATCCCAAAAGCAGTGATCGTGTTACCTTTTGTTGGGAGCTTCTATCCCTTTCAGACCCAAAAATTTTTTTTTAAATTTTTTTTGTTATTCTGGTATTGAAATATAATAGTATAGCAATTTTTGTAGCAATCGGAAGAAAAAAATTTTTGGGTCTGAAAGGGATAGAAATACTCGCTGCAATTGCATACCACGGTTTGTATGTGTAATAATTTTGTTTGGACTTTCCAGATGCACACGCACAGTCCTTCAGTTTATGGGATGACCACCACAAAATGGTAGAAGAGACCTGGAAGTCAAAAAAACGCGTCAGGGGTATTGATTACTTGTTGGACAAGAGTGACATGACAATGCCATCGGTGTTATCATTATACTTGAAGGGTCCTGTTGCCAGACTAAACGAATCTCCATTAGATGCTTGGTGCAAATCCGCTAACAAAAATTGTCCTTTATTAAAAATCGCAAAAAAATATTTGTCGGTAATGGCTACTTCAGTCCCATCTGAAAGGCTTTTTTCAGCTACAGGAAATATTGTCAGCACTAAAAGAAGTTGCCTTTCAGGGGACCATATAGACAAACTTCTATTTCTACACAGTGTAGATAATAAATATTGGGGATTGGATTAGTTTGAGGCAGTTGTTTTTTTTGCTAATAGTTAACATATTTAATAAAGAGCCTTTTTTTCTTTAAAATGACTTTTATTAACCCACTTTTAAAAGTTCTTTATTTATTGTTTTTGGTTCGATGTTTTTGTGGCATCGATGATTTCATTTTTAAAACATCGATGTTGCAAACATGTTGCAAACATCGATGTTTTCTTTCGATGTCACAGCACTACTATGAACTCATTCCGCATCCACCGGGGAGTCTCACATGCGACGAATACCAGGATTATCGTAGGACGAAGACGTATTTTCCAGTGCACAAAAGGTAAACAATTCGATTCTGATTAGAAAGTGTTTCGAATTGAAGTTTCTTATTTTTACTAATGCCTTTCGATCTAGATTTTAGGTTCCTAATAACAGTCAATACTCCTGAGTGACTTCGACGCAAGGGTTTAGACGGCAAGACGGACGATGAGCAGGAGATCAGAAACACAACGGACGGACCCATGATGAACACATGAACAAGCCTTCAGATAAGTGCCTCATTCATTCATATTTTTTCTTTCTATTAGTAAATTTCTTTTCCAGGCGGATGCTACAGGCTTTATTGTACCTTGCATAACTCTTCCATACAGCGAAATCCAATCAGAAAAATGGTCGAAATTTTCGTTTTATTATAACCTAAAAAGGTATTTTATGTTTATATTTTCAATGATCGGTTTTTTCGGGTCGGTTTTTTTACTTTCTTATACAAAGTAATCGATACCTTTTACCGTTATCGAGATATTTCAGATTTTGTGAAAAAAATCATATTTTTCATATAGGGCAAAAAATTGTTTAGGGCAAAAAATCGTATAGGGCAAAAAATCGTATAGGGCAAAAAATCGTATAGGACAATTTGCACCAGGACGTAGATTTTGTATAACAAAGTCATGTGCTGGTCACATCAGATTTTTTTTTCTCGCTTTTATGGTATATACCAGTATTTGGGGAGGAAAACTTTTCCAAGTCAGTCGTAAATCTTTCAATAAAATATATTTTCTAAGATTAATACGACATCACCATCAAAACTATTTATCAAGTGGCCTAATCCAGCCGAAGGTGATGAAAATACACAATGAATAGGTCTTAGATTGATGATTAAAAGTCTATAAGCGGTTCATTGATCACTTCCATAAATCTTTTTATCTAGAGAGTTTTCATGAAATCCATTTCGCCGTCGATAAGACAATCGATTCGAAATTAATTGAAATTATTAAAAGAGTTTTGTGAGTTTTTGGGGTCCTTGTAAATAAAGGAATCTTTCACACTAAATGAATATAAATAAAATTTATTCAAAAGGTGAAAACATTTCGGAATAGACAAACACTAAACACTGAATTGTGCACGATCAATAATATGCGACATAAAAAATATAAACAAAAGAAAACCATTTTTTATATAGGACTGTGTTTTTGTTTGATCATCAGACCAAAAAAAGAAACACATCAAAAACGCCTATGCTCTTTGACCTAAAAATGGTCGGCCAACCCTCTGAGACGTTAATTCAATTAGTGTCGGGAAAGCCTTGTGAGTTTTCCAGGGGAATCTCCTGGAAGCATGAAAACAAACTCAGCGCCAATCGACATTTGATTGCCGACTATTAAAAGAAAGTCCCAAAAGATTGATTTCCACGTAGACGTGTGTGCATGCAAGATTTATGGCGGCATTTTACATATCCGGTCCCTTTATCCTTGCTTGATCCTTTTGCCTAGCGGCTTTGACTTTTGATTTAACGTATTCTCGCTTCATCTTCATGTCACGTTCAATATTTTCTTTTTTGCAGAAATCCAGCAAAAAAGCGGTCGTTGTTACCTACTTTCAATAATTCAATTCGACTTCAAGGATATATACACATACTTAGCAGAAAATTAAATTTGTAAAACTTTTATAAAATTATTTATAATTTAAAAGTAATTTTTTTTTCTTGGTGAAATAATGACGGATTTCCCTGGAAAAAGAAATTGAGTCCAGTTGATGAAGTGACGAGTAATTTTTCGACACATGAAAATTCGATTTGATGACAAATAACCACCAGTCCAGGCATGTAGGAAAAAAATCCACTTTCATTCTTTCTGGAATAATTTTCATTACAAGCGAATTCACCCTCTATAGAGTCTATCTCCCCTCTCCCCCCTCACACCATGGATCAGCATCATTGTTTTCGCCGCATGACATAAACCTCTAATTTATATGAAAATTACCCCCTGGGTAATCTGACGTGAAAATCCCTACATAAACTTGAACGATTTTCCAACCGAGTCATATATTAAAGTTAGTGTGATGAGAAAGGGGTCGATATCACAGAGAATCACGTCAATGTTATGGATGTTGGGGCAAGGGAGAAAGGGCAGAAGTATAATATGGACTGTAAAAATAGAGAAAATATACAATTGACTTTTGCTACTGTCTCACAAAATTTCATATGCGAATGTACATTGGATTAATTATTTAACACCTTTTTCAACGTGTGAATTTTGTTACAAAAAATCAAAAATAAAAAAAGTTAGGCATTCCTGTAGGATATTTACGCGTTCTTTAAGGACTGTTCGTTTATTCTTTTGATTTCAAGCAAGAAATTCTTTATCATTCAAAATTTTCTTCTTCAACAAAAATAAATAAATAAAAACAAAAATAAAAGAAAATAATAATCAAAAAGTATTCAATTTTTGATCATAATTTTCTTTTATTTTTTTTTAATACTTTTGAGTGTGGAATGGCAGGAAAACACATAATTTGAGACAAATTTTGGCTCTTACCGTGAAACTCTCCCTTTGGTAAAACCGAAAAGTTCACTTCAATCGGTCGATTTGGTTTTGCATTTAAGTTTTCGAAAGCGGTCAATTCAGACATAATTTTTGACTAAGATTTTTGTACTACACATGGGGCTGTCTGGAAAATGAACAATTTTTAACAGATAAATGAAAGAAATGAGTTAAACATTGGATAATTTGTTCCAGGTATTAGTGTACGAAAATTTTCCTTGAGGGGTGACCTATTCGATAGAAAACACCGCATTCAAACTGCTTCAGCGGTTCAGACGATGGCAGGGTAGGGGGTAAAAAGTAGAGGGAACATCTGTCCAAACACATAATTTTCTGCCAAGACTCATAGTTTGTTTGTTTGCAGTTT